>LR736922.1:5730-150288 GCA_902654985.2 Oryctes borbonicus | reverse complement strand
GGAATTGCCACAACACCTACGATTTTAATAAAAGGAATCAATATTTGAGGATTTCATAAATTATTCTTCTAGACCGTAGTTTATTTATGTGCTTATATACGGAACGATTTAAAGATTATTGTGATAAGTGGCTTTTATAATCGCAACAATATACTTCTTATATATACTAGATTAGCTGCAATAAGTATATGTATATGTACACTGCCGTTCAGAGAAGTTCGGTCGGTTGGTAAAAAACATGAAAAGGTTACAGAAACAAACGAAACTAAAAACAAAATGCAATTGTATTGTATGTACAGGTAAAAAATACAAAAATAAATAAATAAAAAGTTATTCTGGCCTAATGTAACATACTGAACATTATATTTTTTTTTCAACGAAAAAACCTCCTTTGGTGTTAATCAGCGCTCGAACTATTCTAGGCATCCTTTCGATAAGTTTTGTTAAAACGGATTGTGGAATATTAATCCATTCATGTTGCAGAATATTCCGTAAATGTTTTTGTGAAGTTGGGCATATTTTTCGGATCCTTCTGTCCAGTTCATCCCACAACCACTCTATAAGGTTCAAATCTGGGCTTTGTGGAGGCCATGTCATTACTTTCAGGGTGTGCTGTTCTTCTCGCTCCTTTAGATAGTTCTTACACACTAACGCAGTGTGTTTTGGGTCGTTGTCATGCATGAGTGTAAAGTTACGGCCTATTATACGCAATCCTGATGGCACTGCATGATTCTGGAGTATTGCAAAATAATTTTCCTTCTTTATTACACCCCGCACTCTGCATAAATCTCCCGTCCCAGCAAAGGAGAAACGCCCCCACACTAACACAGAACTACGTCCTTGCTTCAATGTAGGCACAATGCAGTTGGGGATCACTTTTCGATTTTAGATCTTCGGACATAAACTCGTCGATTTTGCCCAAAAACCTCAAACTTTGACTCGTCACTCCAAAGCACGTGTTTCCAATCATCTAACGACCAATCTAGATGAGAATGGGCCTACTGTAGCCGTTTTGCTTTGTTGCCCCGACGTAATAAGGGTTTTCGAATGGCAATGCGTCCATGAAGGTCCGCTTGTTGAAGACGTTTTACCGTACTCGCCGAAACTTGTTCTTCACGGCCGCGATTGACTTCGGCTGCTATTTGTGGCGCTGTTAATTTTCTATTGCGTTTGCTTAATAATACAATTCTCAAATCTTCAGCTTTTGTTGTTTTCCTAGATGCTCCAGCACGAACACGATTTTCTATAGTTCCAGTTGACCGATATCGCTTTATGATGTCATTTACTGTTGAACTTCTCATATTTATTTTTTCAGCAATCTGTCGCCCCGAATATCCTTCTTCAAACAGCGTAATAATGCGTGAACGTTTTTCTACACTGGTAGGCTTGCCACGTGCCAGTTTGAAGTAAATCTTCTTAAAACTTTCGCGCAAAAACGACAGACGCACACCAACACACGTTTAACAGTAAAATGAAGCAAACTTATATCTTTACGCCCGTGATAAATAAACAAGAGTGATGCTGCGGTATACTTCCTAAATGTATTGTTCGTTAATAATCCCCAAACGACCCGTTTCAAAAGATCGGTACTTCCGAGAAATTCTTGGAACGATAATAAAAGGGACTTTATTGTGGTCGTCGCAATATTTCTACTTTACATAATAATTTATGGCTTTAATCCCTTAGAAAAGAGTGTATGCTTAATATTGTTCTAATTTTATGTATTAATAATTGTATACAGTGTGATATAATAGATTTTTATTGTATGACCGAACTTCACTGAACGGCAGTGTATATTGAAAAAATATTTATCATTTTTACGACTTAGATAATTTTAGCAAATATTAGTACCTGTTTGTTTTAATCCAAATTTAGACCTTTATCCCGTTAGCTGCTTCACTGTCCATGAGAGAATACTCAAAAGATTTTTAAATGAATTAACTTTACGCGAAATAATGCAAACACCTACGTGCAATTATTTCAATTATTGGCTTATGTAAGGATAGCATTTTGCAATATAAAAATGTATTGACATAAGTCGCAGAACAAATAGTATTTTGCATAATTGTAGTAACCAACACAACGTGTTCGTTGTAAGGTCATTATTGACACTAATTTTAATGTGAAATTCTTGGAAGTATAATTATCCCAAACTGAACAACCACAACGCGCGACGAATCGAAATTACTCGGTACTTGCTACGATGTAACTCGCGTTTGTGGTCAACTGTTTTGTGTAAATAATCCTTAACGACACACCAACAAGAATTTAAACATATCAGCAGGAAATGTTACACCATAATGCTGGAACGTATCACATTCTACACACTTTGCATTGACATATTAGTTTGCCAAGAAACAAGCGTTTCTTCAATTGTTGATATGAGATGTGTACATAGATGATGATGTCAATTTTAACTTACCCAAAATTTTGTAATTTTCAATCATCATTTGGTAAGATTCAATTGGAAAATTAATCGATTCATATTGTACACAAATAATGTTAATTGCCGTTTCATAAGTTGACCATTAAAAATGTTGTTTGTGTACATTTCAACACTAGCAGTGTCAACAATTTCGCACGAGTTCCGAAAGGTGTTTTGCAATTTTGTTATTGCATCGGCTACTGGAAGAATTTTTAAATCTGCTGCAACTCGAGGATTTTGGAATTGCATTTGAATTAGCTTTATTGCAGCTGCTTCTTTAGCGTCCAGTTGTAAAATCACTAATTTGATCATTTCAAAATGTTTAAAATAATAGAATGCTGCTTCTAATCATGTAAGAATTGGCTGCGGCGGTTCCGGTATGTCAAGACACTGTAAATTAAATAGCCGAATACGTTTCGGTGATTTAAGGAAAACCGCTTTCGTCTGTGTTCGTCGTTAGTTGATCAACATTTTCGTATAGCGTCTGCTACAAGGTGTAAAGCATGAAACAGACATGTTATGCGCAGCAAATTCGGTTGAACAGCTTTGAATAATTGACTTGTGCAGCGGTAACAATCATTAACACTTGCTTTGCGAGATTGTTGCGCTCTAATCACAATCAACCGTTGATATTTGCCCGATGTACATACGAACAAGGGACGATCCTGAGCCAGGAAATTCAAAAAATTATGAAACTTTGGAAACTACGGAAAAACTCTTTGGGTGGCCGAAATTAATTTTTGAAAATTGGAAATTCTCCATTCTTCCAAGAGAAAGAGTTATCAGCGCGTTTACATTTATTTTTTTTAGTTGAAGTAGAGTCAGGCATAATAATTTTCGTATTCAGTGCAGATGCAACATTTACGTTAGATTAGATTTTTTATATGTTGTAACTTCCGCGGTCGTTGTTTTCCTTGCCTTGGCCTGAAACCGCGTCGTAATTCCATGAGTTTCCCGACGTTTTGCTCTCAGTTACATGGAGCTTCTTCTAGGTTACCGACAGGTTGTGATTGGAGGATACGAAAAGAAGAGATTTCCATTGAAAATGTAATACATAACCATCGTCTCTATTGAGATTGTTGAAATGTTTGTAGATTTCGATAGCTTCCACTTATGCTTGATGTAAAAGCGGATACGTTGACTAAAGGTCGAATGAATTTGAAAATTCAGTAACCTTCGCTTTCAATTAGCTTGACTTCGTTTCAAAATTCTTTTGATTTTCCGGGTTCGCGATCGTCCCTTTCTAAGTTGTTATAAAATGAATTTTTTCAGCAGTCTGTCTTAATAAAAATGAAATCAGAATATATTTTCAAGAGAATCTCGTTAACAGAAACAATTGAAGAGGTGTTAAAATAAAAACTGAGAAAGAAACAAAAAAGTCGAACCCCTCTACTCAAGCGGATTTATAAAATTGCATGCAGTGATTGTGTTAAATCCTATCCTGCACAAACGAAACGGGCGATAGGCACTGAATTCAAAGAGCATATAGATCGCTATCGCTGCGGCAGGATTGAATCGTTCCATCTAGCGTAGCACATAAAGAAAAGATGGCATAATATTAAATTATACCCTAAGTTAATTAAGAGCGTAACTTCGAATTTGTCGCTTACGGAAAATTTTATATGAAATAGAATGCAACTCTGTTAAACAGGGGAAATAGTCCATTTAACTATTGAGTTTTAATAGATTTATTGACGCAAAACGGACACATGCGTACGTTTTGTGCCGTTCGCGTATGTTTAAGGTAAATAGGCGGTGTGATGGAACAAGGCAGAGTCTTTTTCCCGCATTATTCGGTCGTACAATTGACAATAGTAAACAATTGTGTGGTGAGGAGCGTGCCAATTTTTTTCCAAGTTAATTAACCGCTAAATGAGAATGAAATTGAAGATATTTTTATTTATTACTACATTTATACGTTAGTATCACCTTCTTGGAATTACCGCATACATATGTATGTAGGTAATTCCAGATAAACCACGAGTGCTTCTAAAAATCGATCAAATTAGAATTAAAACGAGCTGCTACATGTCCGTCGATTATTATTCGAAAAGCATCGTTATTACATCATCTTCGATCGATTAATTGACTAATTAAATTTCTAGAAGTTTGTATTTGTTTAGATAGATTCCAAAAGTTAATGTCCGAATTGTAGAAAAGGTCACAGATTATATTGTTGCTTCTACAAATGTTAAATGTAGTATTTCATATTTTTTGCTCAGTGTCATTGCACCGTACGTACTTGTATTGAATCGAATATGGCGTCGACCTTGTAGATGCTAAATGATATAAAAAATGTCTGATGCATTGCCGAAGATGATTAAGATGATGCAAGATGATTTCGCAGTATTCTCAAATTATCTCATTTATCTCAATGATAGTGCTGCACTTTGATAACTTCACATTATTCCGTCATTTATTTTCTTTCGGTTTCTCTCAAACAATTTTCTCCAGAAGTGGAAAACATCGCCCGCGACTTAGTTCCTTTAATAAATTTTGTTAAGAAGAATAAAGAACCCACGCTAGGATGATGAAACTACAAAGTTACCCAAAAAAACACCTCCAAGAGAAAGATATAAATCGACAAATCTTAAACGTCAATGTTATAAAACCACAAACAAAGAATACGACGTCTATGCGAAAAAAAAATCAGTAAACTACAAGGCGCAATTGTTGAAAAAAAAACGCTTGTTTAGAGCACACAAGATAAAAGTGAGTTACCTGAAACAACACCCAAGCAGCAAGAGCAAAGATTGTTTCCCAACATATGTGAAAAAAATAATGAAGAAGACGAGATACGCGTAGGGTTAACAGAAGAAGAATCTAGAAGACTTTGTATGCCCAAACTGCAGTTGAACGTGGTACATCATGATGGACCATATTTCTGACGGCATACTTGGATTCAGGGCCACATTTTAGTAAGTCATAGAAATATGGCCCTATTGTAGAATAATTTATTCTTATTATTCTATTTTTATTAAGTTTTGAAAATCTGTTTCAATTTTATTGAACAAAAAATGTGAAAGTGGACCATATTACTTTAAAGCACTTTTATAAAGAATGTTGACTAGTTTGCTACAGTAGCTTAATAGTTTTCACATCCAAGCACTTGATCCTTTCACAGAGTTCAAACCTTTTGGCACACCTATTCGAAAAAAAAAATACATATTGAGCGAAGTACAAAAGTGTATTGTGCAGTGAATAAACCTTTACATCACTGTCTGAGCTTGCATTTAATTATATAAAGTGGTAAGTAAATATCAAGAATGTTTACACATGCACTGGTAATGCCAAACATTATTTTTCTATAATGCAGACATAACATTTAACCGAACGTCTCCATATGTAAACAAACGACATAAATGTGCTTTTGTGTATTGGGCAGAAGCAAATGTTAACAAAGGTTTTACACACGTTAGTATTTAATCCATTTGTAAATATTCAAAAATCTAAATTAAACACTAAATAAATTAGGTACAATAAAAACATGTAATATACGCGCGAGTTGAAATGTTTCAGTTCGATAATTGTAGAGCCAACGGTTAAGCAGCTTTGCATTTATTTAAAAATAACATTTGTTGGACACAAACAAATATACGCTCTCTAGTAGTTAATAGATCAAGTTTTGCTTTCTACAAAAGCATTGAAAGTAGGGATTTTAATATTATACTAATCTAGGTTATACAGCGTGTTTCAGATTCTGATCCGTTTCTTGTCATCTTTAATGTGTGAAGTGATTACTTAATTAATTTGAGAAAGTCATTTCATCTGGTTATAACTTCTTCTACTTCTTAATTAAAAAATAAGAAGAAACAAGAAAAAAATTATTTTGTTCATTTATATATTGGTCACCTATTTATTGTGACGAGAAATCGTTCCGGAGCTGCTCTGCGGTAAGATAAAATGGTCATTTTTTAACCGAAACCGCGATGGCTGGATATCGTGACTATGACAGAGATCTTTTCAATGAAGAATATCCAAATAGCGAAATAATTATTCAATTTGCTGTGAGCAGATTCTTCTACACGTCAATAATCTTTAAATCATGAGCTCGGTACATTCCATATTGAAGAAAAGCAAGTTTCAGCTTTCCAACTCTATTCTACAAGCTTCAAGGATTATCCCAAGATGATTGGACCGACGTATTGAATTTTGCAAGTTGATGATGGACGAAATTGGATTGTTTTTTTTTTCCGATAAACACCATCCCAAAGAGCATAAAGAATAAACGCGTAGACAGCAATTTACGCTCAATATATTACCAATGTTTTATTTTCTTTGAGTTATTAGGTCTTTGGTAAAGAAAATAGAAAGCTTCTTTCCTTTGGATTTATTTTATTTTTACAGTTTCAAGGATATCTGTCAGCTTCTTCTTGCTTTAATTTTACTTTTGAAATTATGTTATTTTTCTCTTTTTACCATTTAACTGCTTCTGTAAACGTTGTAATTAACCTTCAATAAAGATCATATCCAAATATGCCCGTTTGTTAAGTCCAAATGTAAAAAATAGCGATTAATTTGAAATCTTCCATGGCATAAAACAAAATATAAAATTGCTACGACTGCAGAAACATTATTTCATACAATTCGACCACGCTGTATGTATCATCATAACATCCCGTGGGAAAACCAGTGTATGCGTTACATATTTAAATTTGAGGCTGTTCAGAAGAAGCTATTAGGGAAATGTTAAGGCTAAGTTTCAATAAAAAAATAGATGGGAATTTTCGCTTTACCGACTACGTAGAATCGCCAATCGTAGTTGAAATTCGCTTAATCAGGTTACTAAACTGCATTGTATGGGAAACGTCAGCGCTTTTGCTCGCTACGTAGCGTGAAGTGTTTCTAATTAAAGGCGATCAAACTCATCAACTTCAAATTGTGAATAATTGCGTGGTGTCGACTGATTTGCAACGAAATTGCGTTTTAAAAATGAACGTTCATCCATACACATACACACATATCACTTTGATATATATATAATTATTTTTGGGGCATTTTTCTTAGCGTGGCCGAATCACATGGGACTTACGGGTGTCTCGTAAGCTCGTAGCCACAAAGTGCTTTTCTGAATAGAATTATTTAATTTTTAGGAAACCTCGTTAGATTCTGAGGCAAAATGTAATAAGGTACTATTTATCCTAAAATTAAGGTTTTTTTTAGCTGTTATTTTTCTAGAAATGTAGGTTGGCAGATATTATTCGGTGTGTCTTAACCTACAGTTAATAATATATGCAGACGATGTCACTAAATATACTAAAATAAATTAATATTATCAGATTTAATAAAGGATTGGATGATAATCAATAAACTTGTTTTGGCTCTATTTTGCACCTGCACGATGGATCTGCATAAATATTGAGCAGTTACAACTTGATAACTGATTCGTTTCTAAAGTGGTCAGGTCATGTTGATCAACTCTGCATTAAATTCTTTACAGTCTGTTATCCTTTAAACGGCTTAAAATCCGCCTGCAGAACCATGTTTGGATACTCAAAGAGTTTCGCAAAAGGAAAGCGTTGAGGATTATCTTAATCTACGTTATCGCCAATCGTGCAAATACACAATATTTACCTAGATCAGACATAAAATGATCTAGTACACCTTCATTTGCATGGTTTCGAATTTTTTACATTTTGGTTAAAAAAAATTCTAGATAACATGATAATAGCCTAAAATCAACCTTATGTTGTCAGTTTGTCATGGTGGAAACAAGTAAGTCATTGGAACAATTACTGAATACGACAATATTTAATAACAATTGCCTTAAAATGTAAGTACCTTATACCTTTTTTGCCTTAGAATTTAACTATGGTTCAAAAAATCCAATAATTCCACGAGAGAAAAATGGAAGTTTAGATAACTACGTACTTATGGGTCATCCTGTGAGAACAAGAAAAAAAGCATTTTGAAACATTTCTGTTCACAAAAGCACAATATTCTAAGCTCATGTTTCATGCGTTCCCTTTTAGAAGTGGCCATGGGGAAATCTCACATTTGTCACCAATTTAAACGAAAGAAACGAGAAATCTTTGAAAATTTCAACACCAAAATAAAACGATAAAGGATTGTTGTGTGTGGGATATTTAGGAACTTGCTTCCAAAATGATATTGTAAAACTGAGAAAATGGAAGCGTATCTGCAAGAAATATATCACCAGATTGACTGCTATGTTCTTCTATAGCCTGATGAACATAATTATAAATAAAGTGAACCAGACACTTTACTACTTAATATAATTTACTTAAAAAGAGCTATTTGGTTAATTGAAGTAGGAAACAACGTTTGCTTTAAGAAAACCACAATGTAGCAATTTTTTTTAAGAATAATACTTTCTGCTACAAAAAATGCATATTTCTGAGGAAATTTTGAAGACGTAACTTCGTCGCATCGAAATATTAACATACGTTGCATACGTTGAACAGTGTTTGTCCATAAAAGCTTGCCTGATATTGATACCAATAAAAAGAATTGATAGTTTTGTTGTTGAAGAAGAATTATATATATCTGGTTGTTGTCATTTTTTTATTTTATTTTACTTTGAGGAAATGTAGAGAAAACAAGACTTTAATATTATTAATTCAAGATTAGTTCAATTTAAGGTTCTGGTGGAGGTTTTGTTTTGGAGGCTTTGTTTAATTTGAATTTGGAGTTTTAAAGATTACGATTTAAAAATAAAGGTTTTTAAATAAAAATTACTTTTCTGTCTGTGGTAGATGGGATATACTCTAGATTTCAGGTGGGGGGAATGGTGAAGGTCAATAAACAAGAAAAAAAAAAGATGAGGGGAATGGAAAAGAGGTTTTAAAATACATAAAATGGGAATGTACGCGCTTACTGAACAGGGCATTTGTATTTCGTAAGGTTTTACGAAATTTGGTTAATTAGAGGGAGCAACTTAATTAATCATCACTAATACGAGAGAAAAAAATCTCAATGGAAACGTATTTTTAAACGAATATGAATCTTTTCTTTTCAGAGAGATAAAGAAATTTATATTGTCAATATACGTAATAATCTAACAATAATGTAGTAACGATAGCGATCAACATCCGGAAGGAAATGAGTAAACAGGAAGAATCTCTTTCAAGAAAATAACTTGATAAATATTGTTCTTATATACGTGTATAAATATAATTTTGGAATTTTTGAGATTTTCTTTCTGGCAAGAAATTTGGCCAAGCACAATACAATTTGTACATATGGCAAGTCAAACAAATAAACTAATTAGTTTCAAGGTATTCTCTGACATCATAAAATGCCTTATCTATTAAAAATCTTTTTGTGCGGTTACGGAATTCATTATATCTTTTTAATAATTTTAGGGTGTTAAGCAGTTCATACAATTTTATACAATTATACTGAGGTTCTGATATAAGGTTCCTCTAAATTAAATTAACACAATTCGGAAGGGATCGGTAAATTAAGAATCCGTCCGTAGTGATACGAAATACCGGGACCAACAATCACGTAATCTGGCCCTTTTGAGTGAAAATTTGTAACAATATACTCTATATCACTACTGCTAATAGCCCTAATTGGTTTAAATATCATCAGATGCAAATTATACGACCATCAATAGCAATTTATGCTATTCTTAGCATAAATTATAGTAATTCTTTACCACAATAATCAATGTTAAAATCTTCACATAAAACAACAAACGGATATTGGTCCATTACAAAGTCAAGCATTTTGCTTAAGTGATTTAATTTTTTTAATTAAATACTTATAGCACACCATTGGGTGATCTGTAAATACATATAGTGCCGATATTGTAGGGAAAGAAAATGTACAGTGTGGTGTTGCTACTATTGTTGATACGATTAAATTGATTAAATTGATTAAATTGGCAAACTAGAATTGTTTTTGCTGTTCGCTGCGTTGTTGCTGATGCATTTTTGATATTTTTTTTAATAGGACACCTGTATGTTTTCGAAAATTTTAAAAGGCACTTTGTCGCAATCGTAGAAGTGTTTGCAAATATTTCGATAAATTATGTGATTGGGATATTTCTAATTAAATACTCCCATCCATAAACGTTTACGCGTATTTCGCTACAAATGTGCACTGATGAGCCGTGACACGGCGAAATCCGTCTATAAATAAATAATAATAAAACTTAAAAAATTTATTTCATTTTTACAAAACGAATTAAATATAGTTTAAACTGCATAAAAATTTGAAAGTGATTTATTAAACACTTTACCTTTAGTCCTTACATTTAACTCTTCGTATTATCAAGTGTATAACACGATTGATTGTCTATTTACTCAAATCAGATTAAAAAAGTACATTATTCTCTTCTACTTTTACAAAATGTTTAAAAATATACAGGGTGTTTTCATTATATACAAATAAGCTCGTGTGATTTCGTTTTAATGAATTAAACGTTTTCTTAAACATCATTCAGAAAACAATGCAAACAATCATATGTTTTAGCGCGTCAAGGTCATATTATTCTCCGATGTTGATGGTGAATAATACCAAAAGCAGCGTTTGCAAATCGCCGAAACCATAGGTACGAATTTCTTTTACCGCTAATTTCCCAGCGTTTGCATTCCCAACATTCCTCCGATTCGAGGAGCTTTATTACGCGCGATACACGCCCCGAAAAACGTTAAAGTTCGGCGTGCATGTTTCGGCATTTCAGCGCCTCTCGCCTAAACGCGATGAATGAAAGCGGGGGTGTTCCGCGAGGATCTAACACTACACTGTTATCTTACCGCAAATAGTATGCTTGCTGCTGTAGTATTCATCGTTATACATGTCTCCTTGAGCGGATGGTGTTTGTCGATTAACTGTGTACGTGCTATCATGTCACTCACAGACTGAACTACGGATGAATCGCGTTCCATTTTACATGTGGGTTGGTGCGCGCGTTTTTCGCAACGGTAGCGCCATCTGTCGGCAAAGCGACGTCGCGACGCTGTAAGCGTCGTTGAAGCTATTCGGTTGTAGATATGGGGATTGCCACCTGGATACAAACCACAGACGATAACGGGAGTTATTTTCGAAAGTAGTGATGCTACGCGCTAATTCGACGGTTTCCCAACAGTTAACGTTGTTAACGTAATTTTATGTTGCGGGAATTAATAAATTTCTTGGATTTATGGGAAATCTAGTTGGTTAGATAAGATACCGACGTTGTATGTTTATGGGATTTTTGCTGCAAGTCGAATGGATTATGTTTTAAACTAGAGAGATTTCTAGAAAATTGAATACGTGCATCTAATCGGCTATCAGATATATAAATACACTATTGCTCATAAGTTTAGTTTCAAGGACATACGTATATTTTGTTTTAAAAAGAGGAGAGGTCATTTAAATTTTTGGGGCAAATTCGCATTTTTTTCTGACGGCCGAATCCCCCGATTTCGGAATATAGCGCCCCTATAAATTTTCGCGGTTTTTTGATTTTTCTAAAGCTCCTATATGTAGATTAGTAGCTAATATATAGCTTCCTATTACCCTACTACATTTCTCCTTTCTGAACTTTATTATTATTTTTATTGTTATCTTAAGATAATAAGGTTCTCCAATGATAACCTATTTATTTCGAATTTTACTCCTAATTAAAGCAGATCCATCAAGCTTCAGATATACTTCCCTAAATTGAAGTCTGAAATTATATTTTAGAGACGCGAAGGACTTTCTGCTTTAAAAAATGATAGGGAAGGCCCTTAGAAAATGCGCATGGCAGCCCACAATTCAAATTATCCGTGATTGTTTTAACGTTATCCTCGTACGTTCGAGAACTTATCATTGTTCGCATCCATAGTGAAGCCGATAAAATTTTGAAGCAATTTTAACTGCAAAACGGTACGAAATACAGCGCAAATACGCGCAGATATTCTATTGAGATGAATGAGACGGCTAATTTAGTTCACGCAAACTGCTTCGCTTAATTCGCGCTAATGAATAGCGCACAATTGAAATGACTTGTTCGTATTATAGTCAGGGCCGGGTCGA
This sequence comes from Oryctes borbonicus, assembly GCA_902654985.2. Classification (NCBI taxonomy): domain Eukaryota; kingdom Metazoa; phylum Arthropoda; class Insecta; order Coleoptera; family Scarabaeidae; genus Oryctes; species Oryctes borbonicus. The sequence continues at coordinate 137,891 of LR736922.1, read as the reverse complement.
GATTTTAACGTTAAACTTTATTTTAAATTCATAATATTCCGGAGTGTAATCTTGAAGAAGTTGCATCGGGTAATTTATTGATGATTGATAGAGTTGAGGGAATGTGTTGCGGTAGCCTAATTTTTGTTGGAATAGGAAATATATTTGTTAAATTAAATTAATTTAATTGGAGAAAGAAGGGAGAGCGGGCGCGGAGGAAAGGGGGGGAAAATCTCATAAATATGTTTATTGAAACGTGGTGCTTCAGCTCGAAAATTAAAAGAAAATTTATTTTTAATAACCAGAGCTAATGTAAAATTATATTAAGTTACTTACTATTATTTACAGAAAGGAAAAACTAAGTAAAACCATCAATGTGAAGGGGTATCGAAGTATCAGAAAACTAGAATTATTAAAGATTTTTTAAAAATTAACCGTTAACATTAACAATTTGGGTTTTGTTTTCATATCAGCAAATTCATTAATTTCATTTATTGTATTTTTGTAAAATCGTAATTCCTTTATTTTTCCTTGTAAATTTAATATTCCATTCACCTTACTATGTAACATCCTCATTTTATTTGTTTTATTTCGTACGTCTCATATGTATTGCATTTATATCCATTTAAAACATTATGTTTACGAAAACATTAATTAATTTTAATTTTATTAATAATTAATTAAAAACATAAATTCATTTAATGAATCCATACAAAGCAGAAATCTCCACCTACATTAAATCAAATTTTATTAAATGACTTCAGCAAGCCCTTATATTAGAAATCACGGTGTAAGACGAACGCTGGACAGAGAACCACCCTACTCATGCATACAACAAAGATTCAGCGCCGAGAAAAAAATCGTAACGTACACATCCTTCGGAGGACGAACAGTGCGAACTTCTACGACTGTCTGCCTTCGCTCTTTCGCTTGTGCGCCATGCACTATCGGTGGTTTGTGGCTCTTCCGCTTATATGAGGAGGCAGTAGCAAGGAGCATACATACAAGGCACGTAGCGTATAGATTCTAACACGAGAACCGTCTTCGGCTATATTAGCTATTGTCTCCGTAAAACCAGACGTTTGAGCTCCTATAAGGCTTGTTGGTGGACCTAATAATTAAGCCTGCAGAAACGAGTACCACTTCACGAAATTAGCAGAGACTAGACAGACTCGTGTTTCATCGACTCTCGGGGAAACCAGCAGGCCACACGAACCCATTCTGACGAGACGAATAAACACGAGTCTGTCTAGTCTCTGCTAATTTCGTGACGCGATACTCGCTTCTGCAAGCTTACTAATAATGCGTTAAATAAATAAGGTTGTGAAATTATATATGTTGAGACCATATTTATATAAAAGTACATAGAAATAGGCCCAAAATATATACACAACTAAGTAAGGAAACCGCATTATGAGATGTATATAATACTAAGGTATATGTACAATGTTTTATATAGGCAAGAGGGAAACCTCATATTTTTTTATATTTCTTTTTTATATAATAATGGAGGGGGGGAACTATTTTAATAATATTTTTATACATACGAACTATGTTTCATTTCGAGAGATACTGAGCTACCAAGCAAATAAGCAACAAAAGCAATTGGTCCTCCTTCTTCGTAAGAAAGATACACCGAAGCAGACGACCACGGCATTGTTCTTCAAACAGAAGAACGTAACGGCTTGTCCGCTTATTTTTTTTTTTAACGGGAACTTGTAAATTTTATTATTATTATATAACAAGAAAACGCCGGTTCAAATATTTAATAAAAGTTTGATATATAGCATCGATAGACAAAATTATTTACAATAAAGTGATCGGTCACGATCTTATCATTAAAAAAAATTAGTAACTAAGTAAATTAAAGTAATTGTGTCCTCCGCTACTAACTCCACAATGACCCAATCGATTTAGAGAACCTTTAAACAAAAAACAAAAATATTATCGGAAAAAAACAATAATGCGCTCAGACTGGATTATCTTAAAAACAATTGAAGAAAAAAAATCAGTATTTTGAAAAATATGAATGAATATTATCGCCGATGAATCGCTTAGTAAGCTTTATTTGATTTACGAATTAAAAAAAGAACAATTGACTGTTGCAAAGGTAATTCTTGGAATTTGATTATTTTGCTTTTCCCATAGTTACACAATTCTCTACTGCAAACCCGTTCGAACTAGAATCGATCGCATGTCTATCGATCTACAACTACTAAGAATTTGTAATTCTTCAACGGCTCCAAACCGCTCTTAGGTGTCGGGTTCGAACAAACCTATTAATGGCTTTTTTTATGTGCTTGTCTTAGCATTCCGTATGTTTGCTTTTATTATAACAGAAGCTTATTTTTTGGGAGCATGTTGGTAAATCAAAATTGCGAGAAAAGAAGTGGGATGCAGCAAAGTGGAAATACAAGGAATCCAGCCGGAATTCATTTCCAGAAAATTTTTAAGAACTTATTTCGTGTCACATGTAGGTGGAGTAAATTGTAGATGATTTGGACGACGTTTCAAAGAAAACGGGCAAAAGAAATTTTGAAAATTGTAAATTTACATTAACGCAATTGAGGATATTGAAGAGCTTTCAGGACTAATAATGATGAAATTTAGAATTTGATAAGGAAAATATTTACTACATACTTGAATTGCATGTTTATCGTTTGCCAGAGATTCGACAATGCGATATTTCACTTTTACACGCCGATTTTAGAATATTTGACAAGAGAAATACGGAATTGTTCGGTATAATCTGATTAATGATTGATAATGTCTTTATTACATGATGATCTTGATAACATCTAAAATTTAGTTACCGAGTCTCAAGTAATTCTTTTTCAAGTGTTATCGAGGATTACCGAATTTAATTATCCTCGCGGTAATTTTCCACCATTTCCCATTATTACGAATTTAATTTCAATTTCGCGAAATCGCCCATTCCGTTAGGTGAAAACAAACGCGCCCTCTTACTTCGAAGATAAATCTTCGAGTACGAATAAAGCGGAAATGAACTCAGACGATTGCGGATTATGCAATAACAATTTTCTCGACCGCCCCGTAAACCGCGAATCTCTCTCCAGGCATCCATTTCCCTATTGCATTCGCGCGCGCACACGCTCGCACGTACGCCAGTCGATCGGATAATTGTAAAGGGTTAGCTACGGAGAGAATGCCATCTCGAATGGTTGCCGCAAAAGAGAAGATGGTGCTTCGTCTACCTTTTGTCGCGCGACCCAATCTCGCTGCAACGCCCGACGGCATATTGGCGCATAAAATCGGAAAAATCGCCGACGAAAGCTTTCAGAAGTAATTGCTCGGCGTTGCCTATAGATGGAGCGTAGAACTATACGTCTAATAGAAAAGATGGTAGTCCGTTAAGGGCGATACGCGGGAGCTAACGCTTATCAAGTGATGAAAATTCAAAAGATAAGGGATTATCGTATTCTTGCGCTTAAATGTATGGATGATAATCTTCTGAAATGTGGATGCTATTGTAAAGAACAATGGTTTTGTAAATTACCTGCTCTTTATTACGTTTTCTTTGCTTCAATTAATACCTTAATCAAATGAGCAAAAGGAGGATTACCTTAAAACCCTGTTGCCGGAGATCAAATTGTTAAGGATAGATTAGATCACTTCAAGAGACCAACTTTGGATAATAACGACAACAATCGATGAACGAGATATGTTTTGCAATAAGATAATTTTTACACATATTTAAAACTAAACACATTGAGGCATTATTTGATGCCTGCGTGATATCAAGTTACACGAAAAAATTGGCTGAACTTTTCGCTTGCATTGATCTAATGAAATCCTCTACAGCAAGAAAGTAGGGCGCCTGTGACGTAACAGCAAAAGAAAGAAAGAAATCTAATTACAGAGACAGAGGCCACAAGTTACTTCTATTTGATTAGATGTGATAACTACGATGAAAGGAAACTTTGAGTATTAACACCTTATTTGAGTATTGATTGTTTCTTTTTTCTTTTTGGGATATAAAAAAAACAAAAAGTTTGTTGCTCTTTTTTGCTTTTTCTTTATTTATTTCTGCTGCGTTTCATTGCACGTATTGTCAACTTTTTCAAACATATGCTTACCAAGACGTTTTTACAATTAGTTGGATACATAGTTTATTTAATTAAATTATTTTTTTTTTGCTTTTTCTGTTCTCTTACCTCTTCATCTTCTTATTGTTTCTATGCATATAACACAAATCGCACATTTTACCTCCTTTTCTGAATGTTTCATCTCAAAAAGAAGACGACGTAGGCATTTTTGTTGCTTTACTATTGCCAACATTGGTAAAGTATGTGATCTGTTAGAATTTTTTTGCGTATGTTATGTTTTTGTAAACTTCTATGTTCTTGTATTTAAATTATGTAAGATGCAAGCAGTGCCATATTAAGTTGTATACTACGCGTAGGGCATTGATATCTTCCCTATTTTTAATAGAATCCTTGCCTTTTTTATATTAAACATTTCTTTTATAATTCTTTTTTGGTAATTACTTCCTGTTAGTTCCTAACCTTTACATTATCAAAGTTAAAAGAGTGACCAGAGATACGACGGTGTTGTGTTAATGCGGTTGCATTGACGTTTTTGGTTTTAACACGCTATATTAGTCAGCGGAAATTCTTTTGTGTAGGTGTTGTCGGGTTTGCCTTACGCAGTTATTGCAATTTATTTAATAATTTAATAAACGAGCGATTTATTTAGTTTGGATAAAAAAAAATCTTATTTTTATACGGGTTATGGGCCACAAATAAATTAAACGGCTACCATTTTTTTTTTTAACAGATACTTTTAAAAGCATTAATGACACGATCTTCAAACTTCAAGGGAAAAGGAAGTTTATATCGGAACTTCTGTCAGAAATAAAAGAAAACGCTAAGCATTAATAAGAAGAATTACGTCCTCCGCTACAGGACCCTCGTAAAAGATCCCAAATCGGAATTTGAGAACAGATTTACCGCCGTAAAGTAGAGATTGTTACAAAATTTTAAGCAATATTCAATCTCTGCAGCATGATGGTGAAATGGTAAAGCTGCTTTAGAGATGGATGATTGTTTTAAAAAATCCTGAATATAATTTGCCTCCCAGAACGTTCTTAAAAATGAACTTAAAGTAAAAAATAGATTTCGCTGTCATCTCGCCAAGGTCCATCTCTAAGACTTAATGGCAATAAGTTGCAGGAATTTAATTCCACACTTCAGACAACTAGCTCAAAGTTAAAAGCGTAATTTTTCCCATGAAATTTTAAATAATGTTCAACTGTTTGTCGATTACTGAGTAAAATTTGATTTAATGTTTTTATATTATTTATTATTAGATAATTTAATTAAGCTTTAAAATGTATTGCTTATAAAACTGATTGCCGACTCCTGTTCTAGCGCTTTCTCGACGTGAAAGAGGAAGGCGTCGCGTAGTGAGCCGATTAAACAACAAAGTAGGCATTTAACCACAGAATCTCGTTGACCCTTTTAATTAAATTCTACAAAATTTTTTTTTCAATTACGATTATTGTGAAATTCGAGTTAGGAACAATGCATTCTTTAATATTTCAAGAACATGTTCGTATTTAGCCGTAAAGTCGATTATTTGCCATTAATCTGTAACTATTCTAGTTTACAACTATGCATAATTTCCATCCGACCATCAGATTTACTAATTTTGATACGTGGAAAAGAAATTATAAACCGGGTAATACTAATTGTTGGAAGAGGCCTAGGAGGCGAAGAACAAGAAGAAATTCCGAGAGTCTCACTGAAGGAAAATTAGTAGGTGAGTTTCAAACGAAGACGTTTTACACGATCTATTTACTAACATTAGATCTCTACATTACATCGAGATCAACTTTACTGGGTGTCCAGAAACTACAATAACGTGAGCGGAGATTTTATCAGTATTCTCAAAAACCAGTGATTCTCCAGATAGCGATGCAAAGGAATCAGATTCAGATTATACAGGGTGTAGCACCTTTGATTTCGGTAAAGGACGTTTTCCGATAAATTGACGTTGTTGTTGCTGTTTTTTTTAGTACCAATGGGAAACTTGGAATTTCGGCTATTCAACGATGTAATTTTTTTAGGGGGTGCCATTTGAAATGTTTAATGAAAAAATTACAATTTGCAAAAACCAATCAAAAATTGGATACTTTCCATGAATCACTTGAAAAAAAAAAATATGTGAAGGTGTAAGAAGTCCTAGTCTATCGTTAAATTCGAAACCTAAGCGCCGGTGCAATTGAGTTTCTGCAAAAAAAAATTCAAATGATGGTTTGACTGTGAGGAAAAAATATTATAACAGCGAAACCGCTAAAGCTAGGGGAATGCCATGTTGCATAAAAAAAATAATAAGGAGAATTTTCTAAATCTGCAAAAAATATAGTGTCCCATTAAAAAAAAAAACATAAGTATGATACGCCACTGATGTCCAGAAATATTTTAAGAAGATGGCGATAGTAATTATGCCCAATTTCGCTCTTAAATTTTTTTCGATATCTTGTACGAGAGGGGAGCTATGGTCCGAGGCGCCTTAGGTGCTGTTGAAATACGATTTTATACTTACCTAATTGTCTTAATCATTTGTACCCACCCCTACGGCTTTTTGCTAGAAATAAATTTGTTTGTATAATTCGTGATAATTTTTCCTTAAACCCAGTTATACTGAGATGGAATATGATGTCGTAGGATACTTTTTTTACCCATTTTGTAAACACAATAGACGTGTAAAGTTGAATGTTTGCCTTTATGTTAGAAGTTCCAGGAATATTATTTTATTTACTGCCCGTTATAACTTCTTTCAGAGTCATTATGTTTAAATTGATGGGTTGTGGAAATAGATTACTTTCACGATTTTCACTTTTATGTACTTCCAGCTCATTTTCAATTCGTTTACGGAAAGTAAGCGAAGGAAAGCACTTTTTCTTATACTAAAAATTATTGACATTAATAAATAAATCGAATATTCGATCGTAATAATGGAATCGGATATGATTAATGATGAACGGTAGTTCGAAATCGTTGTAGGAAAACAGAAACCCCTTCGTAAGGATCGACAATATAAATAAGTCGATGATTGCTTCTTGTATATTCCGGCTCTTCACGAATTTGTTGTAATTTCTGAACGGTTTTCTGACAGTTTTTGTCTCCGTTTGCTCTCCGTAGCTTGTCCGCTTTTATCTATACAGTGATAAATCGCAATGTGGAATGAAATTTATAGCGGAACAATCTGAAACGTGAAACTTTTGTAAAACCACTTGAAGCTTCATAAATCCCTCGCTACTTGCACTGGCATTAAGCGAACTGAACTGCACTCAACTAATTAATCTGATTGATGTATGGCTTCAATTAGATTACTGTTAAAAGTTTGAATGCGCTTCTATTTACTCGGTAATGCCGTTATATGGCAGCGTTATTAACCACGTAGAATTTGTTCAATTGCGTCGTCTTGGCGGAACAAGACGATATGCGACGGTTCTTCCGCAATTTCTGCCTTCAGATTGTTGTTTTTTTTCTTTTTCAAGGTAGTCGAGTGTACGGTGAAAGTTGTATGATGATGGTGTGGTGCGTGAATTGTGCAGAAAATTTAAAGACAGGCGAAGATCTTGTTCAAAAGTTGACTAAGTGCTTCGACGAAAACGGAGGTTTACCACAAGTGAATTTTGTTACTGAAGTATCCAGATCATCTCTCTACAAGACCGTTACAGAAAAGTTGATCTGGATTCGGCACGTCACCCCAGAAACTAAACAACAAACAAACTGAAGAAGTTTAAACAATTCCTTACCAACCGGAAGATTATGGTTACGGTTTTTTGGGATCAAAAAGGTGTATTGCTTGCTGTGAAAGGACGCAAACAATCAATAGAGATGTTTATTCTCAGGCTTTACGACGACTGGGAAGAACCATTTTAAAGAAGAGAAGAGGACAACGTCCGTCCTCGCACTGCTGATGTAACCCAGCAACTTCTGGAGTAATTTAAATGGGACCTGTTTCATCACCCGACTTAGCTCCCGGTGATTTTCATCTCTTTCTAAAATTAAAGAACTGGCTAGGAAGCCATTGATGAGGAGCTTCGAGGTAACACTAAGGACCATCTCACATCACTGGTGGCAACGTCCTTCGAAGAGGGGATCGATAACCGCGTCTACCAATATAACAAATGCCTGAATCTGCAATGTTTGTACATAACTCTTGGTAATAAATTAATTTTCCCTACTCCTTTTTTTTCTTGTGGCCCATTGGAAGTTGGAAAAAGAAACAGCGCTCGTATGACAAACACGTTTTAACTTTAATTAAACGGTCGCCATGATGGTCGGCAAGTGATGGTGCAAAATCCTTGCAAACATCTCGGCTTTAACTAACACAAACGACTATCAAATAACAACTGAGAGTCCAACATGGCTGAAATTGTCAAAAGTATATTTTAACGCATGCGCAATTATACTGCCGGAATATTTTTGTCGAGCAACGCCATCTTCGTGGTGAGGCTTGAAAGTTTTCAGACTATACTCGTACTTACGAGAATAACTGTATCCATTAGTTAGGACTTCGCATTTACTATTTCTGTTGGATCGTATTAAAATACAAGGGCAGAAATTATTGCAACATCCCAATTACAGTAACTGCCAAAACTTGTTTCACAATCAGTCAGTCATTTTATTTGTGGTTGGTAACTTGTAGCCAGTTATGCTTGGAGTAGATCCAATGCACCGTTGCATTTACCATAACTTCGGCGACGATGACTAATATTATCATATGAGCGCTCACGTCCCAAATTCATACGGAAATTATTCATATTTCTTAGATTGCATCACAGTGCTTTGCCAAAATTTCTGTAACATTCACTTAGGAATTAATTAAGCAGCTTAAACTAAAGCGGACTTCGTCATTTGCATGAAGCGCATCCTATATCTAACAAGATTGAGTGTTCCTGCTGGGGGGATTTTCGGGCTGTGATGCAAATGCCATGCAAAATAGTAAAAGTTGCTTCGACAATTGTACGGTGGGCCGTAGAAACGAAACCTGGGAGGACTGCTGGCAGTTTTCGCTGTTGGAGAGAGCCGTATTCGCATTTTAATAAAGTTTGAGTTCGGTATGTCACTCCGCGTGCTCCCATCGGTCCCCGAAACTTGTTTAACACGGGAATATATGTACGTAGTACTGCGGAATACCTTCATCGGGAAGTACTTTGTGACGTGTTAGCGAATTGAGTTTGGACTTTGTGTCTGTATACAGGGTTTCAAACTGAAATTTATGTCGAAAAATATGCACGGATGCAATTTTGGAAGTGGTTTTTTTTTTTCTATTTTGCTTACGAAATATGTGCTTTCCCTCGCGCAAACAACTGTCGATATGAACTTTATTACCACACGCCATATTTCATTGTTTAATGTTGGTATTCTTGACACGACAAATGATATGACGACCAGGTTGAGCATATTTTTCAATGAATGTTATGAAACCTCAAATACACAAACGTATTTAATACATATTACTTTGTATATGCAATAGCACAAAGCGTAACTTGTGCATTTATTTAATTATAGAAATCTGAGACGAATCATAGAAACTTTTTTTTTTTTTTTGAGGTTTTGTTGAGTTGTTGCATCTTCAGTTGCGAATACAATAATAGTAATATTAATGCATTGTAACATGCGAAGCACTCAAATGCCTATTTGTTGGAGTTGGTCGGGACGAAAACATTTGTGCAATTTTCTCCTTCATCGAAGAGGTATAAATGTAACCGTTGGCTGTAGCAGATGACTTCCATCTTCCATGGTGCTTCATTGTGAAACACTGAAGCGTTGAAAACAATAGCTCAGAATTTGGCAGTTTAAAGAAGAGTTGCAATCACAGCGATCTTGTCCATTACTGAAAGTTTCTTCCAGCTTCCATTCATTTTCCTTCGTTCTTTTTACGTTCCTCTCTTCCAAGCCGTTGGGATCTTCCTCTACTTGGTACTAATTGGCACTTGTTGCGTTCCTTTCCAAAGTTCTATATTGGTGATCGTATTTGGCCACAGTATTGTAATAATTCTCCGCAAGCATTTACTTATAAATACTTGCATTTTCTCTAAGATTTTTTTTCTTTCAGATGAGATGAGATGAGAGAGAACTTCACATTGCTGTATTCTTATTTTTGTTGACAAATCTGGGTTGACATTTAAATATTCCTTTGCTTGTTCTATTTCTTGCTGGTGCACATGGGCTGCAATAATGTCATAAGTAAAAAAAAAAAAGAAATTTGGGATGAGAATAGGAAGACAACGAAATTTATTATTGCAGCACTTTCTTTAAATCAATGTTTTTGCAGCCCATGTGCGATTTCCACTGTCTTGTTCACGTTTATTTTAAGTCCCACCTTTGTTACTTCTGCTTCCAGTTTCTCCACCATGTTTTTTTATATCTCTTAATTCCATCCACGTATTCCATATCTGCCAATTTTTCATTTTGCAGCTACTTCCATATTATGCCGTTTTGACTTTCTATTGTTTTTCTTAAGGGTGTAATCAAATTTGGCATTTGTTAAAAAATAAAGGCGATAGAATACATTCTTCTTTGACTCCTTTTTTTTATTTCTCTTTTCCCTGTTAGGTAGCCCTTGCGGAGTGCTTGGAAAGTTGCTTAGTCGTACGTATATCGTTTGAATTGGTCGAATCATCGTTTGGGGAATGCCTCTTTGTGCTTTGTGGCTGACACTGTCAAAGGCCTTAGAAAAATCGATGAACACCGGGATGAGAGATGAATTCATTTCGATTGATTCCTTTATTATAACTTGCGCTATTGTTATTTGGTCCACACATGATTTTCCTTTGCTGAAACCTGCTTGTTGTTGGCGCAGATTTTTATCTATTTTAGAGCAGATAATTAGTGGTGTCCAAGCAACTACTTAACTGAGCCAACCTGACCTAATTGCTCCTGATCGAACATGAAGAAGCTGCTGTTTTATTGTGCGTGGAACATAAGCTGATCTGATTTATGAGGAGAGATGCACTTAACGTAACTTAACCTTCAGTATATCTTCATTTTCTGCCCCTGCTAAATGCAAAGTAAATGTATTTTTCCAGGCAATTTTTTTGTAACAAGCAATCATAAGAACACTATAAAATCGTCAGGTGCTCCTCCCCAGCCCTCACACTTCTTAGGTACTCTTACTATAACTCAATTTCTCCATTCTGCAGGTAATTTATTTTTATACGATTTATTTACTTAAACATAATAAATTAATAAATCACCTAGATTTTACGATCATCATCGAAGGTACAATAAAGATACCTTGCGTTTACCTCCACGCATAAGTGCACGTAATAAATTATAACCGCAAAACGTCGATAATATGCCGCTGTATTTACGTTGTGTCTTATCTCCTGCAGTCAAATTACCCGGATAATTCCTGATTTACGAATATTTATGCTCCCCAATACCGTCGCATAAACTCTATCTTGCCGCAACCGATGAATCGCTAAAATGAACGTTTGCGCCAGCCCATGGTTTTATTTTCAGTCATCTCCAATAATATCATCGTAAATTTCGACAAAACGCAATTACGATTTGACTATACCGCGTTAAAAAGGAACATCAAAACAAAGCGTGCGTAGGATAAATTGTTATTTCGCGGGACGTTTGTGGGTGGGTTAGTGCTCCGCGCAACATAAATATAAAGATCATCGATTTAATACGTGTATTACAAAGCAGAACTGTTTGTGTGCAAAATTACTTAATTTCTATAAACAAATTTTGTCTTTGAGGTACTTACTTTCTTTTTTTTTATTCTTCTTTAATCCTGAATTGGACCGTTTATAAAGTCGTGGATGTTGGGATGAGGTTTTCAACTTGCCATGGAATAATTCACAACAATGCTTAGATATGCTGAGGTTTCTCGCCAAATCTCACCGACCATTTGGTCATTTGGCTAGTGAGGTTGGAAGTCAAATTTAAATGTATCATTCACTCCTTCAAGGTTAATAAAAATTAAACCAAAACCATCCACTTGCCAATAGGCGATTTCAGGTTATCGTATTTTCATGCCACGAAGACAATGCCAAATGGAAACGACAAAAAGTGTCGTTCACATTTAAATTGAAAATGTTACAGCAAAATTTAATTCCTTAAATTGTTTCGGCTAAAACGTATCGCTGTAATAAACAAGCACCCTTTAAACAACTTTAAGATTCTCAGGCAGAGCATTATATGAAAAACTTCTTCGCCATTGTTAGAATTGCTTTCTCCTCAACTTTCTTATGATACCTTTTCTTACAATTTACCTTTTAAGTATTATAATTTCCGGCGGAATTAATGCGAGAAGCTAATACTTGAGCATTATTAAATGAGAACAATTCAAATGTTCGTATTCATTTCACCAATTTCTTTTTGACGTCAAACGCATTAACTACAGTCTCGTAAATCTATTAGCCGGAAATCTGCGAAATTTTAATTATATAAACTAGCAGCCTCTGAAAATATAAATATGTACCAGAGAATCGAATTTTATTGCCAAGCATAAAATATTCGGATAAACTTATAAAAAAATATATAAATTGTAATTGTGAGGTGAACGAACTTGTTGCGAAAAGTAAAATTCTTTTTCAGGCTAGCGAGGAGGTGCAAATAAATTTAAACAATCATGTGTAAATCTGCGGAACGTGTTTTTTGTCATAATACGCATTTATCAAAGGAAATAAGGGTAAAGCACGAGAAAGAATAAATATTTCGCAATCTAGAAAATAACAATGCGTTATTTATCATCATACAAGCTAGCAGCGAATCGTACGTATGCGCTGACATCGCGTAAATATATAGTTTTCATTAAACAAAAGAGTGAAACAGTAAGCAGAGACTACAAGGGTGTTGAAATTTGCATACTTGCGCTGGTATACGGTGGGTAGACATGTGCGTTTCTCTCGAAAAATGGTTCATAAGGTAATACGAGGGGTCGTTTTTATATTGCCGGGATAGGCGTGAAGAAAAGAAAAAGATTAGAATAATGATAAAAAATTATTTTTCAATATCTCTTCATGTTCTTTAGGGTTTCCTAAGATGTGTTTGGGATTATTATTTTACGAGAAAATTCAAAATTGGGAATCACTAGATGGAACTGCATGCTCCTTAAGTGCAGGCCCTTCTTGCGGTTTACGCCATTCTTTGGATTGACGCTTAGTCTTCGGATTGAAATAAGCAATCCATGTTTCGTCAGTGGTGATTATTCGTTGCCAAAATTCATCACCGTAACGGGCTAACAGCTCTTGAAGTTGACAAGTGTCAGACTTATTGAATTTCCGTTCCGGTCCCAACAGCTTTGGCACCCAGCGGGCTGAAACCTTGCTTACGCCCAAACATTCGGTTGTCCTCTTTCAATAAGTCCTCCACGGCCCTAATGTTTCTTTTGTTTGCCGACGTATTCCGACTACTACTTCGTAGATCGTCTTCTAATGAAGTTCTACCAGTTTTAAACCAAACACTCCTTGCAGACGTTGAATAATTTCTGGAGTTTTCACTCCCTCTTTTCACAAAGAAAATTGTTGCTCTTTGACATTTAACCGCATCTTCCATGGTTACAAAAAACAGTGTTACCAAAACGCATAAACATAGACTTGTCTATCACCAATAGCATTGCCTATAAGTTCTGAGTAATTTAATTAGAGCACAGTTCAAAGAACTTTGGGAACATCCCTCGTAAATTGATTCTAAAGAATTCTGTTGACGGCGACTTTTCACATACAATTAAATAAAACAACTCTGGCAAAGAAAGAAATGAGATAAGAAGAAAGTATCATCGCCAAACAAGATTCAAATTCCTTTTCTGAAGTTTCAGCAGTTTCAAATCAGATTTTCGCCTCTTGGCATACCTTAATTCCGATTAGAGGAATCCCCGTTAAAACAGACAGTTGCGTTTCTAATTAAAGTAGGAGGGGTCCGCTAGTCCATTTAGAAATGCGCGTGCACGTGGCGGAGCTTTATTCAGTGCTTTCGGCAAAAGCACAGTTTGTCCGCGATCTGCCGACAAGCGAAGATCACGATGATCCTAGCCTAGAGCGTGATCTCACGGGAAAGTTTCGGAGTGTAGTACGTTCAATAAATACTAGCTTTCGCGATTAGTTTAATAATTAATGCTAAAGTAGGATCTTCTTTGAACTAGGTTTTCGGTGTTGTCTTGACATTTCCTCGTGTATTTTCAAGTAAACTGATTAATGTAAAGCTCTAGCAGTTGTGGGTCTTCGTAATAAAAGCTCAATGCACATAGTCTAATATATGTTGCTTTGAAGAAGTTGCTGCCCTGAAGAACTGTGGGTGTTGATTGAAAATGTGAGTTGAATACTTATTAGCTCAATAATGAATATGTTTTTTTAGTGAATTTTTTATTTTGTGTTATTTATATTTAGCAACAGATTTTTATTTTCTATAAGGTAGGCTGAAGCTTTGAAATCTGTTATCTTTATTTAAAGAGGTGATTTATCAAATTACCAACACTACTAAAATTTGTCAAAATTTTCAAAAATTAAGTGAGTTATGATTGGATAAATACTTGACATTTGTTTGTTGAAAAACATACGAAATAATTCAAATGGTGTAGCTCCTTCTTGGGACAAGCTTTATACAGGTTGTTTACCAGATAGGGCGAGAAATAATTTTCTTGTTTGAGCAATTTAGAGAGAGTTTTCAAATAAAGAAGCATGGCATGGGGAACGCGAGAAAAAAATATTCTTTTCCATTTTATTATTAATAATATGTATTCGCCTGTTATTGGGAGATTTTTGTTGTATTGGTGAGTCTTCAAATATACCGGGTGACATTGAAAAAACAGTAAGGCATAGTGCTACGCGATAAATTAGATAAATTAAAATAAATTAAATTAAATAAATTTTGTTTTCAAGATCTTAAATGTTTTTAGAACTTTGTATTTTTTTTAATTTCTTCCGATTGTGAAGATCCAATTGAATCAAACTTAGTGTGTTTTAGTTTTGAGTATTAGAATATTATTATATTATCCAAGTTTGCCATGTTCCTGATTATGTTTTTGGTTCTCTACATTTTTTAAAAAATACAGGGTGTGACTTCATCAACGTATCTATTGCGAGAGAGTTATCCACGAAACGAAAAAGCTGTTCAGCAAAAAGCAGAATATAATCCGAGAATAAGCTCCAGAACAACAAATTGTGTACCAGTTGGACAAGTCCGCAAGAAAGAACTCGACCCGTTTCACCACCTATTAAAACAGCATTATTTATCCCGAAATGATATTGCGAGTGGTTGTAAAGTCAAATTTTCTGTCATTAATCTTGTTCACCGATGAAGCAGGTTTTAGTCGCGATGGTGCTTTGAACCAACATAATATGCACTATTGGAACCCTCATCCAAACCCTTTTAATTTGTGGGCATGTA
The DNA here is from genome assembly GCA_902654985.2 of Oryctes borbonicus. NCBI lineage: Eukaryota > Metazoa > Arthropoda > Insecta > Coleoptera > Scarabaeidae > Oryctes > Oryctes borbonicus. The sequence goes on along the minus strand of LR736922.1, from coordinate 122,532 downwards.
TAATGCGACAATTACCTAATTGCCCAGGCGAAATCTTTTTTTGGAAAATTTCAGATTATTTTCCAAAAAAACTTTCCAAAAAAACTTTCCAAAAAAAAACTTAGAAAATGTCCCATTGAACATTACTCAAATTCAATGTACTATATGCAGAACGGCATGCCGGCTCACATTTCTCGAAGAGCAAGGGAATTTTTGCAAAGATGATTTGGAAATAGTTGGATCGTAGGTAGTTCCGACTTTAACCACCCCCTCGATTTTTCATTTTGGGCGTTTATAAAAAATGAAGCCTATGCTGTAGAACTAAATAATGAAGAGCAATTATGGAACACAAAGATATCCAAGCACAAGACCATCAATTTGAGCACCTTCTTTAGAGCGAAGTACCTTATAAGCTCTTAAATTTAATCATAATTTTTCTTTGTTATGTTGTTGTTTTTAAAGCTCATGTCGATCAGGCAGTGATTTTCTGTTTGTCATGAGATATAGAAGAGTCAAACTTGAAACCTTACCTTTTTAAATTTTTTTATGGTCCTCTATTGCGTGTTACTGTGCATTATAATTCTTTTTAAATATCACCCTGTATATAGCGTTCAGTTTTATGATTTTATTGATACATGTTTCGTTGTTTTAATGGAACATCCTGTTCACAATTTATTTACGCACCGGTAGAAGGAAACTTGAAAATATGCTTCTTTTTTTAAATTGTTTATACTGTTACATTTAAGAACCTAAATTAAGCAGTTTATTTGGCTTGTTTTCACTTTAATTCCTTAATACAAGCCAGATTATTGCAAACTGCTTGAAAATGAACCAATACAAAGAGATAATATTACATCTACCCCTACTCTATTTAATTTTTTTCATTTCGCTACGTCATAAATTCTCGCTTTAAAAAATTGATGTACTTCATCTTTCGCATAATTTATTTTTATATCACCACGTAAAGCATTGGGAGTTCGCATTTAGAGGTATGAATTTGTCATATTATCAAAGGAATAATGGACTCTTGTCGCATCGGATTCTCTTCCGTCTCCGAACAATAAAACTAAACAATTTAAATTCGGCCGCGGTAAAATAAGAGAAATAAGGCGTTTTATATTCCACCGGTTGGTATTTTACATCTTTTTTTCTCGAACATCTCCCTCGATTCTCTTACTTCTGAGAGCGGATTCGTAGCGCCCTGGGATTTAAATATCGTAAAACGACGGCAGTGTCCGCAATAAAAAATCGGTTATGCAGGCGAAATATTGAGAATAAAGAGGAATAGATGGTCACAAAACGTTGTTAAGCGGTATAATGATGAACATGATGTAGGTTTACGTAATTCCCATTTCATCTCCATTCTATCGGAGAAATGCTTGCGGTGCAATAGAGAGATGCTTAGAAGTCGTAAAAGTAATTTTTATTCAGTGAATTATGATTATTTTGCTACCGAAGGGTTCATTTTTTCTTGGTTTGGGTTCTCAGCACTTTTCTATTACGTAGTTGCATAGGTGAATTACGAAAATAGCTTTCAATGATAAATGTTTGGTAATCTGTAGTAAACATGCTTTAAAATTTATAAGATGCTTGGATTTAACTCTCAAATGTGGTTGTTAAGTAGTTGGTGGCAGCAATTTAATAAGTTCAAACGAGAGCTCGCCAAATATGTTAAAGAAATAGTGCCGCAAACAAACTTCACAAAGAAATTAATAATACAAATGGCAAACGTTGTTCCTGTTGCGTTTAAGAATAATTTTATTTTTTCTTCAGTTATTATGCTATAAAAAAAATAAAATTAATTAAAAAAAATTAATTAATATTAATATTATAAAAGGCAAGTTACTTCTACCATCGAGATCGTGTTGTGCTAGAAAGCTGCAATATTTGAAATTTGTTAAAAATCTTAATAATAAATAAAAGCATAAAAATAAAAGAAGGCAGGCAATTTCAATGCTGATTCTTGAAAGACAGACGTCCTATAATTCACTAACAAAGAATTTCCTGATACAGCAAAAAAAGGTCTTATCTTCATCAAAATTTCATAATTAAAAGGACTATCCTCCTTAATTGAAATTCACGCCGAAAAACGTAGATTATCCTTCGGAGCATTACACCTTTGGCATGACTAAAATACATCAAATGTTTTAAAAGCTTCGGAAGAATAATGAACATGTGTTCATTTTACACTTTTCAGGATCAAGCAACTTACTGTCCAAATTTCGCATTTGTGATTTCAATAGTTTCGGTTCTTCGTTGATGCGTTAGTCACGCAGGGCTTCTCTCTCTATAATTCGTTTAAAACATATGATAGAGCCCTTGCCTATAGCTGATGATGTACTTTAATCCTTGCTAATTAATAATTAATATCGTAAAAGGGTTGTTTTTGGAATTCAAAGAAAATGTGGTGGTTTGAACAAACCCTAAACCACTGCATCATTTCATGCACATCTTAGTGTAAAACAACAGCTTCACTCCAGTTTTGCTGATTAGATGCTCTTTTATACGAGCCAATCACCGCTGATAAAGGAAAAAAGAAAAAAAAAACATTAAAGATCTGCTTGGTCCCTCTTGGTACAAAATACCATTTCGTACCAGCATGCAGTATTTTACCCAGAACCGAACATTTATCCAGCATCCACGAGATAGGCAGTCTAAGAAAAACTGAGTGTATATGAATATAGCTTAAGCATTGCTTTGTCACAACCAATGAAAAACATATATTGGAAATTGCTTGGAAAACGTTGAAAATCTTCGAAACGTCGAAGAAGATTTGGCTGCTGTGAAATCACTTGAAAGAATGAAAAAAAATATACCAGTTCTCGTCGACAGCGCCTAGAATAATTTAGTTAACTGGCTAACAAACACGTGTTGAGTCAGTCTAGGTGACGTTACGTGATCGGCAAATATAAACATTCTTACGGTGCCGTTTTAAGCCAGCTTCTCCTATAGGCGATCACGAACATTCTATTGTTTTTATAATTTCAAATGAAGAATTTACTATGTATGAAATAACAGATAGTGAAGATGAAAGTGAGGGAGAAAATTTAAATATGTAATAAATAAACAATGTAATAAATTTACAGAATCCGAATATTTGGTTTTGGAATTATACTAGGAACCTCCATATCTGCCTTCTTTTTTGTATTTTTCTACAGACTCCACTGAAGATAAAAATGTCAAGAAAAAAGACGACTAAATGATTTAATAGTTATTCTTTTTTTATGTTTGTACTTATTATTATAAAAATTTATAGCAATCTGGGTGTCTGCCTTCTTGTCGTCTATATCATCATATACCGGAATAGGTCATCAGCCCCTTAAATAACCAACATAAGAAATTATTAAAAAGAAACATGGCCCCCTCGATAATGTTTTTTTTTGTGATCTATGCAGAATTTTCAATTTACTCAGTAAATATTTTTGAAATGTCGCAACTGTACATCGTGGTCTGATTAAATTAATTTTTTCTTTACGAAAATGTTTGTAAAGTCAAGGTTGAAAGGAGGAAGTAATATCGAATAATTCTGTCAAAAGTATGAGAAGCAATGTAAAAGGATATTTCCGAGAAGTAAATATCCAAATTACTAATTGTAAAGGAACTGTGAGAATACAGTTAACGTCAAACGTAAACAAGCTAATATTGAGGTGACAGGTATTATTTAGGTGGGACATTGAGGGGCTGTTATTAGATTATATTAAAATTAAATTAACGCTGCGAAAGTTGATGCCTCTGTTTTGCGTTTGGTGAACCTTTATCGATTTTCTCCGTAATTTTATTGCTATACTTTGCTGCTTTGTTGTGCTTCTTCGTTTTATAATTTACAAAGAAGCACCGGCCTAAATGAAATTTTGTGGGTTTGTTTACCACTTTAATGTAAGAATAGCGATAATTTTTTTTAGGCGGTCAATTCTCCGTTTTCCGGGTGTAAAACTCTAAATACAACAGAACTCTTTGATCTCTGATGGGAAGTGTGAAAAAATTACGTTGGGCAATTTTTTAATTGTATTAAACGATAGCGACAGAAATTTTCTCTCTGCTACTAATAGTTTTTTTAATGCAAAAATGTTATATTTGCGGGGATACCTCCCCAAACTGGAAAACTAATCGCCCTACGAATTTTGAGATCGATAAATCATTTAAATAAGGCCCTTTTAGGTAGGATTTTTAAAGAGGTGTCCTAATCGCTTCGTGTTTCCATTACGTGAGCATTGCAGACGCAACGCCATAACGTATTTCGTAAAGCGTCGAAGTTTAAACGAAAATTTAAATTAGCGTCACGGGAGGACTAGAATTATATTACAAATTGTTGACTTTGGATGAAGAGGTGTCCATACATCATCTTTCGCCGTTTATCCGCAGATGCTTTCACCTGAATCCCAAATTAATTCAGTCGCGCGTTGGCGATGATATCTCTCCCGTCTGAAACTTCGTCGGTAGTCGCCTAAACCTGTCCACATCATCCCTTGACGGAGGTGATGTTGTTTCATTGCGCCGCCGACTGCGAAGAAGATGTCCGCCTACGCAAACGCAGGATTACCGAGACGAGACCGTGGGCTCGTGTTCATAACGCGTCAATGCACTCGATCAAAACGTAGACGGTGGCGGCCGCCTGAAGTTTAAGAAATGGGGAAGATACAGCCCGACCCGTCCGCTGCATTTTTTGTTCTTCTCCTCTTATCTATATATAGACAGGAATGGATTTTGTTGCTGCCAAAGAGGTGAAATGTGGAAATACGTCTTGCGAGCGACAAGCTTACGGGTAATCTGTTAGATCTACGGAAAGAAAATAGAAGATTTTTTCAATAAATAATTCGATTTCTGAAAACTATACAACCATTACGATTATCCACCATATACATCTATATGTCTTTGCTGGGAGGTACATTAAATAGCCGCATTTATTTGGGGAATTATTGTTAAAACTAAATGCAATAATTCTACACTCCCCGACAAAAACTTAGACGCGGTAAGATGTTTTAAGGGTTTTAAGGGTTACAACATTTCTTTGCGAAACTAGCAAGATATCCAATTAAGTTTTTATTCATAAAAGTAAAATAAACTTAAAAATATCTCTGCCAGTAAAATATGAACTAAATAATAAATTATTACTCGAATGTTTAAACAATTTCTGCGACAAAAATTTAGACGCTCTGTTGCAAATCAACAAAAATCAACAAATGAGTGATCAGTAATGCGTAGATCCTCCATTGTTCTTAATCACTTCCAATAGTCTGTTGTTAATAGATTTATATAAATTTAACGCATAATTTTGAGGGATATTCTGCCATTCAGTCACTATTGAAGTTTTCAGTTCCTGTACCGTGAAATATTGACGGCCTCCGCCATAAACGCGACGTGCCAATTCACCCCACATGTTTTCAATAATGTTTAAGTCTGGTGGCCGTGCCGGCCACTGTAAAGTTTTAATCTTCTTCTCTTTAAACCATTCAGTAATGGTTTTTGCTTTATGAATTGGCGCGTTATCTTGCTGAAAAACAAAATTGCGCCCGGCCCATTGGTTTCCAAAACGTAGAAGATTGCCACGCAATAAGGCTTTATACGTCACAGATGTCATTTCGTTTGTGCAAAACACTATCCCACTTTTATCGCGAAATCCAATCGCTGCCCATATCATCACAGATCCACCCCCTGATTGTCTGGTCATTTTCACTTTTGGTTCCTTTCTCAGATCATGATAATAATGCGAGTACCCATCCCATCCCGTCCGTTCAAATTAAAACGTTTCTCATCGGAAAATATAACTTTTTCCCATTGCTTCTGCAGGATACGTGTTCTTCAGCAAATCTCAACCTCGCTTCTTTGTGTTTCGCCGAAAGTGGCGGTTTTTCTTCCGTGATATTACCGGTGACGCCTTTAAAATCCTTTGAACATTACGCACGTGCGTTTGTACCCCCGCCTGTTCTGCAATAACTCTCGCCGACGCAGAAGAATTGGATGCACACCGCCATATCATGCGTTTATCCCGCTCACTTACTTTGGGTCGCCCCTGGCCTTTTGGTTTGCCGTAATTTTCCGGATCTTTTAGGAAATTTCTAACAGAATGATAGCTTCTTCGTAACCGACGAGCAATTTCCTTCTTACTAACACCATCCTGGTGCCAGGCTAGAACTTTACCCCTTTCTATCAAGGATAATTGTTTTTTTCTACACATATTGCAAACACTTTAAAAAATATAATTTCTCGTGGTGAAATGTGTACACTTTACCAGCACAACCGCTGCATATAAAGAAAAGTATCAAATTAAAACATTTTTGCTTATATTAATGTAATAAATGCACAGGGTCTACATTTTCGTCGCATTTAAAATTCCTATTTTGATCTGGGAAAATCTCAATCACCCCTCATAAAGCAATAAATACCCAGAAATATCTATAAATGGACTATTTACATAACAAGTATTAATAACCCTCATTTACATTTTATATAATGTCTATAAACTTTGTTTCGTAAATAGAAACGATATCGCGTCTATGTTTTTGTTGGGTAGTGTATGTATGTGGCTCTTCAACTTGATTGAACCACCTCGCACGATTTGACTTGAGACATACTTCTTGAGTAAAATCTTCGGGATAAAAAAAGGAGATCAGAGAGAGAGGACTCGGCTATATAAACCGCTGTAACATCACCTAAACATACAATATATTATAAGAATATAAGATTCGCATTTAGAAATATTTTGTAAACATAATATTTGTAAATGTAGCAAATTATTATTGTATCCTCTTTGTAAATTTTTTAACTATTTTCGTAGAACGTAACAATTCCTTCTAAAATAATACGTACAGCGAATAAAGAAAAGGCGGTGTTAAATACACCGACTTCCGAATAATTGTTATACGTCTGTACACACAATATGTTCAGTCACCGCTCATTTATCAAACTTTTTGTGCTCGCTCCGAGTTGACGAGTTTCCCTCTATGTTGAACTTTGCTGTACTGCTGGAAACTACACCGCAAAACAGTTCTTTGCAAGAACGTTCTAAGTTAGTGTAGGTATAATACACCTCCGTACATTCCAAAATCACGTAGCAACCTAACAATAGATATTTAATGAACTTCTAAAGTAGGTTGCGCCTGCATTGCTGCTAGTTAACGTTCAATTGAACGACTAACAAGTATAAGAAAACCAATGTTTTTGTGTCGTTTTGTAGCTTCCTAACATGATATATCAAGAACTTTATTTTAACAGCGAAAATCATTAATACAACGATATAAAAGTAATTGATACGAGTTATCTATCAACTTGCATTATACTAACATATATGTACGAGGATGGGCCGAAAAGTTGCAAGTTTTAACATGAAGATGGCGTTACTCGCCAAAAATAATCTGCGCTTATATTAATATTTTTCTAATTTTATGTATTAATAATTGTATACAGTGTGATATAATAGATTTTTATTGTATGATCGAACTTCACTGAACGGCAGTGTATATAAACTTTGCTATGTTGAGAGATAAAACTGAATTTGACAAAAAAATACTTCTATCTGCGTTAAGCGGGAAACTTTTCAGACAACCCTCGTGTATCTATAACCCTTCGTAAATTCCGAAATCGTTGCTAGTGAAAGTCGTCATTGATGCTTCGGAAAAACAGGAAACTCCACTTAGAAAATATGGAGTAGTGGAAATACGCGGAAATCCAATGGGGATGATATAAAACGATATATGTGCGAGGGGTGAACGTGACACGCCATTTACGTCGGCTCCTTTTTTTACGTATGACCTGCCTTTGCCATTGAAACTTGAAACACGAAGGATTACACAAACGGAAGAACGAAATTGGATTTTGAAAATGCCATAAAGGGCGTAACCGTTCGCGCGAAAGTGGAAAGTCTATGGAGGGAAAAATATTACTAAATGCCTTTTGATGCAAATAGTTGCTGACGTGTACCACATAAAGAATTTAATAAACGCTGTTCTTAAAGGCTTCATTCCAAAGTTGTTTCAAACCTTTTTTCGAACTCAACAAACTTTGATTGTTTTTTCCAATTCTTTCGGATGAAGAAGGTACATAAGGGTCAATAATAATTCAAAAACAATTAGAAACGTAAGAGCTTAAGAGTTTTTTCAGTAAAATCCGCTTGTAAAAAAATCCGGAAAAAAAATTTTGAGCTTATAAGGCTTCATTGAATATTTAATGACATTCAAATATTCCATTTCAAAGCTTTAATTCTGTAAAAAGTGCTCTCCTCGTCCGATTTTTTCTTGCGTTTGTAGTTGTCAAGATAGCAAAACCATCCTAGCTACGCTATTACAATTGCTATTAACGTAAACGACGCTATAAAACACGGGACGGTACGTAGCAGCAGAATTTATGCAGCTATCTTACATAAGGACAACTAAAGCTTCGGATAATTGCAAAAAATCACTGCAACAGCTCAAGGAAAGGCAGGTGGTGCGGTCTCTCTATTATTTAAACGACTCTGCTCCGCAATTGAGAAAAGACCAACGAGAATATTTAATTTTCAGTCTCTGATTCTATGCTGGAAACGAGAATGAAAGTAATTACTTTCTTTCTTCGCAACAGCTTTCGTGTAAGTGGAATTTAAAAGAATGCTGTATTGTATACGAGGCAGGCGTTTGCTAACAAGTACAAACCAGCAAATAAGTGATTGTTTAATAGTTACTTAAAGGAGCAAATGTGGATAATCTGAAAGTTTTAATTCAAACATGTCTACTCGAATACTTTCAAAGAATGCCTTTTAATCGAACGTGAAGAGAAGGAAAAAAGGAGAATTCGTTTTTTCCTTATTCGTTTCTTTTTTTTTAATTTAGATTTTAATTATCTTTGGATATGCTGGTTTTTATTTTTCTTCATCATCCTGCTGAATCCCTGTGTCTGCAGCAGGTGCCTTCTGAGTAAAGGTCTGGTAATGGCTGGTGCTGTACTATTTTTTAATAAATCTCATTTTGATGTGGAAAGTGGATATCATCTCCAGACCAAAAAGAAAAGGAATAAAGCTTTGTTTGAAAACCTAATTTCTTCATCTTGAAGTACCAACAGGCGTTTTAGACAAGTGTATTTCCATAAATCAACGTTACTAATGTTTTACCCGGCCGTGTATCATAAACAATAAATGGAAGTTGCCCAAGACCGGGACGCTTCTCATATTGTACACGCAAATATTAATCACTTAACAAATAAAGCGAGAAGAGCCGAATCCTCATCCCTCGGGCGTACCGACGCGTTTGCAGGAAGGATGTTTCCCACGGGTAGTTGCGGGTGCCGAAATTACGAACGCGAAGAGAGTGAAGGAAGTGAACCGAGTCTTTTTTCTGTTATTTCCATCGCGCCGTCAACAACGAAGGCCTAATGGGTTCGTACTTTGCCCGGACCGGGCGACGACAAATAGTTCTTCGTTTCCACGGCGTGATGTAAATCTTTCAGCGAAATCGTCAGGATGATCACGGTTTACCGGGATCAAATTATTAGGGCCGTACCCGTCACTTTTTATTTATGTTCTTTTTTCTTTCGGAACATACGAATAATGTCTATTGTACTCGTAGACATGTCTAACTTGATAAATTTGTTTCAGCTTCCGCAATGGTGCGTTACACATGTTTTGCATACGCGCTAAGGTTTTTGTATTTTGAACACACGTGAATGGCAGAGTAATGTGTTCAGTGCTTGCTATTGGATGTTCAGTAATTTGAGCCTATCGAGAAATTAACACCAACATCGCCAAGCACTCGTTTGAAGAAGACACACCTGCGTGTTTATGGGCAATTGTGAGCAATTCATTACATTCAAATGAATTCTTACACCCGATGAAGTGAGATACCCGCCATCTCGCCAATCTCACGCACTTTCAGTTTCCTATCATTCATTATCATATCGTGAGCTTATTCAATCGTTTCTCATATGGTGATATCATTTGGACGACTCGGCCGTTCTTCATTAGAAATGCTCGCTTTTAAATTCAGCTGCCCAATATTTTATGGTCGAGAACGAAGACGCAAAGTCTCCATAAATTTCACTCAGTTGAGTTATTTCAATTCTAGCAGCGCCTCTCTCTTGGCTGTGACTCCATTCCCTTGGATGGCATTAATTGAGAGTTTTATATTTCTTTCTTTCAAAATTGATGGAACCTTTCCGGAGAGGATTACATCACAAGAAGATTTAATGACACGCGATAATGTATCATCTTTGTCAAACAGAAAAGATTCTATTTGTGTTAAGTTCTTGCATAAGCTTCTTTCAAATAAAACCAGGCTGTCCATTCTTGCTTGGGCATATGGCCTTTCTTGTTGATTATGAGGTTCACTACATGTTCTCTAAATGGCGTAAATATAATTATGGAAATTTTGATACTAAGTATACATAATTTTAATTATTGCAACTTATTGTATTTAACTGTTTTTTTTTTTTAATTTATCCTGTTAACGAGCTTCAACATGTTGAGTAAATAAAGGATATTCTTGTTATTATTATCTTTTGCCGAGGATAAGTTTCCCTCGTATCATTGTGTAACAATTTGAATGAAACATTGAGTTTATTTAAGTTAACAAAACATGCTTTTGGACAATCAAATTCAACGAGATAATTTTTCATGTAATATACGTACCGCGTTATCCTCTTCCGCCATCTTCCATTGCCCACGGGCACTGTTAGCGCAGTCTTTGTGATGAAAATGATGTAATTTATATGGTAAACGGTAGTTCGACAACAAACCAACGTACGTACGTACATTTACGAAACAATATACTTTGACACGTAAGAAGAGATGGTGTAATAGCATTCTTGTTTCATTTCCGGTATAAAAACAAAATTGCAAAAAAAAACTTCTTGAAAAGTACAACGATTACAAAATTGCGATCATTACACACTCTACCGGAATTCCTACGTAATTGTTATTTTATAAATACGTAAATAGGTCCACCGGAAGGTTTTACGAACCTCATCAAATTAATGAGAGTTTGCTTTTTGTTATGACCCTTCTAATCTCCTAAACGCCGTAGCAATAAATGGTTATTGCTGCCTCAGTTTGCCTTCTGAGAAACATAATCCGGATGGATTTGGTTTTTGGGGTAGGCATTACATATTGTCGGCGAACGATGAAGTTCAAGGTTCACCAAACGTGTCTTTGGGGAGCTATTTAATATTTACGTATACGGAATACCTAAAATCTTGTTTAGATGTATTGCGGAAATATTGCCAATTACGAAGACGTGGAATGGAAGTTATTCTTTATTTATATTGCCTTCCAGTGGACGGTAGATTTTCTTTTCAAAAAATAACTTGTGACATAGGATTAATTAATTAATCTAGAAATAGCATTAAAATGTAACTTACGTGATTGCTTTCATTGAAGATTCTAGCCATGTATAAGATCATTTAACATAATTATAAATTTAGTGTTAAAGGCGTAAAAGCAGTTGAAATTCATCGTGGAATAAGTGAGATGTACGGAGAAAACATGACCGATGTAATCGTACGGAAATGTTGAGGGACGAAGCGGGCAACTTTCTCTCATTATTGAAGGTTTGGTGCAGATAGTTGATGAAAAAATGAAAGAGAACAGACATTTTACGATTTCGTCACTATCTGAGGAGTTTCCTCAAGTCTCAAGAAGTGTTCTCTATGCAACACGCTGGGTACCGAAAACGTTTAGCCAGCGCATTGACATCCTTACAGGGGAACAGTGAGGAAAGTGATAATTTTTCAAGAAAAATTGTCACAGTCGACGAAACACGGGTGGCTTACGTGACACCGGAATCGAGGTAGCTTTCATGGCATTGCGGCATTCAACATCACCCACGAGAGTGAAGCTCAGACGCACAGTTTTTACGACATATAGTAAGATGGAGAAGGAAAACTGTGCCACGCAATACAAAACAAAGAGCGTGGCTAATCGAACTCTCCAGACCTCATCGCATCATTTCACTGGGAACCGTCCCGGTCTCTCGCCCAGTGACTGTCATAAGTTTCTGCATTTGAAGAAGCATCTGTGTGGTCAACGCCACGAAAACGGTCGTGCTGCAGTGACTTCTATGAGGATGGGATTCAAAAACTGGTTGTACGATATGATAAGCACCTTAATATTAGTGGAAATTATGTAGGAAATTAGCTAAAAGTATTGGTAAAACATAAAATTCTGAAGAAAAATCGGCATTTACTTAAAAACCACGCCTCGTACATATAGAATAGCAGGAAAAGTCAAATTTCATTTGTATATCTTGCATCCGACCCGAATACCTCGACAAATATACGACATTTCCTTTCCTTAATGTACTCGAATTCATTTGTAGTTCGCAGAATCCACTCTCCAGGATATGCAAGGAAAATATATGCTTACTTATCTGCCGCGGTTCGAACCTGAAAATAGATTTTATAAAATCCCGCCGCATTCGCAGCGGTCTTGAGCTCTAACTGAAACAAGAGATCCAGTTACTTCGCTGTAACGAGGAAGGTATATGCGGACAGCGTCGAAATCCAAATATGTATAATAACCGACGAACGTAAAGGAAGAATTTCCTCTTCCTGTGCTCTAGTTGGAAATTGTGAACTCGCCAACCGCAGTCTGAAGCACGTCCGGAGATTTGTACGCATCCACATGGGAGAAGAATGCCAAGGGTCGCTGATAAGCTCTTGTTTAGGATTTATACGTCAGCTCTCAGTTATACCCTTGATTTTTTGATTTAAAGTATTTGTTAACTACAATAATATTAATAATTAATGAATTATATTGGCCAACCAAGAAGAAATTGATTTTATTTCAATACGTGTGTAGTCTGTGTTTGGAAACATTTAGTAGCCATTTGGTATTTCTGCGATAACTTTTTTTCCTGATTGTGCTGATTTGCTATTGGTGATTTTTTATTTTTCCTTTGTACTGTGCCTTACCGGTGCCTTTTTTTTTGTAAAACGCTGCGATAGGCGCCGCTAGCGAGGAGAGTTTGTCCTTTACAATCTAATATTTACGTGATTTCTAAAATCCGAATAAGTTATGCAAGAATCAACTTGTATCCCCGTGTATATGGTGGATGGCGTACGACACTATTGACTCTCCTGAGCCGATTGCCAGTGCTTTTGCCGCGTTGTCAATCAGCTTTCCACTCACCAGCATGGCTTCATTAAGGGTTGATCAATTGCTATTAATTTATGCTTCTTTGTACACTTTGCTTCGGATGTGCTGAACGAACAATATCAAGCTGATACAATATACACGGACTTCACCAAAGTATTGAACGCTATTCAGCAGGACCTAGTCTTATATAAATTGGACAGTTTCGGCGTTTCTTCAGATCTGATTGAGGTTTTGCAATCATATTAGTCTGAACGTATTATTTATGTTGAGCACCGTGGTTTACATCTTATGAATATATATCACGAACTGGCGTGCCTTAAGGTTCCGTTTTAGGACAGTTACTTTTTCTAATATTTGCTAACTCCATAACCAATTGTATATCATGTTGCTGCTTGTTATATGGGGATGACCTTAAAGTTTTTCGGAAGATCGAAGGTGTCGAGGATTGGGAATTGTTGCAGAAGAATGCTCTCGAGAAATGGAATTCTGTTGTAGAAATGTCTTTCGGGTGATGTCGTGTAGTTAATATTTTACTTAACGTTTCGCTGACCATCCTGTCAGCTTCTTCAGAAGATTTCTAAAGACTGCTTCTGAAGAAGCTGACAGGATGGTCAGCGAAACGTCAAGTAAAATATTAACTACACGACATCACCCGAAAGACATTTCTACTATGGATTACGGTCGTGAAAGCCTATACTCAACTAATGGAATTCTGTTAATATGATGAACAGATAAGTACAGCCTTAGAGAATTCATTCATCTCTCGAAAGATGTGACTTCTTGGAGTCACCCTGTACTATCGTGCTCATTTCAGTTGCTTCGCAAATTTCTTTTATTTACAAGTTGATCAACTACATGCTCCTTGCTTCGAAATTATTGGAGCTTTTGTAACCTCATCTGAGTGTTCGAGATCAGAAATTGTTTTAATCTTCCTCTGGATTTTCCACTGGATGTCGCTCTTTTCCCCCTATTCTTTCTATGTGCTATAAAACAAATGCATTTTAGAGAGACTTCTTTTTTTTATACTTTTAGTAACGCAATTTGTTATTGTATAACCTCTCACAATGTTGTGCATATATGTATGTTACCCTGTAATTAGCAGCTTGGCTGCCGTTGGATAATATAATATTAATAATAATATAAATATATTATTATTGATATTAATAATTACTAAAACAAAGGACTACATTGCATGTATACACCGTAAATGCATCCCATTATTTTGTATATGTTACAGGACAGCTCATATTGCAATTCTAATTCGTGTTTAATTATTTGGTAACTTCATGGAGGCGTTTCGGTGTTGCGACAGCTATTAGGGAAACCGAATCAGTTTGAGAAATTGTATTTTGGAACCTAAGTATAAGCATTTCCGCAATAACTTCTTTACAATACGAAAACAATTACAAAATAATATGAATTGCGATCACTTTTGTAGAACATTTCGGGTGAGGATTCAAAAAAAGAAATTTAATTTTGGAAGAGAAATTATCGATGATTAGCTCGGATAGAATTAATAGAGAGCTTAGTAAATTTGAATTATTATTATTAAATTAAAAATCCCACTAATTGTGAGTTTACTGTGCCGCTCCACCAATGATATAAGTAGGAAACCTGTGAATTTGAATAAAATTGGTGTGTAAAGGAAAGCATAGTTGAAGGTATCTTGTGTTCGAATATTACCATCACGGTGCGTGCTCCGGCCCCGCCAGCCATGGGGTTTTGATATTTCCATCGTTTTGTGCCACAAAAAGAAAATTTTTTGCTTTAATATTAACGGAGTTACAACGGCGGGGCTGGGGACATACCAACCCCGCCACCTCGGCATTTTGAAACTTCGTGTACGTGCTCGCTTTGTGCCATTTCTTGCACCGCTAAAGAAAATGTTATATTTCAATATTAAGCGAGTTATATCGATTTCGATTTCGGGCATGGTATGTTCTCAGGCTCACCACCGCCACTGGATTTTGAAATTTTGTATACGCTATCGTTTTGTGCTGCAAAAAGAAAATCTTGTGCTTTAATATTAACGGAGTTACAACGGCGGGGCTGGGAACATACCAACCTCGCCACGTCGGCATTTTGAAACCTCGTGTACGTACTCGCTTTGTGCCATTTCTTGCGCTGCTAAAGAAAATATTATATTTCAATATTAAGCGAGTTATATCGATGTCGATTTCGGGCATGGTATGTTCTCAGCGCCGCCACCAACACTGGATTTTGAAATTTCGTATACGCTATCATTTTGTGTCGCGAAAAGAAAATTTTCTGCTTCAGTAATAACGCTTTCTTTATGGCAGGGCTGGAAACATGCTTCTGGCTCCATTTGCCGTATTTCAGAGGTGAATGAAGTATGGATTATTGCTTGAGGGACTGCACATTACCTTTGTGTGCAATAAATCGTCATATGTTTGCTAATCAAGTGCTCGCTTGTAATAGGCGATAAAATGCACTATTGTGTACGCGGTGGTAGTACCATAATATAAAATTACACCACGTAGATGATATAATTTATTATTGACATGTACTATCTCAGGAAAGAGATTTAATTCCACTTCCACCATCGTTTTCTTTACCATTACGTATTGCGCAAAATATTGCTCTCAAGAGACAAATGCTTCTTGGGACATTCTTATATAGCCCGGGTTACAAGGGTTACAAGCCATATTTAAAACTGAGCCAATAGCCAATAGTAATAGCTGCGTTAAGAACTCGACTACACTAACTATAATACCTTATTATTAGTTAGTAGCTGGATTTCCAAACTATTCAATATATTTTTTTAACAAAACACATGTTTTGTTAAAAAAAGAAACATTTTTAAGGGTCTGCAACAAATATTATTTGACAAAACAGAAACGTAGCCAATCTGCTACAAAATTTGGTCATTGGAAGCAAATGGAGTAAACTCATTATTAAGAAGTGAACGTTTCATTGTTATAACAAAAATCTGACCATTTGGCATGATTCCTACTTTTAAATAATACCTTCCTTTTAATATCTGGGAGTAGTGAATTTGCTTTCGAAACAACTGAAGAGCGTATAGAAACAAAACATGCGTTTGTAAGTCATAAGAAGTTAATTTTTGATTTCGCATGTTGCACAAATTAAAAGACTTTGATTTTTAACTTTCAATAATTCACTGGAAAACTTACTATTCACCTTTCTGATCAGGGTTGCTCATCAGTCGACTATACTGCTGTTGTTAATTAATTGTTAAAAAATTGTAAAAAAGGCCCAGTTGAAGATACTTTAATAGTAAATTATGGATCCGCCTTCTTATGGAAGCGTCGTTCGTAATCAGTCCTGTAAGAACCTGACTAGACTGATGAGTACTTCAGAC
The DNA here is from genome assembly GCA_902654985.2 of Oryctes borbonicus. Taxonomy (NCBI): domain Eukaryota; kingdom Metazoa; phylum Arthropoda; class Insecta; order Coleoptera; family Scarabaeidae; genus Oryctes; species Oryctes borbonicus. The sequence goes on along the minus strand of LR736922.1, from coordinate 106,156 downwards.
ATGAATTTATTAGCTTGCTAATACGGTTCAAAATATAAACGACAGCATTTCTAAGAAGTTTCTCTGAATTGAGCTTTATAATTTGATTCCAAAATGGTATTAATTTATTGGTCATCAGATTTGTCCTGTAAATTTAACTAATTTAAAATCTAAAATGTACTTCTTTATTATTGCGTTGTGCTTTGACTAATGACTTAATGTTGGATCTGGATCTTGTTCTGTTGCTTCACCTCATTACCGAATTTCGTAGCTGCGTCATATTGAATATTGCCTCGCGAATTGCAATTGTGGATATCTGGAAAACTATGAGTTGTTTGAAGTTTGAAGGGTAAACCGTTATTATGTTAATTACTTCTTAAAATAGAATTGGCAAATTCGGATGTTAGAAAATAATAATAAAAAAACAAAGACGAACACTTAAGATTCCTGAGATTCATAGCTTAGCCTTATTGAACCATCGCATCGCCGCCACCCGTAAAAAGCACAAAAGATATTAGATCCGATTACCAACAAACCATCCGTGCTTCTCCATAAATTCCAACCTGTATATGCAGAGGCGTACGCTCAAAGAAGACGCTCAAAACCGTTCCATTACACTTCCGCCGCATTTATTAAATAATTCATATTATTCTAGACCGCAGCAGTTTCCGGATTTAAAATTTAAATGCATGCCAATCACGTTCGAGAATGTCGGTCTTATCAATACTTCTAATCCGTACGCCCCGCGATTTTTATATCTTATAGAAGGGATGTGTAACTTTAAACTGCACTAGAGTAGGTCTCGAGGATGACTCGCGTAAGGTTCTTAAATCGATCGTCCGTTTAGTAGCTATCGCTTAATTTTAACACGAGATTTATATGCGCATTATTCAGAAACTCTGTAAAAGTGAACGGTTCGAGATTGAAGACGTTTTCGTCTAACGGAATATGACGGTATTCTGCTCGAATAGCCCACGTGGAGTTATCGTCAAAGTTTTTAATACTTCCAATAAGCTGGTAAAAAAAATGAATTTTCGTCGATGATACTTATTTAATTGGCAACATTCTGTATATGTTTATACCAGTTAATAGAAAATATTTGTTTTAAAGGATTGTGGGGGGTTTCCTTCTAAACTTGATAGTTTTTGAGATATTAAAAAAAAGAAAAATGGTGTACTTAATATTTATTTCCGTCCTTGATTTTCACTGAAAACGTAAGGGAAGTGATGAAATTTGACAAAATGTATGAGAAGACAAGAATTTAAAATTACAAGCAGGAAGGTTAGCGGAATAATAAAACGAATTAAAAAAAAAATAGAGAACTGTTATACATGTTATCATGCAGAACGGGGTCTACAATATTAAGCCAGAGACATTGCGTCCATTCAAAGGGATTAAAAGAGTTTGCGAAACTAAAATAGGTACAAGCACAAAGTATTCGTAAACGACAAAGAACAAAGAGTGTCTAGGACGATGTTAGAGGACGCTACAAAGTAAACATTCTAAAAGGACGAACTAGAATAAAGGCAACGCAACGTCAGAAGTTTTAAAATAAGTGAAGTAGAAAATAAAGTAAAAGGTGTGTGCGAAGTATTGTTAATATAATTAAATAAATTAATTAAAAGTATCAAGAAATATGAAAATATTCTCTAGCCAACAAGCTTTATCACAATTACGTTACCTCTTCATACCTTGTAAATGCTTTTTAATATACAGCACATTTTTTTTATAAACGCCTCATTAGAAATAGCATCTCGTGTTAACGGTTTTTCCACTTTAGGTTTTTCGATAATTTTTGGCACAGTTGTGATTTGCACCATATTCTGCAATATTTAATAAGTATTAAGACGTTAGAATCGCTAAGCTTTTAAATAAAAGGGATAATTTTAGATGGTCTGTGTTTTTTTTTTCAAAAATGTAAAACTACATGACACTTCTGAAGACTAATTTATTACTGTCAGGTGCTTATTAGGTAATTAAGCACAACTTAAATTTAGTTACAATTGTCTAAAAAATTTCTGAGTATTTAATCTAATAACTCAAACAAATTATCTAAGCAGATACGCCTATTCAGTATCAATCAAATGTCTTGTGAACTAGACATTGCCATTGCTGATTGTGTAAATGCTGATATGTAGTTTTCTGTTTGGAGCGCGTATATTAAGAAACATAAATTTTGAAGAGTTTAAGTTAAGTTGTTCTTGGGTCTTCAGCAAAAGTTAAGGGGATTAAGTTTTCGAAACTCTGAAATTAAATGCTGTAGCACTGACGAAATTATTATTAAGAAAAGATAAGGCCAAGTGCTACAATTTTAAAATTAACAATGATTTAGTGAAAATGATGGATAGAAAACATTATATGCTCCAATCTACGACAAAGATCGCACTAGCGAGCCTGATTAAATCCTCGTTTTTGTATATTTTATTTTACTATATTTAGTTTAGTTTTTCCAAGTCTTTTTAAGTACGTCACGTACTTTTTTTAATGTTCATAACAGTAACATATCTTAAAACCCGCGGCTAATCTGAAACACCCAATCACGATTTCTTACGATTTTTTCGTAACTAATTTTACGATTTTGAGATTTTGGCCAAAAATTTAGAATATTACAAATTTGTAACTATTTTTGAACTTCTCCAATGTGATGATCTCCATTTTTAGTTGTTGAAAGCATACTGCATGAAAAGTAATGCAAGAGAAACATCTACGATATTACATGAATTGCTCTATAAAAATTATAACTAGAATTACATAAAAGACTCCTCACCAACATATTTCAAGCAGAGATCTCTGCTTTGAACTATTTTGAACTTTGAACTGCTGACTCATAAAGAACCCCGAGTTAGGGATACAAGGCGCAACTATAACTATAAGTGACAGTCAGGCAGCTCTAAAAGCTATCAAAGCCTACTCAGACGAATCTGGTCTGATTCACGGATGCATGCACAATTTAAGGCAATTGGGACACAAAAACCATGTTACTTTGCGATGGGTCCCAAGCCATCAAGGGATCGAAAGGCAATGAAAAGGCAGACAAGGTGGCTAAAGAAGCAGTGAATATACCCTTCACTGATCGTAGCCTCTTTTGTGGCCTACAGGAGAGCCATACAAAATAAGCAATTAAAACAAGAGACCTCGTACTAGCAAAATATTTCAGGACAAAAACAGGCGAAAGCATTCACATCAGGCTCGCCTAAAACAGCAAAAACTAGTACTATCGTCCAGCAAAGGGAACCTTAGATTACTGGCGGGATCTCTGACAGGTCCCTAAAATATCACCTATTCGATCTGGGAAAAGCTGAAGATTAAATCTGCTGCCTATGCCAAGAAGATCTGAAGACGGCAGAACACATTCTATGTAAATGTCCACCATAAGTCGTGCTCAACATTTCTGACATCTACTGAACTGAAGGATGAAGATCCTAGACATAGGTAAGGTTTATCAAGAGCCTCCACCTACTCTAACATTTTCTGTAAAATATGCTGTAAACCACAGATGTGCGAAGAACCTAAAGTGCAAAAACCATTAACACAAGTTGAAGTTTTCACCGTGCTATTTCCTATGAGGCGTCTATAACAAAATGCCCTGTATATTATTACACCTTTTATTAAAAAAAAACTAGCCGTCTCAAGGTAATGAAAGGTATAATTTCCTTAAGTGTTAAGCTTCCTTTTTTCCCAATGTCTCAAGCATTGCTGTTTCTATGCAGCCAATTTAATAAATATTTGATTTATTTATTTATTTTTTTATCTAACTATTAAAATAACCCTCTATAAATAAATTGATAATATTTGCATATTCAGGTGTAGCATCGTAACATAAACGTCATCAATGGCGTGCACCGTCTGCATGCGTGAAAATCGTATATTAAATTAGTTTTGGTTGACAAGCTGTGTACAGTATCATTTGAAACGCTCCACCCTGAATTCGGAATATTGCTAGCGCCGCATGTACCATATTTTACGAACTCTATTATTTACTGCGTGTCTTTCGCATTTAAGTATCCCAATGTTGAAAACGGTCCTAGACGCACACCAGAGAGAGAGTAAAATGTTCCTAATAATCATTCTCTATGGTTAGTACGCCAGCCGTACTAAGGGTAATTTTTGCAGTACGTTGAAAGTGAAACGCTCGCCAAGGCGAAGTAACTTCTCTGAAACCATCCAGTTTATGTACGAATTTAATGAATCGTGAAATTTTCCTCTATATATATACATATATAGCTGCTTGCTCGGCAAAGTTATGTGTACTGCTACGCTTCCTTTATTTTTGTATTGTGGTTATTTCAGTAGTGTAATATAGTCTTTATTAACTGAAGTAAACATATTTAAATTTTTCCTATTGCGGCAAGTGCAAGTTAAATGATATTAGTTCATAAAATAAATTATAATTTCTTCTTTTATTTATTTTTTTATATAAGATGTTTTTATATAAGATGGTATGTTTATGTGCCGATAATGTCTATTTATTTGTAATACGCCTTATGTATCAATTTAACGATAGTTTTTGTTTCCTTTACATACTTGTTAATTAAACACTACGTAGACTCTCAAGGCCAGGGGACTTCTGATCTCTGATTGATATTTTGCGTAATTCTGGCAGCTTTCTCCCTGTTTTTGCAGTAAATAAACTGATGAATGGGAATAAAGTGCAACATCGCTTGTAATCTCCCGATACTGCCTTATCGTGCTAATCGCTCAAGTATAGCACGGTGCATATTTAGAAGATACATTGCTTACTTAAATCAGATTTATTTAAAAATTATATCCTTCGGTCAAGACAAGGAATAAGTTCTTTCAAAATCTCCCGATTATTTAAGACCATTCCCAAACCGACGTCTGTGAAGCGCACGGAAACTGGCGTATTCAATACTAGAGTGGGCGAATTCGGGTGCGCACCATCGGCGTAGCTAACGAATGGACTCTTGCATGCGAAGGGAGTCAGTATGCAGAGATATATTATCGCGAACGGTGCCGTTCCGGTGCTAGATACGAAAAAGTTTTTAAGATGGTTTTTGTAGATTATGAAACGATCCCGATAAATTATCTGTATGTTGCTGAATGACCAAGGGAAATTGCCATATCTAGTCATATGTCTAAAAATTAAGAATCGAGAGTGGATGTAATTCGACGATTAAAAAAAATTAACCGTCTTAAGTGTCTTCCGTGACTTGAAAAATTGGAAAAGCGAGATTAAGTATTTTTAACATAAGGTGCGTTTCCAAAGTTATTTCTGCAAAACGCGTCCGCCGTGAGGAAAATATGTTCTTGTATAAAGAAAATGATCGCTCTACATCTAGTGATGTTATATTTGCATAATTAAAAAAATCTTGGAAACAACTTAACGCATCTGTAGACGAACCTTCACAAATTTGCAACTACTATTAAAAATCTTAAAAATAAAGCAACATTAGATTGTTCTGCGGTGCTTGTAACAATTTTTAACTTAATTTTACGTACATCTATCTTTCCTGAGGCATGGAAGCTGGCTTAATTTAAACGTGATATAGATATAATGCACATGAGAAAAATAGTTATTTGGTTTTAATAAAGAAGACTGTTTAAAATTAAATTAAATCATATAAAAACAAAATTGTTCTTTCAAACAATAATGTATTTATTTGCACGTATTTAAGAGTGCGGATCTTAGTTAGCGTGACTGTCACCAACAAATAGAGCTTTCAGTGCTACGACCCGGAACCAGTGACCAATCGATAGCTTAAACACCCACGATACTTATATTTTTAATTGTATTAAAATAAAATAATTTGTTTTGTTGACGGTATGTGTTCAGGTGCAAAGCACGTCTAAAATAAAGTTTGTACATTAAATATAAAAATCTCTTTTACCACAGAAATAATATCTTTACGTTTATTAAGGTAGGAAGTCGGAAACTAACACTGCTGATGTTCCTCTTGGTAAGAGCTTCGTTTTATCTTTTTATCTAACCGGTAGAAGTGAATAATGGAACGGTTTAAATTATCTTTATAAATGTATGTACACTGCCGTTCAGTGAAGTTCGATCATACAATAAAAATCTATTATATCACACTGTATACAATTATTAATACATAAAAGTAGAAAAATATTAAGCATACACCCTTTTCTAAGGGATTAAAGCCATAAATTATTATGTAAAGTAGACAACCACAATAAAGTTCCTTTTATTATCATTCCAAGAATTTCTCGGAAGTACCGATCTTTCGAAACGGGTCGTTTGGGGATTATTAACGAACAATACATTTAGGAAATATACCGCAGCATCATTCTTGTTTATTTATCACGGGCGTAAAGATATAAATTTGCTTCGTTTTACTGTTAAACGTGTGTTGGTGTGCATCTGTCGTTTTTGCGCGAAAGTTTTAAGAAAATTTACTTCAAAATGGCACGTGCCAAGCCTACCAGTGTAGAAAAATGTTCACGCATTATTACGCTGTTTGAAGAAGGATATTCGGGGCGACAAATTGCTGAAAAAATAAATACGAGAAGTTCAACAGTAAATGACATCATAAAGCGATATCGGACAACTGGAACTATAGAAAATCTTGTTCGTCCTGGAGCATCTAGGAAAACAACAAAAGCCGAAGATTTGAGAATTGTATTATTAAGCAAACGCAATAGAAAATTAACAGCGCCACAAATAGCAGCCGAAGTCAATCGTGGCCGTGAAGAACAAGTTTCGGCTTGTACGGTAGAACGTCGACTTCAACAAGCGGACCTTCATGGACGTATTGCCATTCGAAAACCCTTATTACGTCGGAGCAACAGAGCAAAATGGCTACAGTCGCCCCGTTCTCATCTAGATTGGTCGTTAGATGATTGGAAACACGTGCTTTGGAGTGACGAGTCAAAGTTTGAGGTTTTTGGGCAAAATCGACGAGTTTATGTCCGAAGATCTAAAACCGAAAAGATGATCCCAGACTGCATTGTGCCTACAGTGAAGCAAGGGCGTAGTTCTGTGTTAGTGTGGGGATGTTTCTCCTTTGCTGGGACGGGAGATTTATGCAGAGTGCAGGGTGTAATGAGGAAGGAAAACTATTTTGCATTACTCCAGAATCATGGAGTGCCATCAGGATTGCCTATAATAGGCCGTAACTTTACATTCATGCATGACAACGACCCAAAACACACTGCGTTGGTGTGTAAGAACTATCTAAAGGAGCAAGAAGAACAGCACACCCTGAAACTAATGACATGGCCCCCACAAAGCCCAGATTTGAACTCGATAGAGTTGTTGTGGGATGAACTGGACAGGAGGATCCGAAAAATATGCCCAACTTCACAAGAACATTTACGGAATATTCCGCAACATGAATGGATTAATATTCCACAATCCGTTTTAACAAAACTTATCGAAAGAATGCCTAGAATAGTTCGAGCGGTGATTAACAGAAAGGAGGTTTTTTCGATGAAAAAAAAATATAATGTTCAGTATGTTATATTAGGCCAGAATAACTTTTTATTTATTTATTTTTGTCTTTTTTACCTGTACATACAATAAAATTGCATTTTGTTTTTAGTTTCGTTTGTTTCTGTAACCTTTTCATGCTTTTTACCAACCGACCAAACTTCTCTGAACGGCAGTGTACATTATGTTGTTTCAAGGGCTGTGTTACATAGTCTCAAGATTGAAAATTTCTTTCCCTTAATGTAACGTTAATTGGATTTTAACGTAACAATTTATTAAAAACAAATCGTTTCTTATATTTTAAAATGATTAAAATTAATTTGAGATATTATTGATTAAAGTTAAGGTTATTCAACGCTTCTTGTTATAAAGGCCAAGTAGGGCTTAAAATGCGGAAGTACACGCGAAGCATTGCGTTTGCCCACCAAAAGTTTAGTTTCGATGGCTTCTGTACGGATCTCAGGGTTCCTACGTCATTAGAACGGATAGATATCTAGCGAATAGCTACGATCCCGCTTAGAGACGTCGTTAAGGAAAATTTTAAATGACCTGGAACTTTAATTTCGACCAACGCAAACAGTGGCGGATTGTTGATAGAAAAACACCAGTTCCGAGAAAAATATATTGATTGTTTGTTCGAGATGTAATATCTTCGAGAGCAGAAGGACGATCTGTAATTTAAGCTCGTAATAGATACATCTTTTTATTTAAAACAAAGATTATTTCCAATAATTAAAAGGAAGTCATTTGACAATCTTACATTGAAAATCTAGCGAGAGATACTTTCTACGAAACCATAAAACTGCATCAGCGTCCTTTCTTCACGGATTCATTACATGTATGCAACTTTGATTTTCGAAGCAACTATATAATCCCGAATTACCAGATAACTTTTATTTTATTATCTGTTTACTTCATTATTCACCAGTCGAAGTGCCTCTTCTCCTCTATTTACGACCTCTAAATCAGGGATTTGCTTCCAATAGCCAACACTTTCGGATTTGAAAGCTCCATAAAGTACACCCATCACTTCCTGCTTGCTTCGCGTTAAAATTAATCTTAGCGCCAGGAAACATCGGCACCGGTACGAGAAATGCATGCGCCGAGCAAAATTTATACACGATAATAACATCTTCTAAGTACTGCCGTTAGTAGATGGAAGAATTTACGCTGTGTAAGTAAGCGCCTGCAAACCGTCATCAAAACTTTTTTACACGCATAAAGTTCGAAACAGCGAATATTTGACGGCGAATGCTCGGCGAGTCGTAAATCAAGCGACGTTCCACCAATAACAAGAACCCGGTTAAGCTTTTTTTTGCTTAATCTTTTGCGGTCGGTAATACTGTTTTTTTTTTTTTTGAGTGGTGTCGCTAGTTAAAAAAATATGGAACTGTCAAACGGGCTTTGGAAATACACGATTTATTGGCTAAGCTCTCGGTAAACTGTAATTAGCGTTATTGATGGATAAATAATATTACACACGTGCTAAAATGCGCTCTGCCCAAGGGACAGAACCGCTGCTGGAAATTCAAAAAAATATATAAAGCTTTGGTAACATGTAGATCACATATAGATATGTACCGCGAATTTTTTTTTTCAAAGGAAAAGCATTCTGAGTGGCTCTTGGATATCTGTTTAGCTTTTCACAAACTTTTTTTTTAAGACAATCGAGCGAAAGTATTATTCGTAACGTTATCGGATCTAACTCCGCAACAAACTACGTAATCTGAATTTAATATGCGAGGGTAGTCTGAAAAGTTTCGAACCTAACACAGAAATAAGTTTTCTTTTTTCATCAAATTCAGCTTTACTTCTCCACATAGTCTCCTTCTCTCGGCGATGCTCTCATCTCCTTGATCGGTCCAAATAGTAATTGGCATCTTCTTGCAAAATAGGCCCCCTTATTCGATGAGAATCTCAGTCTTCCAAGCGAAACTTTTAGCCCAGCTAATGGTAAGGGTGATCTATCAATTGAAACTCCAATTCGTGAACTTTTGCCTTGACGCCACCGAGTTGCTTTGATGGAACAAAACTTTCTCTTTCTTCAGACGTTTTTCCGCAGTTTCTGTCTTCAGCCTATGAAATAATGATGCGTAGTATGCCACCGTTATTGTTTCTCTTTTTTCAAAATATTCAATTAACACATCTCTATGACTATGCCAAAAAACAGCGCCCGTCACTTTCCCAGCCAATAGAACAGCCTTAACTATTTTCGGAATCCTTCCCAGCCCACTGTTTTGACTGTGCCTTGGATTCAGGAGCGTTCACCAAGTTTCACGCTAAAATTTCGACGTATTTCGCTTGAACTGCTTTAACGGGCCTTTGGAAATGTTGTATTTGATCCTGCGTGAGCCAGTGCGACACCCAACGTGCGGTTTGCTTTTTCATGCCCAATTCTTTAGTTATTATATAACAAATACGCACAGCCTTCGTTATTTCTCTGACCTTAATTCGAGGATTCCCTCGTCCAGCGCTATTTGGTGAACCTTTCTAATGTTATCCGCAGAGGTTGCAGTTTTCGGCTGTTCCGAACGTTCATCGTTGATCAAACCGCTATGACCACGTTTAAATTCACCTGCTCAAAATTTCACTGCGACAAATGATAGTGCAGCGTCCATATCACAAATGCAAGAATTTAATGAAATAAAAAAAAAAAACACTAACATCGACTACTACGAACGACTGTTAAACAACAACTGAGCGTCCAACATGACCAAAATTTTCGACGTATGCTCAATTAAATTACCAGAATTAATTTTTGACGAGGCTTGAAACTTTCCAGACTATTCTCGTATTGGTTCAAACTCGTACGCAAAGTTTACCGTCGATACAGAGCACTCATTCGAACCTTGTAACTGAGACATCTTAATTATTGAACGCACTCTATTCGAAAGCCTTCTAATTACCAACTTAGCGATAATTAAAAGCCAAGCGTTCAATACCTACATCAAAGTTTTGCGAGCCATCAGCGGCTGGCAAACCTAATAGGTGTAACGCTTGAGTTAGTCATGTAATGCACCGCACTCTTATATCATCAAGAACAACCGCTAATCTATTTAGTTCGGAACGCTAGTTCGATAGAAAGTAGTTGGGGTTGATCTGGAGCGCCATGTATTACTGTAGATAAAAACTAATATATGCATTCCCATTAAATGTCCATTATAACAATTTTACGGGAACCGGATGATGTAATGGCGCAGTCGATAGGATTTTGAAGATTTCCGTAATGGCGCAGTCGATAGGATTTTGAAGATTTCCGGCAATACGAGTGTTATTAAGATGACCTTTACTTCTAATTATACAAATCAAAATGCAAATAGCGCTTTGTATTTTGATTTGTATAACTAGAAGTAAAGGTCATCTTAATAACAGCCGAATTGCCGGAAATTTATTAATTATACGCATAAAAGAGTGGCATTAATGCGGAGAAATTATGTAAACACGGCAACCAGTCCCTGGTTCTAAAATTAGCCTGTTTTATATTTCAATTGGAGCTACGAAACCAACCCTCTTTCTGGGAAATACGGTTTTAATATATGGGCTCATATATTATAACAGGTCCTGATATTGACGTTCTTGTTAGAGACAATATTTTTTTTATCTTTCTACTTTCTCTAACGTGCTTAAGGGGCTTCTATGACAATTTTTAAAAAAGCTCCACTGACAGATTTTTAAAGCAAACTATTCGTTAAAAATATCCTGGATAGTAAAGAACCCCTTTATTAGAATTTCGACTTAAGCTAATTGAACCTTAGCCACCTCGATGAAAGTATTTTCGAGGTGGTTGCTTCTCCGGTGATGTTAGACGTCCACATCAATTCCCCTATTTTAAATCTTTTTTATTGCATATTTCACTTCAATGGTAATATTTGTTTTTTTGCTTTAAATAGAAACTAGATGGCCTATTTACGGGATTTTCTCGTAAGAGTTTTACAATGGGCCGGTATAACTATAATACGTTGTATCCAAGTATGTGAAAGGCTAATTAATTATTACCAATAATATCAAATGACGCAAAATCCAATCCAATCCAAGTTAGACGAATCATACACTAGCAGTACAAAATACAAAACCGCCGGTTAATGAGCTATCGAAATCCTAACATATTTACGATAACGGGAGACTTAAAGCGTAATAAACCGGTAAAATTATGATCTGTTGACTATTAGTTCAATCTATTACAGCCAGCGAGGCGTTCGGAACCTAATTTCAGCTTTGTCCCAATTACGGTAATTACGCTGCGACTTGCACGAGGAGAAATACGAAACTCGTTAGGAGTTCTATTTAAGATAACGAAAAGTAATTTACCAAAATGTTCAGCTATGTCATGTAATACAAATGTACGTTATATCTCGCGAAATTATAAATTAATCCGTTTATGAGGTTAGAATAGTTAAACTTTTATCAAAGAGATACCAGCTTAAGTGCTTACTGATAGCTAGGTAAAACGTAAATATATAATGTAGTTGTTTTAGTAGATTAAAACTCATTGGCGTTACAGAAAAGTGATGGCCTGTACACTGCCGTTCAGAGAAGTTCGGTCGGTTGGTAAGAAAAACATGAAAAGGTTACAAAAACAAACGAAACTAAAAACAAAATGCAATTTTATTGTATGTACAGGTAAAAAAGACAAAAATAAATAAATAAAAAGTTATTCTGGCCTAATGTAACATACTGAACATTATTTTTTTTTTTTCGTCGAAAAAGCCTCCTTTGCTGTTAATCACCGCTCGAACTATTCTAGGCATTCTTTCGATAAGTTTTGTTAAAACGGATTGTGGAATGTTAATCCATTCATGTTGCAGAATATTCCGTAAATGTTCTTGTGAAGTTGGGTATATTTTTCGGATCCTCCTGTCCAGTTCATTCCACAACAACTCTATAGGGTTCAAATCTGGGCTTTGTGGGGGCCATGTCATTACTTTCAGGGTGTGCTGTTCTTCTTGTTCCTTTAGATAGTTCTTACACACTAACGTAGTGTGTTTTGGGGCATGAATGTAAAGTTACGGCCTGTTATACGCAATCCTGATGGCACTGCATGATTCTGGAGTGTTGCAAGATAATTTTCCTTCCTCATTACACCCTGCTCTCTAGGAGAAGCAAAGGAGAAACATCCCCACACTAACACAGAACTACGCCCTTGCTTCACTGTAGACACAATGCAGTTCGGGATCACTTTTCGGTTTTAGATCTTCGGACATAAACTCGTCGATTTTGCCCAAAAACCTCAAACTTTGACTCGTCACTCCAAAGCACGTGTTTCCAATCATCTAACGACCAATCTAGATGAGAACGGGCCCACTGTAGCCGCTTTGCTCGTTGCCCCGACGTAATAAGGGCTTTCGAATGGCAATGCGCCCATGAAGGTCCGCTTGTAGAAGTCGACGTTTTACCGTACTCGCCGAAACTTGTTCTTCCCGGCCGCGATTGACTTCGGCTGCTATTTGTGGCGCTGTTAATTTTCTATTGCGTTTGCTTAAGAATACAATTCTCAAATCTTCAGCTTTTGTTGTTTTCCTATATGCTCCGGGACGAACACGATTTTTTATAGTTCCAGTTGTCCGATATCGCTTTATGATGTCATTTACTGTTGAACTTCTCATATTTATTTTTTCAGCAATTTGTCGCCCCGAATATCCTTCTTCAAACAGCGTAATAATGCGTGAACGTTTTTCTACACTGGTAGACATGCCACGTGCCATTTTGAAGTAAATTTTCTTAAAACTTTCGCGTAAAAACGACAGATGCACACCAACACACGTTCAACAGTAAAATGAAGCAAATTTATATCTTTACGCCTGTGATAAATAAACAAGAATGATCCTGCGGTATATTTCCTAAATGTATTGTTCGTGAATAATCCCCAAACGACCCGTTTCAAAAGATCGGCACTTCCGAGAAATTCTTGGAATGATAATAAAAGGGACTTCATTGTGGTTGTCGCAATATTTCTACTTTACATAATAATTTATGGCTTTAATCCCTTAGAACAGAGCGTATGCTTAATATTTTTCTAATTTTATGTATTAATAATTGTATATAGTGTGATATAATAGATTTTTATTGTATGACCGAACTTCACTGAACGGCAGTGTACACGGAAAGCATTCTAGTCGGCTTTGCGATGAGTTCGAAGTATTGGTTCTTGTGGTGCATTTTTAGAACTAGCTGTTGAGTTGGCAGCACCTCAAACAGCGAGCTTTATTCCTAAGCCTAACGTGTCTTTTATTTACATTTATGTCGCCTATCAATTTCGGTTCATTGTTTTTCGTGTAATTCGAGTGTTCGGTTCTCCACGATTACATCTATTTTTGAGTGAATCTAGCAATTTTTTAATAATGTTAACTATTGTAAATAATTTAATTACTACCATATGAAAAAGGCGCCACCGGCGCCAAGGCGAAAGCTATTCGATAAAGAAGGAACAGATGACTTTCACTACATTTACACATTTACAAAAACAATGAATGTCTCCAATGCAACTAAAGAAACAAGCGAAGCACTAGGCGAATAGAAGAGGATGTTGAGAATCATTTGCCTGCAGTTGCGAAGGCCTGACAAGATTTAAAGCTATCTACATAAGGACAATTCTTCGTTCTCAACGTGAAACCAACCTTTTCGATGACAAGTACTATGTGTTATTACGTCAACTGACGTACACCTAGCACAATAGCTACATTGTAACCATGCAACGTTGTTTCAGAAAAATTTTTATGAGAAACTGGCAGCCTACAAGCACCTACTCTAGATTTTGACGGACCATAACCACTTTACGATTACAAGAAGTTTACTATGGCCTATTGTCCATCAAACCGGTTCTATTTTTATCAATCCTTATATTGGTAAATAAGAACCGGTGATAGAGAATAGAGAAGAATAACTGAATTAAAGTAATTTGGTCAAAACGATCATATCGTCGGAATTTCAAATCTTTTCTACTCCCGTGTTGCTGGTGCTTAACATCATGAGCTATTGGGGAAGAATTTTACAATCATGACTTTCAAAACATCGTGGCAAGGACGCTCCTTGTAGCAAATGCTTCAGCGACCTTCTTCAGTGGTTCCAAGGAACGAAGTAAGACTCCCAGACTGGCCGCTGCAATAATTAGACGTTGTACCCATTGAGAAACCGTGGCAGATTTTAAAGGAAAGCTCCGCAATTTCTTCAGATGCGTGAAACAAATTAATGGTTACGGTGGCCATTAGTCTGTCGTTCCAAAAAGCATCCGTGTTGTATACAACATGATTAAAGAGGAACAGCGTGTGACTTACCATGAGATAGAGACATCTATATGAGCCGGAAACTAAGCAACAAACAACAGTTAATATTGAATGGTATACAACGATTTGTTTGCCAAAAGTCATCGATGAGATTAGGAAAAGCCATCGACATCGTCGCATCATCATTCATCGTAATAAATGCAGCTCTCACAAATAATTAATTATATAAAGGAGAAAGGAGGCTGGTATTCACCTAATTTGTGCCAATCTAAAAATGCGTGAACAGGGATTTTTATCACCTCAAGTAGCTGTTGAAAGCTTCAAAAACTATGTTTCTGGGAGAATAAAAAAAAATAAAAAAATTAATGCTGCAGTGAAAGCAAATTTTCTCTATGTTTTATTTTATAAGAAGCATCGGCAAATTAATCCTACCATTAACATATCGCCGCAGCTATACATATTTTAAGGATTCCTTCAAAGTTTCCTAAGCGGAAAGCTAAAATTAGCTGCATCAAGCGCGATTATTCTCCGGAGAATTCTCGTAGTTATACATCATCGCGGAATGCGTTCTTGTATAACCGTTCCGATTTATCTCGGCTCATAGGGTCCCATCCTATGTAACGCATAATTTCCGTTGAAGCGTGTACGGAGTGCGACGTCGTTAATTCGGTAGTGCGAGCAGTTAATTTTCATTCAGCTAGCCCGTCGTCGCACCAGAATCGCAATTAAGGCGCGTCACCGTCTAAATTCCCTTAATAATAAGCCGGTTTGCACGAAACCAGGTCGTGCGTCCTCAATTCCGAAAGTCGGTGATATTGCCGTTTGCCTTTTAGCCCCATATATCTGGGAACTCCTCGTTTTTCGACTGAGAAGTCAAAAAAGAACGAAGAGCGCGCTTTTTTCGGGATGTCTATCTATCTAGCTTAATGGGAAGCAGGCGAATGCTATGCAAATAAATTTCATTCAGTTGGAATCCGTACAGTATTACCAATTAAAGTAGGATAAAACTACAGGGTTATTCGAAAGTAAGTTGTCAGTTTGAATGACCATGTCAAACTTTGTTAAATTTTTATATTCTGGAAAAATACAAGCGCCAATTTGTTCGCAAAGAAGCGGGATATTGTTTTTAAAAGGAGAAACAAGAACAATATGACCACCGGGATGCTCAATTAAAAACAGTCGGTTTTTAATTTTAAAAACGAGGTCAGCAGGAGCATTCTCAGGAATGTTCTCGACTTCTTACGAGGCAGGTGTAAGTATCTTTACACCAGGGGCAATTTACTGAATAATAAATTAAAAGAAAAATACAAATTAATATTTTATTGCCGCAGCATCAGAATATATAACCATTTGAATCTGGCTACCAGCATCCGCCTCTGATTTGTTTTCAATGAGGCTAACATTAATAATTCTAATTAGAGCAAAAATACGTAATACATTTTTAACATTTTAAGAGAACGTGCCAAAATATCATTTACAACTTTTCAAGGACGGCGACTCTACAAAAAATATAGTCTTTTCAACTTTGAAATTTAGCCTTGAATAACAATTTACATTTTGCCTAAATTTTGTCTTACAACTGCATGATCTTACTAAAGACTTAAATTAAACTATAATTCTTTCAAACCTTTATGATAAAGATAAAGAGCTGCTTTGGCTTAATTCTTTGTTTGATTTGCCATTTTCGACATTGTATCAGAGCGACTAAAGTTGAATGATCAACTCAACAATTTAAAATACTTCATCGTCAGTTGGTACAGAAGAAAATACAACGTTCCTTCGCACATTCAGTATGTTGATGCAGAGTTTACACAAAGTTGAAAATTTGGCAAATCAAATAAAGAATTAAACCTAGGCAGCTTTTTATTTTTATGTCTGTCCAGCTATTATTTTTGGATCATTAAGAGGTTTGCAAGTCACGAGTACTCGTTACTTCACCTGACGTGTAATTCTTTCAACTGCATTCTTTAATTCAACAAACGAAAATGTGGCCACATGCAGCATTTTTTTTTTATTTAGGCGTAAGGGAGTCTTCAGCAGAAAAGGATTATTCAAATTCATAATAAATTGAATTTGAGTTTTTATTGATTTCTTTGAGACATTATACATTTTGGTACCTGTAAAATTAATTAATTTTGAAGGAAAAGAGTTATTTATATATTTAATCTAAGAATCACCGTTTTCTACTTATTGTTAATTCTATTGGATTGGTAAATGCCCAGCTTCTGTATCGGCTACATTCCCTCAAAAAAAAAAATAATAATAAATAAAGAAAACGCTTTCTTTTCTCTTTTTTTGAAGTTTAATGAATTAACTACAAAGCAAACGTCCACTCAAATAAAGTCGTCTATTTCCGTATGATATGCAGTGCACTATTAGAAGGTGAAAAATAAATTAAAAAAAAAACAAAATTATTGAAGGCTCCTTTCTATTGAAGTGCATTGTATAAAACAATTACAAACTAGTTGTTTCCACGACAATTATTACGTACATATGTACATACGTACGCATTATAGACAATAAGTGGAATTAATGAACACAATCCAAAATTTCCACATTCAATTCCGAGCTTGCGTTTACAATTGTACGACAATTGTTTGCTTTATCCCCCCCAGTTGACGTTTGAATTCCTGCAAATGCAAACAGTAAGGTATTGTTCGTCGTTGTCAAATTCAGTGCCGGCAATTTAATGAATTTTTCTGCCCTCTGGACATTTCTATTTTACCACCATATCGAGCTTTCGGATAACGCACAAGATCCCATATCCTCAGTTGTACGTACGTGTATATAGAGGTAGAATATAAAGTAATTGCATTTAGTCAAAGTTGATCCTACCATTGAAATTAATTTTCTTACAGATTAAGCTCCAACTTCTTCCTGTCAACGCCAATCGTTTTGTTTAAAGAGCAATAAAGTATAAAAATGTAAATAAAATTCAAGTTTTCTTGAAACAATAAAATCATGTTGCTAGAACTTCGACAAATATGTTTGAATTAATTGTTTTGTGCTTACAATAAGCAACGTAAAAAATAATTTTGCAGGATGGTCGCAGACATGAGTCATTTAAATAAATCACTTTATCAAAAATCACTATTCAGGACCGATTTTTAACATAGATTTTCGATTAATGATCAGACTGGCCTATCGAACGGCATGTCTATTGAACCATACTTCCTTCCATTTCGAATAACACCTGAAGATTATTTAATTTTTTTTTTAAAACGTTTTGGCACAATTAGTAAAAAATCTTCCTTCAGTTACGAGGGAGACGGTGTCGTTTCTCGCTTGAGAACAGCCTGTATATCATCAAAAACCAGTATTGCCTGTATATTAGTAAGTATCGAGAGCGCACGAAGCGTGGAAAACAAATGAGTGAAAGCTTTTAACTTTTTGATGGATGGCGTCGATAAATGCATTTTTCCAATTAAACAATGCGTTGACTCCTTCATGGTTAATAATTCTAAAAAATTTTAAAATTTCATCAACGGCGCGTTAACCATATTGACCACTCTGACGGGAAAAAATACAGAAACCCACAGCGATATTTTACGAAAGAAGCTTCGTACTATTGAGTCAAATAAACATATAAATCTCAAACAATACAGGATACTTTCTACGCCGAAATAAGGTTTAAAAAAACGTACGTCGCTACGTAGATATGTTGCAACACTCCAGCAGTACTTGTTCTATAAGTAAACCAATAAATTATAAGTGTTTGTTTTGAAATAACCTTCGAAAATAAGAACGCGTTACCAACGTATTTTACGTAATTAGCGTTATTTGTTTAATTTTTTGTAATTATTTCAAGACATCTCTTTGGCCCTCAAAATAATATTTTTTAAAGGGATTAAATTTCCACGAAAGGAAATTGAATTCATTTTAAATAACTAATGCATAGCGTTCCTGCAAGTAAATTGAAATTTGTGTGCAGCGCTATAAATTGAACAATTTTCGTTAAGAGTTAATTAGGTTTAAAATTGGGTGACACTTCAAATGTTAAGACCCCGGATCGATACGGACCAAGACTATCGAGGAATTAAAGGTTTTTACCGTTTAGCTAAGTTGACGCCGAATTTCGTGAGCGTTACGGGGTTACACAATTAGCGTTGCAAGTTGCGAAAAATTACTCGGAAGTAAAGGAGCCAGGGGATTCTTATAAGTGCGATTGCAACGAGTTGAATTCTAGGTTTTATTTTTATTTTTCCATTAAATGGGTTATGGAGGGAAGTTTTCACAAATTTCTACCTTCACACGTAAACAAAATTCAGTTTTATTCCTCTCCTTTTCCTAGCAAACCTCTCATTTCTCTAATCCGAGTGGATGGGGCGCTGCTCGGGCTAATTCGTCTGTCTTTACATTCCTTCGATGGCCTTCGTATTCTGGTACCCACCTTAGTTCGGCTTCCCAGCCTATTGAGTGCGTTCATGCAGTCCCACATCAGTTTCGAATTCGCCTGTGCAAAGTTTTTATTACTGCTTGACTGTCTGAATAGGTAGCAATAAATCTGTTTGCGAGTCTGATTCTTCAATACACGCTAGCACTGCTACTTGTGGCGCATTGAATTAGGCTTAAATCCCGATTCCGACTCCATTCTCTGTCTTTGAGCCGTCTGTGTATCAGATGGATTCGGCCTTTATAGGCGGGCCTTTCTTCCACATATTCTCTATCTGGTATTACCGTTTTATAGCAGTTGTCGAAGCTGTATTTGGGACTAATGGCGTCGCTAGGCCTGCTATTTATCGGCCCTACCTTGAGTTCCTTTAGCAGTTTCTGATAGTTTGCACCATGTGATTAAATTATAGGAGGTTGGCTGTTCATTAGTCTGTAGTTTGTTAGCCTGGGCTCCCCTTGGATGTTTGTATACATAACGGTTTCAGGTTTAGGACGACTTCCAGAGCAGCTGTTGGCGTGGCACACAGGCATGCTAGCCTTTATATGTCATTTGGCCACCTTGTCGCCTCTACCTGTAATGTTTTCGTCCACCACACCATCCATCCATATGTTATCATTGGTCTGATTATCCTCATCTGGTTATAGATGAGGATAATCAGCATCATTTTTGGGCTTAGTCCCCACGTTTTTTCCACACAACCTTCTGCATCTTCTGCACAACATCTGCCTAAAGCAATAGTAAATTTGTTAATGGTTTTAGTGATGTGAGATTTCCATGTATATCCTTGATCGAACCACGCTTCGAGGTATTCCCAGCCTGGGAGGAACATTGTCTGATAGAAACGACTGCTGAGTATCCAACATTACTGAAATTTTCAAAAGTATCTCTTAACGCATACCCAATTATTTTACCAGAATATCGAGTAACCTCATCTTTATGCTGAGGCTTGGAACTTTTTACCCTCGTATGTTTCCAAGAATCGTACTGGCAAGCTTGTGTTCATATTGGGAAGTAGGCAAAGTAATTTTATCGTGAACATATACAGGCTGATTTTTTAACAGGTATCACGCTTATTCTCCTTATTTCGTACTTATAACGTAACTTTAACATTGTTACTACATCACTATTATCGTGTAGCAGTACAGAATCTAAGCCAACTACCAAAGTTGTTAAATTACTTTCCAAAAGGTTATTTTCCAAGTGAATCAATAAGTAAGAGACAACTTATTAACGGACCCAGATTAATTTCACGTTAGATAATTTAAATAAAGTTACTAGAAGTTTTAGACGTAAATGCGTAAAACTTTGGGGAAGAGCTTTATCTTAAACAACCGCTTCATGTAAAGGTAGAACATGGCTAGTGGAATCATCTATAGTTGAACATTTACCTTGTACCTTGTACCTTGTATAATTAATCTTTCTCCGTATAAAGCATATCAATAAAGTAAATGTTGAAGACCTCCAGCCATGGACCTCCAAATTGGTGTTTCTACAGTTACTATGATTAAAAAAAGTTCAGAAAGTAATTAAGATGGGGATATTTGTCCATTACTTGCTAATTTGATGAACGCTGCTGATCGATCTTTTTCCAAGCATCAAAGTATCGATGGCACGTAATAACAAGTCAATTTGCATAAAAAGCGAAATTCATTCAAAATATCGATATTTAAGCATAAAACCATACCTTCGATTGATAATGGTTATTTTTATGGTTATAGTAAGTACCCGAAATAAAAATGCGATAAAATTTACAACCCATGCACGTTGTAAAATAGCCTAGCCCATCAACTGCAAAAGTGATAAAAACTACTTTGTAAAGATCGAAAAATATTGAATATTTACATAGATTAACAAAGCAAATGGAGAGGAAGAACAAGTTTTATTAACACTTATTCATTATACACCCAATGAATTCCCATTTTAAGTAATCTGCCTTGAAACACACAGAAGGATAAAAGATCTCGCGAAATAAAGCCAACATTAAGCAACATTGTCACGAATTTTACGTGTAAGATAATGTTTTAACATACAAGTCAACGTTAAACTTTTAGCTAACGTCGCTTCGGCAGCTTTCGAAACGACGATTCCTTTAGCTCTCATGCAGGATTAGCCCGGCATAGAATTCTGCACAATCTCATTACGTCGCGTAAAGTAGACTTTTGCTATGGCGCTGTCCAATTTAGCTTTTTATTTGATGCTTAGTACCCGGATGGTGGATACAATTGTAATAAGTAATCAGGTCAAGACAATTTATAGACGAAGCGTAATTTTAAGAAGCTGGAAGAAAAAAACTGAAGATATATCCGAAGAGAAAATTGGATGGCGTATGCGAACATATGGAAATGAATAGGAAATCCTATTGTTAATAATATCAAAGTTAACTGTAAAAAAAATCGTAATCGAGAGAGCCATTTTTTTTTTCGAATTATTTTTTATGTTGGTGATAGTGAAATCAAAAGTTAAGCAAGATTTAACTGTTAGATGTAGTTGCAACCAATATAGGAAAAACATGTCCCTGTCGATTAGATTTTTTCATGATTATGTTGCATAATTGCGCATGTCTTGAAAGATTCTTTTGTAAATTTGGACGCTCGGCTGTTGTTTAACAGTCGTTTGTGTCGATCGATGTTATTGTTGTCGTAAAAACGTAAAAAAATCGAATATCGAGTTGCCATAAAATTTTTATCAATTGAAAAACATAGAAAAGTAGTTATTTGTAGCCGTAAAATGATTTTAGTTACTTTTATTATCTTTCGTCATATATGAACATTGCAATATGCAAATTTAAGCGAAGACCTAAGCGAAACGGGTATTACTACAGCGCTTATTGCATCAGGTTGTGGCATTGTTTCGTAGACTGATCGTATTAATGCCTATCTCTATTCCAGAGGTGGTTATTAATGTTCGTGATTCGATCTAAAATATGCATATTGCTGAATAAACTTACCTCTTGTGCTCACCTCTTTTTATAAATTATTGCTTGTCGAAGTTAGCTGCACTCCAAGGTAAATTCTTATAACTATAAAAAAAGATTAAAGACCTAATTACCTCGTAAGTAATTGTCCCAGAAACACATTATTATAAAGTTACGATAACCATTTACTCCATTTAAGCTTTGTACCAATATTGAAAGGCAATACGCCTACCCAAATTAAAGCCGGGGTGTCAACTGTATTTAAACGTAACCGTACCAATTTGATTGACGATGACCGTCCAAGACGGCCAAACACTGCAATTACTACCGATAACATTGGAAAAGTTTACCAAATGGTGCTATGGCGACCGTGGAATTAAAACTAAAGAGACTGCAGAAGGTGTGGGCATCTCGAGAGAACCGTCTTGTCATATTCTGGCTGAATGTTTGGGCATGAAGAAACTAACCGATTGTTGAAAACGCATTCGTTCCAGAGCCCTGTTGAAGCCAGTTAAGCTAAATAAGTCGTCGTTATATATATATGTACACTGCCGTTCAGTGAAGTTCGGTCATACAATAAAAATCTATTATATCACTCTGTATACAATTATTAATACATAAAATTAGAAAAATATTAAGCATACACTCTTTTCTAAGGGATTAAAGCCATAAATTATTATGTAAAGTAGAAATATTGCGACGACCACAATAAAGTCCCTTTTATTATCATTCCAAGAATTTCTCGGAAGTACCGATCTTTTGAAACGGATCGTTTGGGGATTATTAACGAACAATTCATTTAGGAAATATACCGCAGCATCACTCTTGTTTATTTATCACAGGCGTAAAGATATAAATTTGCTTCATTTTACTGTTAAACGTGTGTTGGTGTGCATCTGTCGTTTTTGCGCGAAAGTTTTAAGATTTACTTCAAACTGGCATGTGGCAAGCCTACCAGTGTAGATAAACGTTCACGCATTATTACGCTGTTCGAAGAAGGAAATTCGGGGCGACTAATTGCTGAAAAAATAAATATGAGAAGTTCAACGGTAAATGACATCATAAAGCGAAATCGGACAACTGGAACTATAGAAAATCGTGTTCGTCCTGGAGCATCTAGGAAAACAACAAAAGCTGAAGATTTGAGAATTGTATTATTAAGCAAACGCAATAGAAAATTAACAGCGCCACAAATAGCAGCCGAAGTCAATCGCGGCCGTGAAGAACAAGTTTCGGCGGGTACGGTGAAACGTCGACTTCAACAAGCGGACCTTCATGGACGCATTGCCATTCGAAAACCCTTATTACGTCGGGGCAACACAGCAAAACGCCTACAGTGGCCCCGTTCTCATCTAGATTGGTCGTTAGATGATTGGAAACACGTGCTTTTGGAGTGACGAGTCAAAGTTTGAGGTTTTTGGGCAAAATCGACGAGTTTATGTCCGAAGATCTAAAACCGAAAAGTGATCCCGAACTGCATTGTGCCTACAGTGAAGCAAGGGCGTAGTTCTGTGTTAGTGTGGGGATGTTTCTCCTTTGCTGGGACGGGAGATTTATGCAGAGTGCAGGGTGTAATGAGGAAGGAAAATTATTTTGCAATACTCCAGAATCATGCAGTGCCATCAGGCTTGCGTATAATAGGCCGCAACTTTACATTCATGCACGACAACGACCCAAAACACACTGCGTTAGTGTGTAAGAACTATCTAAAGGAGCAAGAAGAACAGCGCACCCTGAAAGTAATGACATGGCCCTCACAAAGCCCAGATTTGAACCCGATAGAGTTGTTGTGGGATGGGAAAAATATGCCCAACTTCACAAGAACATTTACAGAATATTCTGCAACACGAATGGATTAATATGCCACAATCCGTTTTAACAAAACTTATCGAAAGAATGCCTAGAATATTTCGAGCGGTGATTAACAGCAAAGAAGGTTTTTTCGATGAAAAAAAAAATATAATGTTCAGTATGTTATATTAGGCCAGAATAACTTTTTATTTATTTATTTTTGTCTTCTTTTACCTGTACATACAATAAAATTGCACTTTGTTTTTAGTTTCGTTTGTTTCTGTAACCTTTTCATGTTTTTTACCAGCCGACCCCACTTCTCTGAACGGCGGTGTATATTCTGCTTCCTGAGTTCAAACCTTCGCTAAGTGGACAGAGATTTTCATCGAATGAGGAGTTCGCCTATTTTACAGAACAACCTGCCAACAAATTAAAAATATGGGAGCAATGCTGGGAAAAGTGCGTAGACCTACGAGCGTTCTCTCTTCAGCTCTTATAGTTTCCAAATTCACGCAGTATAATGTTAGCAGTTCTCTTATATTGAGGAGAACATTACGTAAAACTTGTTTTATGTTATTTTTCAATATCGAGAAAAATCTAATAAGCATCAATGAACACGACTCTAAAATAAAGGACGGACCTACAGAAGCCATCGACCTTTCCACCTACTTTACATGTTAGAAGTATTAGTATCCGCTCCGAATACCTTCATCTTCATAATTACAGGCGGTTTTTCATGCACGAACCCGGAGTGGAATGTCGAACGGGAAAACATTTAGAAAATATTCCCCAATAACGAGACTTTGCGCGACTCGGCCATAAAACGTAAAAACTCCAATTGTTCCACAACTTGCTTTATTACACCGACAAGCGTATTATTACCGTAAAGCTCGTAAAAATTAATATCATTGCTGTTCCAGAAGTACCTAAATCATAAGTTTCGAAAAACATTAGTACAGTTCAACAACAATTTGCTAAAACTAATTTGTTTCAATTACTTGCGGGTCGGCAGATTTTAAGCTGATAAATGGAATAACGTGATTCCGTGGTATTTTTAACTTAACTAGTTCAATGTCTTTGTGTTCGTAAAACATTTCGTGTAATTAGAAATAATTGAGGGTAATGATGCGTCAAGGAGATTCTACTCCTGTTTACGAGGATATCCGTAAAATATTGACAAATTACCTAGTGTTAATCTCTTCTTATTAGTACATCGGCAAAAAGGATTGGATGTATTATGAGAAACAATTTCAACGAGAAATCGTCAGCAATCATGTTTGACGGACAGTTTAATCATCTCAGTTATTACAAAACTCCCCCAACTCAGAGGTTTGAAACAATAAGATTTGCTCTATCTCGTAGCAATCATCCACATTCATAGCAAGATTTATGAAAACGTCGGGTTCGAAATTAATAAATGTATACAACGTCCTGAGTAGCCCTCTTCAACCAAGCAACTTTATATTAAACGGGGATACTGTTCACCCTTCAGGAATCTCTCGGATCGTGTTACTGTTTGGATGTTTTATTAGCTTTATTTAATGAATGTTAAGCAGTTGTAGAACAATAAATTCATCTAGCTGAGCTGAATTAAATTGCTCTACGGATATCCGTGAATATCCACGTACTTAACATTCCTTCTGGAGTTACCTGATTTACAAAAAAGTTTCAAAATTGTTTGTATATACAAGGATTGTATGATAAATAACGAATACCCGTGTTAGCCTTCATCCGGGCGCGCCTTTTTCGGTAACTCGACTATAAGTTACCGTATCCCTATTTTCGTGTCTTTTTTGCTTCTTCAAAACTTCAAAGCAGCCATCAATTTAATGAACAAAAAACGTAAATAATTAAAAAAAATGAAACAACACAATAAATAGATTTGGGTAGGGCTCTGACCCGGCCATCCCCGTTATATAGACTTATATCACAGTGGGCCGATTGTACTTCACGGTTGATTCCGTTTTCGTCGCCGATCGATAGTTGCCAATACTCAGCGGCCTAATTCCCGAGGAGCTGATTGTTGTCGCACTTGGGCGGTCTAGACTCTGACGGGTTGATAGTTGTTGCCTTACAAGCCTAGATCCTGGCGGACAAGTTGTGAGATAAGTACTCCTCAAAGATTGAAAAGGAAACTCCTCTAACATGGAAAGCATGGAGGAAGGAGGGCCCACCGGCGACCAACTGGTCTCCTACCAGTGAATATACGGACTCATGCGGGCAGTTTCTAGTTGGTCGGTAGAAACCGGCTTCGGTGGGTCAACAGTCTTGGATTGGGATCACATTTCTATACGGCAGTGAGAAGCTCCTTTTCAAAACAAAATCTAGTGCCAAGAATTGGCCAAAGGTGGTTGTTGGACTTTTAATTTAAAATAGAGCGCAGACCAGCTGAACGAATGCAATGTGTGGATGTCACACATTACAGCACGAAGAAGAAATCGAGTATGCAGACGGAATGCAGTTGTTGACTGTGAAGGTGGAAGAAGAAGATTGGTTGATAATGGCTCAGAAGAAAGATGACAAGACTTAAGGCATAATTAATACAGGAAAAAGAGGAAGATTTAAACAAAGCTTCCATTTGCCTAAATATAACATAAATTTGGCTAAAAAAATTATGCTATCGTTCTGGGTTTGAAGCTGTTTAACGCCTTGCCTTAGAGGGTTAAATCAAGGAATATGTTGTTGTCTGTACTGCAGATGTTATGTAATTGTAACGCAAGTGCTGCCAAACGATAGATACGATAGAACGATAGATAAAAGTTTTATGTTATGAAGATCTATGCAGATGAAATCGGCGAGGATTCAAACAACACAAGGCCGGAAGAGCATCGAGATTATGAAGAACAAGAACTAAAGGTGCACAATAAAGAAGAGAAGAAGACAGATAAAGAGAACATTATTGTGGTTGAAAGACGGAGGAGGGGCGTTAGACAATTTTTGTACTATTCTTTCAAAAGCCTTCTAAAATTGTTGCTCAAGAAAAAGAATCAATCTTTACTTGTTCGTTGTATCGTCTAACAGTTTTACGTACAATACGACGTATTTTATTCTTAAGCAGTCTTTATAGCAAAAAATATTTATACAACGCAATCGAAAGAAATTGATTTCCTTTTCGATTGTAGCTAAGACATATGAAATATTTTTTTTCATAAATCTAATGGAACTTTAGGATTGCCAATCTACAAATTATAATAACTGGGACAATATTAAGATTATCGCTGACTTGACTATAACATGATTTATTTGATAAAATGCGGAACTATCGAGCGGCCAAACAACATATGTAGCCTTCTCTGTTCGTTCTATAGCAAGTATACCTTCGTTAGTTTTTCAGCATGGTTAAAATATGAGAACGTATCCTTAAATCATTGATTTGACAAGATATTATGTATTTTTTCATCCAGTCGAATCTGCAATATTTTTTTTTTCGATATTCCTACCACCATCTATATAAAATAATTTTCTCCACTAGAAAAGCATTGCTGAGGAAACTCACAATAACGCAAACTACATTTTTGTTTCAGGTTGACGACGCCAATAACAATTAAAGATGGTAGCGACGCTACTTTAATCCCTTCCATCTTCCACAATTTCAATAATATTTAAAATTTTTCTCGAAGATAATTCACGAACTGTGATAATGATTCGTGCCAAACACCATCACTATTACTGCGAATAATACTGATGATCGATTAGAAATGTGACTAGAACGGGAAATGTCACAATTCACAAACGAAAATGACCCTACAACACAGCAAAACGTGGCCTGTAAATACAGTAGCCATCGTACAGCTAAGAGTAGATTCCAGCGGTCGCGCGTACAGCTCCTTCATGGGTCAAGAGGTGAACTTGTCGCGTCCCCAACCATGTCAATCCTTCCAAGGCAACGATCCGAAATCGCCTAAACCGGAAACTACAAGCTCACATGCGGAAAGTTTAAATACTTCGGTATGTGATGATGATGATGACGATGATATCTTACCGATGTTCAAGCAACATTTGCAGATATTCGGCACTATGTATAAGCCTGTTAGAACGGACACTGTGTCGACTATCGTGGAGCAAGAACTGGAGATTGAGAACGAAGTCCATAATTGCAATGGTGAGTACATTGTTTAATAATAAAATAACATTAAGATTTGTACATTAATAATGATAGCAAGGACTGTGGGGTAGCATGGCAAACAGCACAATAGTATTGGCACACTCCGCACCACACAAGTTTAATTGATTAATCCCGGACAGCTGTTTCGAGGATTGAATTTTGAACCATGCAATTCAATTTAGTTGAATTGCATGGTGTGGAGTGTGCCGAGTGTGCCACGAAGTCAATTATCCTAGGTTTAGAAAAATAAGTAACCGTGATATCCTGATATAGTGATTTCTGCATATAAATCCTGGATTACTTGTTGCAATAACATTTTTAATAATAACAAAAGGAAATAAAAAGAATATACTTTGGAGTAATAATGAGTCCCAACCCGAAGACGTTGAAAAAAAAAATAAAGCAAAACGAAATACGTAACATTTCCAAAAGCAAAACGGTAAATTAATGGGGCGTTCAACGAGATCACTCAATTAAAAGTGCATTACATGGTGGTCCCCTTAATTAAAACAATATCACGTTGTTGGGATTACATCGAATGTATTTTTAAAGCAGTAAAGCTCACACCGTTGAATTTCGAGAAGCTATTTTAATCCCACGCCAATTTATTTTTACTTGACAATTTCCGCAACCAAACGAGAAAAAAAAAGCTATACCTTTAAAACCCCCTTCTGCTTATCGAAATAATTAATTGCAGTTCCATTTTCAACTAAATTAAAAACCATTTTGTAGCCGTAACGTACCGCGATATAATACATACAGCTTGCGCTATAAAATTTATGTAATGGAAGCGGCGGTGGAGAACTACAACTGCGTTTACGTAACAAGTTTAAAGAATTTTTAGCAATTTTTATTTTGCTCTAAAATACGGCCCTGTTTCATTGCACAAATTTAGGTGTGCATAAATCCTTAGCTTTTTATGGATCTAGTTTTTGTGTTTTAGTAAAATGTTCTTTATTTAACCAATTGTTTACACAACTGTGCTATTTGCAATATTCAAAAGAATTGTTTTTGTATAACAATATCAATATTAGATTTGAAGCTGGAATAAGCCAATAGAACGACAAATAATTGTTTGCTTTAAAGCCCCTTTATTTACCAAATCCATAGTCTACTGCGAATAACAGAACCTCCGAAATCTGAATGTTTAGCCTATCCTAAATTTCGTTCAATTTCAGCTAAGGGTTAAACATGAAGCTGTATGACGTGATATAAAAGGATATTAAATCGTTTATACAGTGTCACTAATTGTTAATTTAATTAACCAAATGAATATTAACACCAAAAACCGTTTGAATGTAATTTCTAAATGAAAGATTCGTCTCTAATTACAATGACCTACTTGAGCTCAAAATTTCAATCAAGAATAACAATTGTTCATCTTGTGATACACTGAAAAAATTATTTTAATAAATCGTGTTCATTGGTTTCATTTTGTTAAAGTAACGAAATATTTATTATATTAATAAACAGATTATTAAAACAATAAACTGCACTTATCAAATTACTAGTAAAGCTGATGTACCGTGCTTATTATTTTTATTATTTAAAATATTTAATTTCTTATTTTATTAATGTAATAACTAAATTAATGGAATATTAAGAAAGCCGTTTTTTATATAAATTAATTCGTTTATTGTATTTACAGCGTACGTGTTCATTAATACAATAAACTGCATTTCATTAAACTAATTAACCTGTTCAGTGAAATAATTTGATTAGAAAAAAGTGATTACATTAATGTTTGTAATAAACAAGTTCATAAAACATTAATAAACTTATTTTTATATCAATAAATCCGTTTATTATATCTACGAAATTTTGTTCAATATAACAAACAGGCATTTATTAAAATGATAAACTCGTTCGTTGGATCAATTTTAATAAAAGCAAATTGTCACATTAACGTACCTTTTTCGTTCAATGTCACAATTAAACAATACTCACATTCACCATGGGAAAATTTGAATTCTAGGTGAATATTTTACTTTAATTTTCAGGTGAGAAATCCATCCAAATCAACACGATAAACCACCATCCATCAGAAGAAACTATAAGACCGTACGATAAAATTCAAGTTTTAGCCCTAGCCAGAATAGAGGAAGTTTCCGACGAATCCGATACAAGGGCCAGCTTCCGTAGGCGACCCAGCATCAAGATCGACAACTGGGACCTGCTGTACGCAGAAAACAATAAATCGCATTGCCAAAAACACCCGAATAAGGAGACCGCTATCGTCAACGCTAACGCGGCCAATACCTGCGACTGTAAATCGAAAAACGTTGGTCGATGCAACGAACACACGGATTGTTTATTGCCCGAAATCCCGTTAGATGCTAGAAAGGTGACAACGCTAAGACGCCACTACTATCCGGAAGGTGGTTGGGGTTGGGTAATCGTCGTTTGTTCGGTGTTAGTGCACGTGTTGAATAATGGTTTGCAGCTTTCCTGTTCGCAGTTGGTTCTTCCGGCTGCCGGAAAATTTAAAACGTTGCCAGTACATGTAGCGGGTAAGTGTCCTTCGTTTTGTTTTGGCTATTATTAATAAAGTACGAGTAATGAATGAATAAATATTTTCTGTTAAAAAGCATTTTGTACCCATTCATAATCATTAACAATAAAATAACGAAGACCTTCTGCGTCTAAAATTTGAATCAATATTGGTTATTAGATGGAACACAAAAGCTCCTGAGATTATGACAAGCTTGAAAAGCGTGTTCACCCCGTCGGGCTGTCACCACAAATAATTCGAGAGTTACATCGCGGGTGTGAATCATCCAATTTTAGTTTTACAAAGTCACTTTGAAAGTATTCATTCGAACGAGTTTTTGGTGAACTTTACAAAAGCTCTTTTCCGTTCTGATGTAGGATTCTCTTCTTGTCTTGTGCGTTTATAAAGACCTGTTTTATTCCTTATTGAACTCGTTTTTTCGTATATTTTTGGTATTGGGTGAATGCCATATGTTGTACATGTAGATGCATTTTCGAATCTAAAAAAGAACGTGAAAAATAAAATCTGTAAAGCCTTCCACCATCCTTAATGCAGCAAATATTTTAAATATATAGAAATAGCATCTAAGACAATTTTTTTTTCATTCTTTTACACTAATTTCAGCAATAATATCGCATTTCCAAAACCTAACAAGAAAGGAAACCAAACAAGAAAGAATAAAGTAGAAAATTAAGTTTTTCCTACGTTATTACAAAAGAATTCCACGTCATCGTGGAAGCGCTATTCTTTTATTAAAAATCAACAGCTTTATAGAAAGTTGCGAGCGACTCGAAACAAACAGTGAAAGTTACCACATCATCCAAAATAATAACATGATGCTTTTTTGAGCCTGAGAAGTTGTTCCATAAATCACATTTTTCACGGAGGGGATCCTGTAACGTAGCGTCGTATTTCAAAGAACTAAGAATCCTATAAAAAAACGTACACATCTTTGTGTTATTTTTCGTGCTTGGCATTCACAAACGATTACGTTGTTTTAAACGTTACATTGTCTTTAATTTACCGAGAATATTAAAGTTTCAACATTAAAATAAATACTTGCATTCGGGCTACTAATAATAAATTATTATTTTGCATGAAAGTTTGCCGTACTTATATCTCTTTTGATCAAAAGTTGGAAGTATAGGAAAGCGCCACTTAGATTTAGGTAGAGCATGTTTATAGGAAATTTTCTTGTCCTTATCGGCATTACTAAACTACGAAAACTTAAATTGCTTCTTTAAACTGAATTTCTTCCCGAGATCAGACAGTTTGTTGTATTACAGATAAAGTATCTACAACTTCCTTTTATCTAGTTAAAGACTTTATTTTTATAACTAACTTACTCCCACTATTAAATTTATACTTATTTAAAAATATAAAAAAATTATTAAATATTGCACGAGAAAGCTACTATCTACCTTCGACTAGCAGCGGTGTAAATTTAATAAGGTAAGTTTGTAAACGCTTCAGCAAGCGTTAAAGATTATTGAAAATAAGTCATTTAATGTCTTCGTCGTTTTACAAATTAATTTCCCAACAATTATAACTAACTTGGGAATTTTAATTTTACATTGTTTGCGAGTTTCACAATGCAGCGTTTCATCCTCGAATAGTTGTCCAATCTTATACGCGTTCTGTTACGAACATTATTCGTTGATTTCGTGTTGTTTTTGTTTCGAAATAACAAATGCTTAGCGTACAGCAATTAGGAATTTAATTGCAAAATTTGAGCGGACTAGTTTTGTTCTTGATATCAAGACCACATTTCGTCAGCAGCTACAGCAATTGGGCATTTCTAAATCGTCCCTGCGACGAATTATAACAAAAGACCTTCGTTTACACGCAATTTACCCAGAAACTGAAATCGGTGGACCATCAAAACCGCCTTGTATTTTCCGATTGGATCTTAGAGCAGGCTGCAGTTAACAACGAGTTTTATCAAGGACGAAGCGCCATCAATTAACAAAATGCGAATATTTTCAAGAGATTATGGAAAAACCATTGCATCCTCTTCATGTAACCGTTTGGTGTAGGTTTTCGTCCCAAGATGTCCTTGGACCTTACTTTTTTAAAAATGAAAATGATGAAACACTCAATGTTAATGTTGTTAATGCCTTTTGGAAGCTTAGGACTTCGATAACCTTTTCTTCCAACCAAATGGCGCTACTTACCACGCTGCCAGGTATTGTGCTTCATAAGGTTTCTACCTTGTATTGCAAGTTATTTCGTGGTTGGTAGATCAATTAATACTATCGTACCGTAACACATCAGAGTTATTATAACAGTGAAGATCTTTCATTATTTAACGCAGTTTGTTCTTCTTCTGTTGGTTTCTCTTATGATTTTCTTATTTTTACATTTCAAAAAATATCTACAACAATTATTATTATTGTATTGTAAGCTTTCGTGAACATTTACGGCGTCATTGTTGGACTATTGCGGACACCAAGTCCATTTCGTTACCAACTAAATAATCAGTTGATTTATATTTCTTTCTAATTGTTATCTCGTGCACGACAAGAGTAACTTTTGTTTCTTTGATAGTTGTGTTCAAGACTAGCAAGTTTATTGAGGGAGAAATCAGTGAAATTGAAAATCATGTAAATCAGTGCGAGGAAAATCCAAATGATGGATTTGTTCCTAACAAAACGATTAAAAATGTTAAATATTTTCCATGAAACCACCACATCTTGCTCGTCGAATTACGGGGAATGCATTGCGACAACGCGGAGGTTTGTTAGATGATGGCCGAGTTGAAACTTTATGAAAGAATTTTTCATTAAAGTTTATAATAACACTTGATATGTCGGAGATTATCGTACGTCATACGAAGGAGGAAGCGCACCGGAAAGATATTCCATCAACCAAAAAAATTGAATATTGGGGCTAGTGATGACGACTGGAAAGAGGATTATGTTCCATTAATATTTAAATTTAAAATAAAAAACTTTTATATTGAAAAAAATAAAGAAAATTAAAAAATGCAGTTCAATGGAATTTTGCCTCTCCTCGGTCCACAACGGAACGAATGGAACGTTTGATTCCGCTAGGGTTATTAATTATAATTTTATCGACCTCGTCTATCGTTATCGCAGCAAGAACTCCATCTCTAAACTTTTAAATCGTAAATTTGATTCGTATAATCCGTTACGTGAGGTGCACTGAAAAATCCTCAAACAATATTTCTCCGTGACCTATTATCCGGTTGTACTCTTCGACTTTTAATGTATGTACGAACGAGCGGAGCGAGTATAACGGAAGTAAACGCTACCGGAGGATTTATTAAGGGTAGCATAAATCTTCTCCGAGCGATATATGGATTTTAATTCTGGCAGGGAGTGCGCTTGTTTAAAAAGTGCAACCTACATACATCGCAAGCTGCCGCAAGTTGCGGTGAAGCGTTGCCTTGTAAAAACAAAGACTATCTGCGCGGTATTATAGACTCATTTGTCAAATATTCGAAAACATCTTATCGACGAATTATTCAATGGGTTGGCATTGTTTCGGAAATAAGTTTTCGAACTTGCGGTATGAATTTTAATGAGCGGTGTCTATTTTTGTTTCCTGATGGGTTCGCAACACATTTTTCGCGAAATATATTGAATCTACGTAAACATACACATATCGTTTTTGAAGGTTGGAATTTACAATGTTTAGTAAGTACAAGCTCACAGCGCTGGACTAAAGGTCACTGATATAGATTTTTTTTTTGCCCAAACTCTACATACCTTTTTTAATAAATTCATTAAAATTCTAGCAACTTTTAGTGAGTAAAAATATTTTTACACATCAATTTATAATGTTGGTTTGCCATTTTTTGACCAACAAACTCACTTTGGTTTGGGCGGAAATGGTACAAATCTGCTATTAAATACGGTTTTCAATAAACCCTTCATATACTGGTTTATTATGAATAGTTTTTGAGCGATTATGGCAAAGATATAAATTAAATAAATCCGACGAAACAAATAATAACTTGACTAATATATAATAATAATAAAATAATCTGAAATATGTCTTAAAGCAAACTGTCGTTCGTCTATTTCGTAACAATTCCGAAGCCGAAAATTTATTGCTCTTTGGACATTTTGGAGAAATTAAATAAAATCTCGCCACGTATCTGCTTAAATATGTTAAATGACCTAGGCGACCACTCGATAGTTTTCCTCGTTCCGATTCATTTGTAAAGAAAAAATGTATCTAAAAAAAAAAAGTTATTTGGTAGGTCCAGCATCCGCTTGGGCTTCTTGGAAAAGGCGAGAGAATGAAACAAACTTTAAGCAGCGTTCCCTGGTCAACGTTGCCTTAATAAAATAAAGTCCTAGAATTCAGGTATCAACAACTTTCACCCACAAAATAATTTTCTGTGGATTCTCTGTCCTTGCGGTTTTGTCGACTGATTGAACCATGAAGGAAAAATTCGATTCTCCGGCCTAAGTCAGTTTCTCGCAACTCCCACACAAAAAGTATTTTGTAAGGGTGGTAGTGAGTTTAATGGTGAATTTCAGGGTTCCTTAATTATATTACGAGAATGATCACGAACACGGAAATTCAAAAAATTATAACATGTTGGTTACATATCACCCTCTGCGGAACACTCTGAGTGGGCGAAATGAATTTTTGAAAATTATAAATTTTCAACATTAACATCTACGAATCTGTTCTGCCACAAGATCTAGAGCATGGATTTAACAAGTAATATTTAAAGTTACCGCACTGCTTCCTGAGAGACCGGTCCACAGGACACATGGGTGCGGCACCATTTATCATAAACATTTCCAATGTATTTAAGACCACTTCTGAAATTTTTTCGGCATTACATTGTTCGACCCGTGGATGC
Source organism: Oryctes borbonicus (assembly GCA_902654985.2). Classification (NCBI taxonomy): domain Eukaryota; kingdom Metazoa; phylum Arthropoda; class Insecta; order Coleoptera; family Scarabaeidae; genus Oryctes; species Oryctes borbonicus. Next base: position 71,012 of record LR736922.1, on the reverse strand, counting down.
TAGCAAAATTGAAGATGATTTCCATTGTACTTGCCATCACATAGATTTTTTTTACAGTCATTTATTTCGTCCACACATAGCCACAGTTTTTTATTTTTCAGCTTGGCTTTAATTTTATTTTCTAAATGCTTACGCACAGATGGTACACATCTTCGTAACGCTGCCTGGCTCGGCAATGAAGGATTGGCGTATTTCCAAAAACACGTTTGACAAATGTAATTTTTTTTGCTTAAAAACTACAAGTTTGGCAAGAAACACCCCTTCTCAGGGCTACCCTGAAGAAGGCAGAAGATTGTCTATAAAAATCCAACAAACAGAGGAAATAGCCCCAACATCAACTCAAATATTAATAATCCTTGTCAACAATATCACGTAATGAACATTACCAGTGTTAGTTGCCTCAGGAGAAAGATCCTTTTCGAAATTAAGAATAATTAAAAATTATTTACGGTCAACAATGTCCCGAGATTTTCGGGAGCGCACTCATACCTTGCACACATGGGCGGCCGAACTCCTATAGACGCGGCACTGGCAGCTTGCGCACTTTCTAATGATTATTATTGAAGTTATTCACCCTATTTCTTGCAAATGTGTCTTCGTCGGTGACCAAAATAGAATTGTTAATTTTCTAATTTTTGTGGGGTTCACGTAGAAGAAATTGACAAAATTCAACGCTTATAAGACAATACTTCAGATATGTAAGGAACATCCCAAAATCGTCTTATTAGGCAATTTACAGTAAAGTGAAATGCAATCGTGCAATCGTATTAGTTGCAGCTATTGTCTCTTCTCATAATGATAACCAATAATGTATAAAATTTAAACGTTCGGTTCAAATAACCCATAAAATACGTTCACTTTTAATTAAACGCGTTGTTTAACTCATATTTTATCTTCCGCTTCCCGACGATACGCACTTTTGGCGATTTTATTAGTCGTAAATAAGAGTTAATATCCAATAACAAAAGCACCAGATCCTTTATGTTTTTAAAGCGCGCACAAACACAACGTCTACAGATAAGGATATCGAACATTTCCCGTAGTATAGGTACTTCCCAGATTATATGGTCCAATTTAAATTAAACTATGCCATATCTTACAGTAAGCAAGGAGTTACGAAGATAGTACGTCGCACATAACTGAAAAACCTTGGTCGTAATAACAGTGGAAGGTTATAAAATTTTGTTACCACTTCATTTAAACAATATGGAAAGTTTTATAGTAAATTCGCAGTTAGTAAGTGAAAGCGTATTCTACAAATCGCGCAGGGGATTAAATTTAACGATTGGACATTGCGAATCCCCGAATTAATCGAATAATTTGTGCGGTGGATACGGAGTCTGCTGATAGTTTGTCATGGAATAAATAAATCGGCCATGCTTACGTTAATTGTATTTAAAAGTTGTATGTTATATAGTTAATAAATGTTAAAAAGAAAGAAATTCCCTACGTTAGTAATTAGTTGAATTAATTTGAGAAGTAACGTACTGCCTTCACTAACTTCATCCTTCTACTTACCATTAAGTAGCTTTCAATTCATTTGGGAAAAGGCCGATAAAGAGATTAGGGAGAGGCAAGGCGAGTATCTCAGTGAAACTTTTGCAGCGTCAGTTGAGAAGCAATGAAAGAATTATAAAAGGAAATTAGAAAATCAATATTACAAAATTAAATTTTGTAGAAAGAGCGAAATTTTATTGTTTAGGTTTCCCTTTATTTTTCTGGTTTAAGGAATTACATTTTTTCTGTGTAAATATCGACAATGAATTATGGCAATTAGTGCTGGCGAATATGCATTAATTAAATTAATATAGTAAGGCCAGTACCCATGAAAATTTAGATATAACATCTCCATGGATGCATTTTTGGTGGATATTGAAAGCAGTAAGAATGTTATTTGATTTAATTAATGTTGTAGACGTTGGATAAGAATTAGAAAACAAAATGAGGAGAGCTTTGACAACAAGGCTTTTTAAATAAGCCTTCGATAATTTAAAAAATTAATAAAATTTCTTATTAATAAAACATACGTACCTGTAGGTACAGACTCTATTTCTAATCAATGTAGATAATATGATTTACTAAGATGAAAAGCTCGTTTACTAAACAAATTTTGGCGCCTGAACGAGCTGGACGGGTCGAACGCGCCTAACAGGTCGGGCGGGACTGACAGGCCGAACGAGTTTGACGGACCGAGCAAGATTGACGGGCCCAACGGTCTGCCCGTCTCATTACAAAAAAGCCCGGCTCGCATTTGAATTATTTCGACCCGGCGCATACATAAAGTTATATGATAAAAATAAAAACCGCTCAATCTGATTTATTTCCTTTCCATTTAGTGCTTGTACATTTAAACGTAAATTGATATTAAAATAGTTGGACCCTACAAATAACAATAATCTATGCGATGCATTCTTCTACCTTCTGATAATCTTTTATTGTCAATAACAGGTAGCACCAATCTACTCTCTTAAAAAAAGGCAATGTTTAAAGCTATATCTATCTATAAGAATAATCATAGAATAATACTTCGTTCTCAACGTAAAAATAATTACAATTGACATCAAAGAAATTTAAGTAAAGGTGATCTAAAGATGTAAATTTAACATTGGAGTCTTTATAATTGTCATGCTTAAAAATATTTTAAAAAGGACGTACAAAAATGTTCTTTATCATAATTATTTTGCGCAAACTCTCAAAGAAAAAGTTCAGTTGATAGCCAAGGAAATGTAGTTTTAGGTGCTATTTAAAACCACGCTATCATATCACTAAACTCTCCTTTGGCTTTGTGTTTTCTAAAGGAAGTTTGTACAGACTGTTTTCAGCTTTTTCTTCAAGGAAGTTTGTACAGACTGTTTTGAGCTTTTTCTTTAAGGAAGTTTGTACAGACTGTTTTAAGCTTTTTCTTTAAGGAAGTTTGTACAGACTGTTTTAAACTTTTTCTTCAAGGAAGTTTGTACAGACTGTTTTGAGCTTTTTCTTCAAGGAAGTTTGTAGAAACTGTTTTAAGCTTTTTCTTCAAGGAAGTTTGTACAGACTGTTTTAAGCTTTTTCTTCAAGAAAGTTTGTACAGACTGTTTTGAGCTTTTTCTTTCATATCACTCATTGTATCGAGAAATTCTGTCATTTATAATTTCTCGACGGATAAAAACTCCCTCTTCAATTGTTGCCTTGCTTATTCTTGTAAATTTTTCTTAAGCTATAGAAGTCTTCATCAAGCTGAATTTAATATGTACAAATCTTGATCAACAAAAACACACTCATTCTGGTGTGGGGGTAATATATGGTATACATTAAAGAAGCCGTTCAGTTTCAATGAACGTTAAAATAGTATGATGGATTCTCTGTTTTTTTTTTATTTTTGACATCGTGTTTTATTTGCGTCGATCTTTGGTGAAGAAAATAAAACATTTCTTTTACTTGGATTTATTTTATTTTATTACATATCGTCGTACCATTTTCGTCTTCACTGTCAAGCTTGGCAGTTTCATCATGTTTTCGTATTGTATAAGTCGTAAAAAAGATCAAAAGAAGATTAAGACTAATACAATACCAAAGCTAACAGACGAAAAGATACTTATTTTCTCTACCAAAGACCTAAAAACCCAAAGAAAATGAAACATTGGAAAATTACTTTAAACCAATGAATTTAATTACGCTCTTGGACCCATTAACATTAGTATTATTCGTACTGTGAAGCATTCTTCAGGTTTATAATACAACATTTTACATGTTCCTTTAATTTCCTTAGTAGAACTCATAAGTACGTTTAAGTAATCGAAAATAAATTTGATATTTTCGTAAATTTCAAGGGAATATCGTGAGACGGTACAGTCCTTAGATCAGGTCAGCAAATTCAACAATAACTAACGTTGATTTAAGATTTCTCAGAGTTGAAATCCATCGTGCTGTCCTTCACGTCAAATTAACTGGCTATAGCGTTATTGTGCGTCTTGTTAGAGCACTTACACCTTAAGAATGGGAATGGAAACAAGAGAAAAACAGCGTTGGTTTCATAAAACTGAAGGAAAATTCGATTATAGGCAATGGATGCTGTATGGTTAATCTCCTAGCCAGGTCGTAGCTTATTTACTATATTATGTGCTTCCGGCATAGCACACTCTTGTAATTAGTGATTAGTATGTATTACGACAGCGGATCATTATCATATACAGTGGGTGTGTCTTTTTTGAGAGATACACTTGATTGTATTTCTATTTTCTACCTGTTTATCTTTATTATCAATTTTGCATTACTTGTATACTCTACAGGGTGATTAATTTTCGTTGGGATAACTAGGGATGGCTTGAGGCTAAATAGAGAAAAATATAGAGATAATAACATAGGCGTCTCGTCTTTTTTATTTCGAGATTATTCTTCCTGAATTAATATTCTGGGACATTTTTCAGTCAACTTTACTCTTTTTAACGAGACATCTTATATATTTTTATTGCACTGAATTACTTTTAACTAGACCGTTCTAAAGCGAAGCAGCAAGTAGCTAGTCAACAAAAATAAATTATGGAAACATTGCAAATTGATTTAAGTAAACTGACGCTAATGCAGCAAGCTAGAGCAAATGCTCAAGCTGACGACTCTCTTGTTCTAAATATTTTTCACATCATTTGAGAACAGATCGAGTAGCGTTTATATTGGAAACTCTCCGAGACACAGTCTTCAAAATGTTATTGTAGTTGAATGTAGGCTTTCGCGACCGTAATCCATAGTAGAAATGTCTTTCGGGTGATGTCATGTAGTTAATATTTTACTTGACGTTTCGCTGATCATGCTGTCAGCTTCTTCAGAAGATTTCTAAAGACTTTAGAACGTCAAGTAAAATTTTAACTACGCGACATCACCCGAAAGACATTTCTACTATGTTATTGTTGTTTATTAACATTGTTTGATGTTCTTTTATATAGCTCATTTTTTATATAATTCCTAGAAACGAAGTCCAATGAGGTCCTGTGCGAGCCGCTTGACCGCTCCATTCGTTCCTAACCAATTTTCACCAAAATTGTTAGTTAAACATTGCCTCACTAACTTAGAGCTATGCGCGGGAGTTCCATCCCGATGGAGGAAAATCGTGCTGCGCTCTGCCAGTGATGGATTCAACGATATTTTCCTCTAATATTTAATTTAATATAAACGTTACCTATGTTACTTTTTCTTCGTTTAGCCTGCAATCCCGACGAAAATGAGTCAGCCTGTACATAAAGAACGACGTGCTCAAAATAATTCTATTATGCAAGAAAAGAAAGAGTAATATGTATATAAGTATATTTTCAAATTAATAACGCTGCATATATCCTATTTAGAGAATGATAAATATGAGTATATTCGTAACATAAGAACGCACAAAACTTATTGCATCACTGAAAACACTTCGCTGATCATTTCGCAGTTGGTCCACTACATTCAACGTTTCGATAAATATCGCATATATACGGGACTCTATTTTAAATTAAAACGCAATTATTGGCTTTCTTCTTTTTGGGCGAGAAAATGTAAGCCGCCATTGCTTCTGCGAAAACTTTACTAACGTTGTGCATCAACTTCGATGAGCATTCTACAAATCTATCGGCCTTCACCTTCTTCTGCATGTGTTTCCCTTCGGCTGTTGTTAGATGGTCTGGATTGTTGGGATCTCTTAAATCTATTTTAGTACCTGAAAGATAATATAACACGTTACTAGCTGGAAATACAAATACTCTTAAATTTTGGTTAAGGATGCTTTTCCATTATTTTCGTTCATCTTGTAGCAAATTGCTTATTTTAATTTGAACACCTTGTACACTATAACAACATTTTATATATGAGATTGTCCCGTTGAAGCAGTTTAAGCGAACTTTTAGCGTCGACTAATAAAATTGGATACACCAGTACACACGAAGCAGTAGTCCGGGAAGGCTGAATAAGCTCCAAAAATTGCGAAGACTGTTCCTTCTACCGGAAAAGTGACTGTTTTTTGGGATATTATTAGTTAACAAGGCAGAAATTGCAGGAAAACGGCTGGCATTCTCCGATGGTCGTCATGGCAAAAATTCACAAATTAATGTTCGATACGTTGACTTCCGCGGTCGTTGTTGTCTTTTAAAGAATCTGGGTTTCCGGGGAGAATGCCGACGTTTCGCTCTCAACTTGTAAGTCGGACTATCGATGGCACTGACGATGGGGAACATTGGGCTTGTGGATTATAGCCAAACCATAGAATTTGGGTGGTTTACAGTCTCTATGAAGACGCTCTTTTTCATGCCTTCAAGGATGGAAGAGCGTTTGATAATGGCTGTTATTTCCTTTTGGATGCGTGAGGTCGGGTCACGAGATATGGGGCGATAGGATGAGAACCACCGTGGCATTACACTTGTCCGCTTTTAATGCGACGATGTCCGGGTTCAATTTAAGAGATTCCCAGGCTGAGAGTTCGGGCCTGGATAAATTTGGCTTGGGTAGTCTGGATTGTTGTAAAATGGAAGTGGAGTCAGCTAGGGTCTGAGGTAGTTTGACAAAGGCAGCGTTGTACTAGATTGCTGCGGATACCCGATTCTGCATTGGCCGAGCACAAGCTGGAAATCGGCCATCAAATTTTATATAGGGGGGAACCATACTATTATGCTAGAAAATTCCGAGAAGCTATCGAAATCTGCAAACGTTCCAACAATCTAAACAGAGACGACGGTTATCCGTTACATTTTCAGTGTCCGAATCCGCCAATCATAACCCGTCTCGCACGCCTCGCCCACCTACCCAACCCTCTAAAGACTGAACGCCGACCAATCACGGTCATTCTTCGTACAGCAACGACGCAGCATGCAGCAGTCCAGAAGTAGGTCCATGCAATTGAGGGCGAAATGTCTTCAACCCGGAAAACCAAATTCTTTAAAAGAAATTAAAGTTCAAACTGATCCCATTCACCAGATCTGCTATCTCCTATTTTGCGGAACTATTATTTGGACGGATTAAAGAGGCAGGGACATATCGTCGTATCCTTACATACAGGATGTTACAAAGAATTTGAGGTGGTGTCTGAATACATTACATCCTTAAAATAAAAGGTTGGCTTCCTCTTAGGTATAATACTTACACGCTAATATCACTTTGGCATAAGGTTTATGGTGTTTAACTTCCGGTACCCATTTCTTCTCAACGCTTGTATATGATTCCCTGTTGTTAACAGCGAAGCATACTACAAATACGTCTGTCTGAAACAAAATGTTTAGCTATTTTAATGCAAATCAATGTAATAAGTTTCATAGGAGCACATTTTCCTGAAAGGGATCTATGATATCGTTATCTGGGGTGTATTTTTCTAGATTGATTGTGAATCAAAAGAAATCCTAAGTCCCCTTCAATTCAAGCAATTATACATTCACACCATTGATTTATTTCGTATGAAGTTCGCAGTGATATGTACGCACAAGCACCACCTTGTAGCAATCATTCTTTCATTAATAACTTTTGGGTAATTTTCCTCTTCAGATTACGGAAAATTCTTCTCTCGTATTATTCGGCAGGAAACGTCCTTCTCCGTTCACATCAATAATAATTCAACATTATTGAGAGGTAGTTCCATTTCAGAGAATTATTTACTAAGGTCTAGATCCCGGCCAATAAAAATACAACACCATCAAAGAGATATTTATTAATTTCGCCCGGACCTACCCGTTTGATCATTTCGGTCACGAAACCGTTACAATTCCAACACCCGAGTTATTGGGCAAGGTCGTCATATACCGAGCCGTACAGGGTTATCAAGCGTTAATCCTGCGGATTCCCGTTACGACTCAGGGGTTGCTAAATGTGTGTAACTTTATTATCCTATCCATTCTAACGCTATAGTCTCGTAATAAATTCATTATACCATAATATACGTTAGCGGTTGTTACATGAAAAAAAATATATATTTGCATATTGGAATAGCGGCCATATTTGAAGTAATCACGTGAAAATATATAAAAATCAGTTATTGGATCGCAAAATTTTCAACGACTTTTATTTTAAAGGTTGGCGAATTCATTTTTTCACCAAATCTCCTCTTAAACTAATGCTAGCACGTACCCGTCTGATGTGTGAAAGAAATCTGCAAGATATTGTTATTGGTTATTTGTCTGGAGCAATTTCGCGCACAATACACTCTAAGTTGCCCGTAGTGGTTATTCCTTTACCGTTTCTGTTAGTTGCACCAAACACTTGCGACGAATAATGTTTAAGCAAAGTACTTATTACGTTCATTTAACGGTATGCGGCACAAATTACATGGGCGCCTTAATTGCATATTCATCGGGTTTTTCTCGGCAAAATTTTGAAAAACATTTAATTTATTTAGATAAATATAGTTATCCACTAGCGAGTAAAGTGCTGTCGGTAGGTTATCTGACTGCGAGTTGTTTGAGAGCAAACATCGTGAAAGTGATCGCGTTAGCTATCGGGAGATGGCTTGCATTGACATCCTCGCAGGTGGATACGATAATATTTGTTCTCCGACAATCACTTTCAATATTTGAAGTAGTTTCGTATAAAGAAAGAAAGTTGTTTAGGTAAAATTGCGCAGAAAGAGAATGGATGATGTAGAGAAAATATAAAAATATTTTATGAACATAATCCAATGTTATTGTCTAAGAAGCCTAAGGAATATCGTGATAGGAAGAAGAAACAGAAAATATTAAAGAATCTTCCGGGTGTTGCCGTGTCGTTGAGCTCACTTTTGACTTGTTGTTGATCATGTTTTTTCAGGAGGTTTCCAGCAATTTTGCATCTGCACTGCGTTCATACCAAGAAAATTTCGAAATTGCTAAGCATCTAAAGCAACTTGAATTTTCATTATTAGAGGGTAACATGTTCCCCCAGCTGCATTCTAGGTTGAATCCATGTTTAATCCAACAGGTTCTCTTGTTACAGTAGTTGCATGGGAGACACTTTCTGCTAACTTTTCAAGGTCAGTTGAGTTGCTCCTAAAACTTTCCGAAAGTAGGTATTCTGATGTATTTATCCAATTCTTCCAATCCAATTAACTCCAATTTAACTATAAAAATTTGCATTGTTTTGAAGATACAACGAAGGTAAATTGGTAAATAACCCTCGATCCCGAGACACCAAGAAAAGATTGTTGCCCCAAATGTAGATACAGTTAAAACCATAAATTGGGGAAATTCAAAGAACATAACACGAACAGAAAAAAATCAAAAAAAAAAGTATATTTGAAATTTATGAAAAAAATTAAGAATTTAAGTTTGTATGAAGGTACCACTTCAAGGGGTACGTTGCATAATTTTACCTCAGCGTAAGTAGACCGGTTTTATGACATAAAACTAAAGTTTATAGCTTAAGTTAGAGGAACCAAGTTTTCCCCGAAGCATAAAACTTGTAATATAGAAAGGAGGTAATATTTAACAGAATGATGCAACTAATAACAATTACTACGCAAAAGCAGCTCTCAACCTTCACCATTTTTTTAGATTTAATTTTCTTAGTAGCAGCAACTTGGTTTATTAAATAAATTTTCAAATAAATAAAGTTAAAACAGCAAATTTAATGTCTTCTTCAAAAATTAAAATATGTTCTTTATGCATTTTAACATCATGTACAATTGTTAAAATTAACGTGAAATTGCCCTTCTTTAAGTAATAGGGACAACTAGAGATAAATATTCACTACCATGAAATTGGTACAATTTCCTAAACCATGGCGTCGTCAATCTTTGTTCCGAACAATTAAAGTTAAAATCATTAAAGGGATACAACTCAACCAGGTTTACGACTTACATCTGGATAAGCTAGAGGTCTTAGGCGATCGTATTCCTCCTGGCCAGCGGTATCTCGTAAGATTATTGTATATCTGTCTGAACCAATAGGCACCGTCATAGAGTACGAATCGAACCTAAAACGATAATATCGGGCAGTGGAAGCCATAAATCAGTTTTAGTTCGACATGACGACTTACACCGTCGGGATGTAATACTCCTGAAATTTTTTATCCTTATAGCAAATCAGGAGGCAAGTCTTTCCTATGTTACCATCTCCAACTACGGTTATTCGAACGTGCTTATGGACTTTCTGGAAAAAGGGAAACATTTTAGTTAGTTTTTAGAGCAAAATATTTTCTAAACAACAAAAAAACGGGGGATTTTATCATTTTCTCTGTTCAAGAAAATTATATCGAAATTATTTTAGTTAATAACAATTTGCCACGATTAAATTATTTTGTGAGGCCGATTACACCAGCCTAATTGACGATGTCGATGACGATGGTTACACCCACCCTATTCCCTAGATTTTGCCCACAACGGCTTTTCTCCGTTTCCGAGAGTCAAAGTTTCGTTTGGGGGACAGAGATTTTCATCGAATGCGTAGGTCACCAGATTCTTAAGCACCTATTTTGCAGAATATATACCGCCAAATACACACGAGGGGGAAAGTCTGAGCGTGCTAGTAGAATATTTTAGCGGGAATAACGTCGGCAACTAAATCCTCAGATCTCAATTCGAGCACTTCAAGAAAATGAGAGTTGTAGTTTTTTTCAGTTGAACGGACCCGTACGTTAATTGAAAGTAAAATTCTTTTATACGTATATGTTTGCGGAAAAACTCGAATAAGTATCTATGTCAATATTTGCGATTTAGATAAAATTTAATCAGATATGATCGGTTACAACGCCTGATTATATCTGGAGGAGTAATAAAATATTTTCATTTTCAAATTGGTATAATAGAAATGAAGGGAAAAATGGCGGATTTTCGCACGTAAACGCTTTTTCTTCAATCTCTTCATTTTCCTAAAAGCAAATTGTCTACTTGCTATCACACACCATTTATGGTCTTATGCTCTTAACCTGAAAAAATATCAAACTTTAAATTAGCCCTACGGTCTACTACAAACTCTAACGCCAAAAATACTCTGTGGAAAAATTACCATCTTAATCTCAAAGAAAGACACCGGAGAAAAAATACTCTAAAATATATTTTTTTTGTACGGCATTATTATAGTTCTTGCTTGCTAGAAAACATGTTATTTACTTTCTGGCTTGATGGCTGTGAGAGTTCTTTAAAAAATTATGAGAATTATACAGTTGCGTGCGAATTACTTAGACTTTACTTCGTATAAGACAAGATCAGTAATATATAAATGGATGGAATGAGATCTAAATCTTTTGGTACTTCAATTCAATTAAAACAAGGCAAGAAGCCTTTAATTCACGCCTGCACAACTCCTGTAGTGAGTGGTGCAATCAAGCGGTAAGCTTATTAACTAGCAGTTCTAGCTAAACTCACAGTGTAAGCAAAGCGCTCAGAATATTTAAACTTATTTGGGTTCGCTGTTAATAAAAGTTTCAATTACGTAGTGTCAAATATTGTAAAGAGGTGAATTCATCACCGCTTGAACTGCAGAACGGTGGGTTACATCCATTAGCAATTAATTTTACCACGTTGTTGGTAGCGCGTACTTAAGGTTGAAGTCACTTTAGTTACAGTTCTCTTTGCCCCATCTGCCATGTTTGTTTCTTTCTTCGCGCGTAAGATAACCCGCTAATGGTTGGCATAACATCGCACCGTGACAAGTCCAAAAATATAAGCACGCAATAAACAGGTTTTTCTTCTCCTGCAGATGTCACCTAAAAGAGCAAAGGAAATTGGGTTCTTGCGTGCTTTGAAGCAATATAACGTCCCTAAATCTGCTTTAAAAGGACAAAATTAATATTGGGGAAAGAGATATTGGTAATTTAGTTTCTACCACATCAGGTAGAACACCTGTACTGAATAATCTTTGGAGCAATACTGCTTTGAAATGGAGTCTTACTTTTATGAGCTTACAGCAAAAGACTTGCAGAAATGATTAGTTTGCCCTAGGAGTGACGAATCTGTTCGTCACAAGCTACTTCGAATCAAAGAATAAATGGCTTTACAAAAGCAAATGTAAAGAAGCCTTTGTCCTCTATGAACCTCCGTTGAAGTTAGTAAAAAGAAGAAGCAGGAACTGTTGTTCAACAGAAATCCAACCAAAGTTCTTTCTTTTAAAGGAAAACGACAAATTGGATCAATTGCTTCGGAAGAGAGAGGTTCGCTAATAACATTAGTGAACATTACTTGTACGAGTGCAGCTGGACATTTCATTCCTCCCCTTCTGGTGTTCCTTAGAATAAATATGAATTGCGAACTCCTAGATGGGGCTCCTAGGGGGATTTCGAGAACAATTCCTGGCTAATATAAAGCCTACCAAAGAAGACGTAACTATTCTTATTCTCGACGGACACCATTTTCTCTGTGCTTACACAAAATACAGCCTTTGAATAGGACGTTTATGGCTCCATTGAAGACCTACTATGCTCAAGCTATAGAAAAATGGCTCAAACAAAACGTAGGCAGGGTTGTTGTATCTTACCAAATTGCCAGGTTGTTTAGGCAGGCCTACAACAAATCAACCACTGTAGCAACAGCTGAACATGAGTTTAAAGTAACAAGTCTATTTCCGATCAATCGATCTTCCAAGACCATGAATTTGCTGAATCTAATCAACTGTCAATCTGAATCTAACCAGCAACTTGGAGCCAATAACATCCTTCTAGTGTCCTCCATAATCAACCTTCTACCTCTACGAACAATAACACTGAGATAGATGCCTATAACTCCTGGTCAAAATCCCAACTAGCCAAAGTGAAAGGCCAAGCAGTCCTGCCGGAAAAGAGCAATTGATTCAAGTTCTGAAGCAAGTCAAGTCGAACTTGCAGAGCGACTAACAGTGTCTAAATGAGTGCAATGTGTGAGTGATAACGAGAACGTGCGCCTTATAAACAATTAACCCCCTTCGAACGTGGCTTATTGGGCTTCACGAAGGTGATATTAGTTCCTGGAGAATTGCGCGTAGATTTAATCGTAATCATTCGATTGTATTAGGGTGCTGGAACCTGTGTATTGCAAATCAGGGCAAAGCACGTAGAGCAAGTTCATAGCACCCAGGAGGACCACCCCCAAAAAAGATTTTTTTTTCGAACCGCTCGGTTGTGCAACACTGGCTTCAGTTGGTAACACTTTTAACGCAACGCTATCGGTTGGAGAATCGGTTAAATTTTTGATACTAATAAATATTGCAAAAATTTCTAGCTTCAGCTAATTCATTCCAAATGCAGGATGGACCTACTTGCGTTAAAAATAAATTTTATCTGAAATCTAAACAATTTATACGAATTATATTATATCATATTATATTATTAGTGCTGTTACAAGTGAGTAAAAAGCAAGAGATTAGAAATATTGCCCAAATCACAAAATGGAAGTACGTCACCATAAATCATTGATAAAGAATAATAGAAATTTAGTTGTGTGCGTTGGATAAAAAATGCAATAATTATTATTGATTGTATGGTTTTTATTGCTCACTGAGTACCTATTTAACTTCTGGATCAAAATTCTGCGTTTATCAGCATCTTAGCTTTACAATGGATTTATGCACGGCAGCTTATTCATTAAGTCTACTGATTTACAGTAAAAAAAAAATAATAATAACCTTTTCATTTTACATTTAGCATCTAGCTCTAAAAGTTATCTTTAAATGCTTATATACATATATTTATTTACTTTCAAAAATTTAACTAACAATAAGCTCGTATGCTGCCATATTTAAAATTTTGAGGGTTGAAAAATATTATCGTTGTTTGCTTTTCGTGTGGTGACGATCCAATTGCGTAAACGTAAAATTACGGGAGCCACCATAGAAATATCTCGAATGCACAGCAACTAACTAGGCCGTTACAAATTTAGTAAACGTTTAGTTAACATTTCCCGACGTTAATGTTTATAAATAACTTTGTCAACAAATTTGATAAAATAGTCTCGTTGAAAACAGAACGTGGGAAATTAATTATATGCAATACAAGCTTGAAAAATCTCCATATTTGTTGATTTTATTATAAACATAGTCTTCTTAGGAATCGAAAAAAATCATATTTGCATAGGCATGATAATGCTTTTTTTTTGAAAAAATACGAAGAAAAAAACAAAAAAAAATTAAAATTAAAAATTTATTGGCAGGCACCCGAAAAATACCTTATATTATAATTATGCAAAATAAAATGAATATAAGGAACAGCTCGCTACAAATGCCAGGTGAAATGCTGTCTGCATGATTTTCTATTGAGTTGGACGTGAAAACAATCACGTTTCATGTTCCAACCATGTGTACTCCTTGATATCTTCGCTCCATTGACTTTATGTCTTGGCCCGAGGTTTTCCGTCCGTCCAAATGGTTACGCAGAAAGTGTAATTTAATGCTCATATTAGCACCCATTCTCTTAAAATTAACCAGAATGTTCTGGCTTATTATTACCCAAGAAGCTCTTAAGCACAGTAACAAAAGAGCATCAAGCAGAAGCTTCAACATCATTCGTGGCCTTTGGGAAATTCAAATCGTTAATGAGCTTGCAAATTTGAAGACCATTAACAATTCCAGCCTTTAATTTTTCTAAACTTACTTTGGGGAACGATCTACAAATATATTTAAAGCATCCCCCTTCTTTGTGCAAGGCTTTAACAAATTGTTTCGTAAGCCCCAGCTTGAGAGAGCATCTTAAGGTCATTTCGACGATACCAGCGTGATACATGGTTCTTGCAGGTGAAAACATGTCGGAAAGAGCCGGAAAATTCTCATTTATCGTAACAATTGTCGGAAAAAGTGAAAACTAGAGCCAATTAGTAGAAATGGAAATTCTAAATTCCTTGCTTCAAATGTAGTCGAAATCGTTTGGCAATCGAAAAAAACACTTTTTTTGTTGGCCTGTGTTATCGATGATACAGTATATAATTATTGACTCAGATGTCTAAAAAATAGATGAATATCGAATGTAGATGTGCCTTATTTTGGTTATATAGTTTTAACGTTATAGTTTTTGTAATTAAGGAGAATCGAGCTGTCCACTTTATCAAATTTAATCAAAGAGATAGCGGATCCAGCACACGTTTATTTCGACGAATTTGGCTCTCGATTAAATTTTTCTATAATGTGTTTTTTAATTAGGAGGAATATTGACATATTTGTGTTCACTGTTTACAATTTTCTATCTTCGTTTTTAAATTTCCATCTTAAAATAAGTTAACTTTGCGTAAATGTGACTGTCTAGTTTACTCCTCCCATAAAAAAAAAAACATGGTATAGTAAGATAAAGATAAATATTATTCTTAGCGAACGGAAAGTGAACAAGATAAACATGGAATTATTAAGAAAATAAACAGAATTGTTACAATAATACGTTGAATTCGTTTATAACCTTGCTTGTATTTGTATTTAGAAATTCTAGATAGAGTCTTCCTTAGTATTTGTAGCTATTTCGGCTACGTTTAAGCGATATTTCCACTTAATAAATAAAAATGTTTGCAAACCAGTAACTATTTGATACAGTACCTGCCGCATAAAAATTAAATTTGCGTTGGGTACACAGATAAAGCGTGAGTCAGATAGGAAATCTGAAATGTTAAAATTACCATCTCGTATGACAAAGAGAATTTAAAACAAACAAAAATATTTAAAAAATTCAAAATATATACTGGACGACCTAACAAATAATTCATTTAACGCAGATCAAGGTCGAGATCTAATACGCACCGTACCTTATCAGAGATGCTGTTGGACATATCTGATCTTTCGAAATTCACGCAACACCAGCATAAGAACACCACATCAAACTCAAACTAACTCACAGCCACTTCTTATTGCATAACGATCTAATGTTTAATTTTAATAGGGGTTACTTGGAAGTTTCACATCACGTTAGCGCAATCACACTACGTAGAAGATGATCGGCGGCGTGACGTTAAATTTTGATAAGATTAGGCCTAAAATAACTATCTGAAATCTAAAGAGATAAGAAAATGTACTCAACTTTTATCTGTAATATTGAATTAATGGTTTAACGGTTGTCCAAATAAAAATTCTCAAAATTTTCAAATATATTGATTTTCAACGGCGAACCAAGGGCCACGCATTTTATTAGAAATGTACATTTGAAAATTGTAATTTATAACGTTTAAAAAGTGCTTTAGGATGTACAATTGACGAATTTCAAATAAATATTTGTCTTGATAATTTCATATTTTCCCTCCTTTAATTGCGCCATCTCTTGTAAACTAGGCGAAGTTCGTAACCAACAGAAGTTTGTAACTTTCTTCCTAGCATATCCGATAAGAGAGAACCTTATTTCAGTAGTGACGGCGCCTATGTTTGCGACTTTTACAACGAGGTACCGTTTCGTTTAAAATATATAATTAAATAGGATTTAAATAGTTTATTTACTTTAAATAACATTAATAAAAATATCAATTTTAACTATTTTTTTTATATAGGGAGAAACACTCTTTCAACCCAAATTAAAGAGGTCGAAAGCACTCTATGATCGTTTTAATCAATTTATAATGCAATTCATGAACTCATCTTTACTTGAATAGATAGAAAATCATAAGAGGGGGCCAAAAATATATTTTCCAGAAATTCAATATCAAATCAATTAATCAGATTAACATTAATACACATAGTCATATACACTGTGTCCATGGATTTGGTGCACAAGGGGAAAAACTTTCTTATTCTACATTTTTTATGAAAAAAAGTTATTCTTTACGAAATTTTTGCTTGCGTTAAAACCATTAGAAAACTTATTAAAATGCACTGATTACCTTCTGTACGCGTATAAATGTTGAAAACGTGTTGGCTTTCTTTCAAAAAATTAACCAAGTTCAAATTATTGTTGATAATCCTATTGCCTTGAAATTCTGTTGACATTTAATTATTTGTCTGGGTCAAATTTAAGTGATACGACATTTGCAATCACGAAGATCACAATTATGCTAACATTGTAACAACAAATTTATTTGATTAAGTGCTATGGAATTGGTGATATTTCATATCGAACAGCGATCAACAAATTTAACGTTAAATTCCTCGGCATCAATATCGCTATTAATTCTTTGCAAAATCTTAAAAAATTTGATGAAACTGGCTCTGTTGTTAAAGAGAAGAAAACAAAGAAAAAATACAATGAAGATGATTCTAGGCTATGGGATCTGTATTAGAAGTTCCAAAAAATCACTACGTATGAGAGCGGCGGAGCTTACTACAAAAGGTCTTTAAAGAAAACAAGATTCACCCATTCGAACCCAAATTTATTCATACTCTGGAACCCTGGGACGATGCATTTAGATTAGAATTTAGTACTTGGGTTGGAGAAAATGTTGTGGAGGACAAATTTTCCCATCATAAAATTTTGTTTTCGGATGATGCTACTTTTACCACAAATGGTTATCTGTTATCCCAAAATTGCAGATATTGGGCAGAAGAGAATCCAAATTTTTATATTAATTGGAAAAAACAGTATTATAAGAAAGTGAAATTTTATTCAATAAAATTATCGGCCCCTTTTTTTACAATTTTTAATTAATTAATTAACAATTTAATTGAACATAATTATTTGGATATGTTACAAAATTTTGTTTTACCATCGTTGGAGGACATTAACAGAGATGCAGCTTACTTTCAGCAGGATGGATGCTCTGCGTATTCAACTAATTTAATTAGAAACTGGCTTGACGACCACTTTCCTGAAAGATGGATCGGTCGTTTTGGACCTATTCGTTGGCCAGCTCGCTCGCTCGATTTAACGTTGATGGATTATTATTTTTGAAGACACATTAAACAAAGAGTGTACGAAAATAATAACTTTGATGCGAATTTAGGAGCACTAAAATATAAAATAAGAACAGTAATTAATAAGATTGATATAAGAACATTTAGGAACGTTTACAAAGAATTTAGGTAGAGGGTGGAAAAGTGTGTGGAAGTAGGTGGAGGTTACGTTAAATTGTTTTTTATCACATTCAAATTTATATACATTAAGAAATATTTCATAAAATCTTATATTTATAATAAAGAATTTATTTTAGTTAACCAGAATATTATTAAATTATTTTATATCTACAAATATGTATAAAAAAACTAAAACATAAAATAATTTAAAAAAAATTATCAATGTTCACTGTTCTATAAGTTTGCACCAAATCCGTGGACATACTGTATATAAAAAGAACTGGGTTAAAGAACTTCCATCAGCACAGACCTATCTAATGCCATGTTTAATATGTAATACATTAAATCAACGAAATGGGTATTAAATGGATTAGAATAAAAAAAAGACATCTACAGATTTTAGTTGATAACGTAACTATATTATTGATTCTCAGTTAGATTGTTTGTTGATTACAATTTCGATGTAGTAGCATATCAATCATCGCTTTATAATGTGGGCAAAATATTATTTGTACATGCAAGCTCTAAAAATACAATTAATCCCTTTTACTCTGATTCCCACTATGCAAGATTGATGTTGCAGTTTTGAAGCAGCAAAAATATCAATGAAGTATAAAGTTTGAGACATGTACTTGCGTTATTTAAATTTAAAGATCAATTTACGCAACTTTTAAGTGTAATCTAGTGAATTCTTTACAGCTAACATTTTATGTAATGTTTCTGCAGAAAATTACGGCCATCATTTTCCCTGCAAAAAGTGAAGCTTTGGTTTATTTCCAAGACAAAATCCATTTTATTTCAACCACCATATTCCGTCGTTGAAGTACATTTATATGAATTTCAAATAATTAAGAGAATTTTTTGTTCAAAATGTAGAATTTATAATTACGATAGACGAGAAACTCAAAAATTATTAGAAAAGAATCTACGTTCCGACAAAAAATTACCAAATTAATATATGCCGCCGTTGTAGTCTGTCCCCCGATTTAAACGGGATTCTACACATTATCAATCTAATGGTGGGTCCAGTCAGCTTTTATTAGCATTAACTTAGTACTAGTGTTAATCTTAAAAAGTTAAAGTGCGTAATATGCGCATATCTCTTCAGTTAGATAAATGTCTTAGCATTAATCTGAACGCTACCTTAAAAATTTCCCGACTTTTAACTTTTAGGACTAAGATTAGGGTATTGCTTGAATTTTTGGAAAGTGTAGCGGGTAAACACACGCTCGGCCGGTTAATTATTATTCTAAATTATCTTTGATAGGTAATTGCTTAATGTTGGAGAAACTTCATAAAAATGTCTGAAAAATTTGATAAAGGACGCGTAATAAAGTTAGTGCGTGAATCTGGTATGACAAATCTAAGAAATAGGTTTGCTGTTGAGATTTACTGAATGCAAGGATCGTATTTTGACTCGTCGCTGTTTTTTTCTCTACATATTTAATAAATGAAGCGAGGAAGCTAATAAAATTGCATCATTATAAGCCACAATTTTTTTTGTTTATTTTAGTTACTTTAGAAATTGCCTATTTCATTTACAGTATGAACAGGTACATTTTTTAGTACTAAATTAATACTAGGACCACCTTAGGACAATATAAAATTAGGACTAAGGTATTTGTCTGAACTCACCATAACTAAAAAAAAAATGGTTTTCAGGCGCAAATCGAAACGTATCCTCTGTCTATGATAATGCAGAAATCTAGAAATGCAGATATCTAAAAAAAATTTACAAATACTACGCTAGTGCCTTGTCTCCAAACTAGAGCGTTTCGTCGCGTCGCTCTGATAGGAGTAAAAATCAATATTTTACGTTAACTAGAAGTTACGTACTTGGCTTCTAATCTAGATGGCGGTGTACACCATACAGTGGCGTAGCTCTGTAATTCTTGATGATCTAATAAATATCGCAGTAGTTAATTATATGAATTTACATCAACTGCACCTTTAATCAAAACACATCAGAAGATGCCTAGAAACAATAACCAAAAAACATGATGCTAAGATAGCTTAGCTTCCTCAAAGAAACGCATGCCTGCCGTTCAGGAAGCAGCGATATAAACCGGGTACTGTTCTTTGGCACTAGAGGGCGCCAAGAAATGTCGGGTTTGTCGTTTTGAAAGTTGTGGTATTAACTGTGAGGCAACAGCGATAAAAGGTAAAGATAAAAAATACTCTCGAAACCACGCTGATGGCGCCGGGTTGGCAGAAACATGTCCGTGTGTTAGTGTAATTGTTTTCTCTCCTTTTGTTGCGTTTGCCGTGAATTTTTCCATTAATATCATGAGGAAGCTAAGCTATCTTAGCATCATCATATTTTTTGGTTACACCTTTAATGATGGCAGGGATTGTGTCGTAGTATGCCGAGAACAGCACAAAACTATCGGCACACTCCGCGCTACACAAGTTTAATAAATTAATTAATCCAGGACGGCCGTTTTGAGGATGTCTGGGATCCTCATTCTCAACCTGTGATCGATAACGTCATACAATGAGCCGTCCCTGATTAATTAATTAATTTATCAAACTTGTGTGGTGCGAAGCGTTCCGGTACTTTTGTTGTTTGCCAGTTATAGCTTTGTTCAAACAGAAATCAGAGTCAATCAGATTCTTTCAAATTAGTCAGAAAATACTTTCGGATTTTTTTTTAGCCAATGGGATCGCGTTTGAATAGTTTATGACTTCTGTTTGAACAAAGCTTCTTCTTTCAAAATAAAAGATTAATTGTATCTACAACATTTAAATTATTATCATGCCTCTATAGGGGCGTTTGTTTCTTTTTTTTTTCTCTAATTAAGATTCACGTGATGTTTTATAACAAAGATTTTTATTATTACAAAATATAATGTAGTACAAAACATATATAAGCATAGTAGAAATAATAAAATTAGTAACAAAATAACAATAAATGCATTACAGATAATATATAATTTGATAATAAAATCAGATTCTCAGGTAGTGCTATTGCTCCGTAGAAGGAACCTCGGTATCAGCGTACTAACTTTAGGCGATTTCGGCGATTTAGGCACGTTATACTCGAAAATATTCAAGATGGCTTGTTCAAACATCTCTGTAATATTAAGACCTGTCTTGGCGGAGCAATGAATAACTTGAGCTGCTCTAATCTTTTTTTTCACTTCTAAAAGTTCTTGGCTGGGAATTTGCTTGGATTTTATATCGCACTTGGTGCCTGCAATTAAATAAAAATAAAAAGCGTTTCTTTCGTTTCAAAGCCTATTAAGCTCCTTGACGGTGTCACATTACTTACATATTAAAACTACCGGCGTCTTTGGTTTCACCTTCTTTATTTCCGGATACCATTTCACTACGACGTTTCTAAAACTGATGGGATTGTCCTCTGCGAAACAGATGAAGAATATATCAGTCTGAAATACAAATAAATAGGATATAAACGCTTGAGACAAATTTGATGTAATGTGAGATTCGAAAATAAGATTATATGTAGGGAATCCTTGCGATATGTTTCAAGACATCATGTTATTTATCATCAACATTTTGTAGAAGATAAGAATGCATGTAAAATGGTAATGTTATATGTGATAAAAGATGTTTTGTATCTTGTATGAATTATACTGATACAGAAGCCATTATTTGTATTATAATTTAATTTAACAAGCATTATAAGCAACTTATATAAGAAATATACAGGATGATCTAAATTAACAGACGCTTGTCGTTACTTTGGTTATCATTCGGCATGTAAAATGGATAAAATCGGCAATATTTTTGGTAATATGTGACAAATACTGTGCAACACAAAAATATATTCAAATATACAAGGTGTTCAGTTTCAGTTTAAAATGGAATGCGTCTCTTCAATTCATGTCAACCTTTACCAATATTTCCTAGATTTATCCATCTTACTTTTTGATTTAAGTTCCACGAACACCCAATTTTTTTGCCATGGACCCCCCAACAAAACTAAGCGGAACCCTAAGAGTCCATATAGGCCATCTTTGCGAGATTTACCGCTAAAGTCCAGATAACATGTAAGCTTGCGATAAACTTTTCACTTGTTTCCGACGGCAAGCTTCCCAATTTAAATGCTGTTACAAGGTTGTTGTATCATTTGTAGCAACAAGCTTAACAGTGCGAACGTTGAGACAAGCTTGTCGTATCATTTACGGCCACAAGCTTTACAGAGATTTTGCAGTAAAAATGTTGTGACAAGGTTATTTTAATATTTGTGGCAATAAGCTTAACGTGAAAATGAAATGAAATGAACTCGTTCATTTCCGGGGTGATTCCACTCCCAATCGTTCATCGATGAAGTCTATTGATTTGTTGGGTTGGATAAGAGGTCACTGTGTTATCCTACCTGCTTTAGCCAAATAATTCCATATTGTCGCAATACTGTAATAGCAGCTCACAGCTTAGAATAGGAACCTCTGTTTGTCGCAAGTTTTTCCTATGCTTAATGCAGAGCTTTACACATTTTTTTCTGTAGAAATGCTTGTTCTAGCGTTGTTTGTAACCTTGTGAAAACTTCGGCGTATGTCAACTTGATAATAAGAAGGTTGAGACAGGTTTTTTCGCTTGCCGCGACAACTTCAAACAAAGCACGTGCA
Source organism: Oryctes borbonicus (assembly GCA_902654985.2). Classification (NCBI taxonomy): domain Eukaryota; kingdom Metazoa; phylum Arthropoda; class Insecta; order Coleoptera; family Scarabaeidae; genus Oryctes; species Oryctes borbonicus. Next base: position 48,643 of record LR736922.1, on the reverse strand, counting down.
AACCTTAAAATTGTCGTCTGGGAGTGATGATCCAATTTTTATTTGATTGAGTATTTCGGCTATGCATCGATTTTTTTTATATCAACTAGCGTTCGCAAGATGGCCATTGCAATAGTTATTATGTTTGCTTCAAGCTATTTCAATTCTTTAAAATGAAACTTCCTGTTTATCTTACGTATAGAAACGGTTCTAGAATTTTTTTATAAACACTTCCTTATTTGAAGAAATTTTCTCTAAATTGCTCATGCACTAGAGGGACACGCTGTATTGCGATAAATTTATTATAAACGTATTGATAAGTACAATCGATAGGATCTATACGTGCAGCGGTTTAAACTAAATGATATTATCATTGTAATTACTTCCATTGTCCTTAAATCTATGGAAATACTACAATTTTTTTAGAATTACTAAAATAACCATGATGTTATATTTCTTATTAATCAATATCCGTAAATTAGCCGTATTCTTTTCAATTAAGATCTAAGTTTTATTAGCAATTCATCGGTTTTTGTTTATTTATACGATTCAATAGTTTCTGAGTTATTCGATGAAGCTTGTAGCTGTACGTTTCCAGCCTAACATAGAAACAAGGCTCGTGTCGTCCGTGTGTTCAGATTGTTCATCGAACGGGTGACGAAGTTCATTTTATTCAAACCCATGATTAATACGGTCCACAGCTTCGTTGGTATATTGGAATAAAAAACAAGTGTAGGCAATTGTCTAGTATATATGCAAAAGAAAACTGGACCTAGAATAGACCCTTGTGGCACTCCCTTACTTGGACTTAAGCTAGTAGAAACGGTTATCAAATGACGCTTTATTCGATATGCGTACGCACTAAGATCGCCCTCTCAAATATGAGTCCCGCATTTTCACGGCGTCGTTCCTGAAACCCGCATAACGTAATATGGACAATAATATCTTGTGGTTAATGGTATCAAAAGATTTACTGAAGTCCAGCAGAATCAAGGCGGGTAATTGGCCTTTATCACGCGCTTCAACGATATCATCCGTAACTTTTAACAGGGCAGTAACGCAATTAATCTGAACCCAGACTGTAGTGCAGAGTATATTGAAAGCATTTAAGTAGTCTATAATCTCATGCAATGCGTAGGTAATAGGTTAATTTCCACACATCAGGAATGTCCGTTGTTTTAAATCCGCACAATATATTATGAGGGTTTCTTTATAATTTTGAGAAGTCCTGATCGAATATTTTTGTACCAATTGATGCTATAATTGTATCACGGGTGGCACTGTAAAATTTGTTTTTTAATTCACAAATTCGGATTCATAGTCAAACGGATGTTTTTGATCTTTTTCTTTAGGGTCATCATAAGCAATATCTATAGCCTCGTTTATATAATCCTTAAATTCAACATGTGATCTTTTATAAATAAAATAAAATAGATAAAAACTACAGCAAATATGTATAATCTTATAGTATAAAGACAATCCAAAGGTGGCAACCCTGCATCTCTCTGTTATTATGCCGATTGTTTATTATAAAGACAGCTGAAATGTGCCTATTAAAGCGAAGGACTGCATAATGAATAGAAATATTGTTTTATTTTAAAATTCTAACTGATGGTAAATATCTTGATATTTTATGATTTTATGATTATTTTTTTGGGTGCATCCTTTGCATCCCCGGTTGACTGGACTCTGCTCACCGCCTCTCCACGAATAGCATAATATATACCTGGACTTTTCAAATTTAAAATCTTAATACGTTGCTGTTACTCAACAAATCTTATATCTTGTTTTATGGCGTGTTCTATAGATCTTTGTAATTATTGAATAAAGAAAATATTACTATTATTATTATTTACGGCAACATAAAAAGAAATAATTAAAAATGAGTTGTTATTCTAGTTTTTTATGTTTCCTATTACTGGTATTATGCATTATCGTTATTATTGTTATGGAGGCCTTTCTTATTCAACCACTGGAAAAACAGAAAATAGAAAATTTTTGCCATGGTAACTACTGAGAGTTGTCTTGGTGTGAAATGCAACATTTTTCACACAACTCCATAACTGTCCCAAAAAAGAAAAACAGCTTTTTCCAGCCGATGGAACAGTGTTCGCCTTTTTCGGAACCGATCCGCCCTTCGCAGTCCATTGTTTCAACTGCTTTGGGTTCGGGAGTGTATTGGTATATCCATGTTTCATCTACAATTCTTAAGCTAACACGATCACATTTGAATTCAACCATCCAACATTTCGCAGTAGTGACTGATGGTGGCAAAGTCCCCGTAAATTGCGTAGGCGCGATTGTGCAAAGAGCGCGACAAAAGCTCTTTGCAGGTATTCGTATCTGCAAACCTATTCTCTTTGAATTTAATTTTTTAAAATCGTCTTTAAATAGTTTTTAAACGATGACTTTTATTAATTTTTTAAAATGTTACGACGTAACAGATTATATTGTTCCGTTTCTTGTTTTTCCACCAATTAACACTCACCTAGGTGAGCTTCCCTGTTGAAGCAATAAACGAATTACGAAAGCTCGGGTTCTAAACAATTGCGCGATTGTTTTCATTTCTTTTTTTGGCTACCTGACCAACTACTCGTCCTTATTTTGTATGCTTGATACGTGCTTTGTAGTAAGGTAGCTTTTGCGAGTTTGTAAGTTTTGACAGAATAAAGACATTTATTTTTTGTTAGAAACAATTTTTATTAGAACCTTTTCTCTCTTACGTGTTTAACAAGAAATTGATATAACGCTCGATCTTTTTTTCTTTCCTGCAAATGCTCTAATAATAATAATTTTAATAATAACAATAATTATTTGTTTCTTTTTACAATCGCATGAAACTCGTCACAAGTATAGAACAATCCAAGTAATCTAGATATGGGTTCCTATGTTTTGTTTTAAATTATTATGAATTAATTTTAAAGAATTCCTAAATTTCTTATACTCGGAACACCGTATTAGACTAGATTAGGACGAGGAATACTTTGTAAAACGCGCGCACTTAAAAATAAATAATTACTATTTTATACTGCTTAAATACTGATCTACAATTTCTTCCAAGTTGAAGATATTTCTAAGACATGAAGCACAAATTTCCAGAATTCTCCCAGAAGGAAACTAAGGATATTACGTAAAGATAATATGCAGTGAGAGCACCCTCTGTATCTATATTTGTAGCTACGTCTTGCATACAACATTCCATCTACATAATTTTATATACTAAAAATCAACTAAGCCAGTTTAAGGCTGCAGTTACCTTAAAATATTTTACGCAGGTGTAGCTTAGCTTCAATTTCAAACATTCAGCGCATTATCCTTCATAGGCACTTATATATTATGCTAAATTTATTGATAAGTGCAATCGATAGCATCTATATATGTGCAACAGTTTAAACTGAACGATAATATCATTGCAATTACCTTTATTGTTTTTAAATCCATGGAAATGCTATAAATTATTAATAAAACGCACGTTTGCATTAATCCAAATCCATAAATTAACAATATTTTTTTAATCAGGATCTGCCTTTCAAACAATATTGGCTCAGTCGATCCTAAATTATTTATTGCACTGCAAGTAATGGTACAGTTTTACTACCATTTCATCATCAATTTTTATTTATTCGATTCAATAATTTTCGAGCTGCTCGATGAAACTTACGAGCTGTAAATGTAGCATCATAGCTGGTCAGAATTAAATAGCGTTCACATAGGGCGCAATGTAATTAAATGTGATCGTTTACATAGCGGCGTATCGCGGAATTAAGAAGTAGTGCACCGCGAAACTATACACAACAAATTAAAATTGTGCCACTACAGCGCTGTATCAGCGCAGATAGTGAATTCGTGTCAATTTACGAAGTTCCCCTCAATTGGTGTGCGTACTTTTGAGATTATCATGTTCTCTTGATTAATTTTCTTGTAATAAACAACACCTATATCAGATACAAGTAGATTCCGAAACTATCACAGAAGTCCATCAAGCAGATTAAAAAATATTTGGCGGCTACAAGTAAAGTAATCTTAAATCAGCAACGCCGAATCTTCAGAAAACTCCAACTACATGGCGTTGTTATCTCTTGGATTAGTGAATTGGCATTGATTGTAAAGTTTCACGTCGAGCACAGAGATGGAAAATTCGGTACTCGCTTTAAATCTGCATTTTTTTGGTAGGAAAATGTAAGCAAGGTATTAAATTTACCAAATACGAGGACGTCAGACGAATCGCACTAAAATAATTGTTTTAGATGGCGGATACAATTTTATGCATTCATCAATATGAAGAGGAAGCTCGAGCATGCATATTGTGTGTAATTTCATAAGATAGAAATAAGTATGCGAGGTTAACAAAGGAGTTAGAGTAATAGAAGCAGCAGTAGTAGTCGCTATATGCTGAGGCGAAGCACACGTAAGGTCGATTTTGTAAACGAATATGGCGTTTTTCCCCTTAATTCAGCAACGTGTCGTTTTGCTCGGTTACTTTTGTATCTAAGGGCCGCTGATTGCTCGATTCTTTACCATAACTAGCAGAAGTCACAGAAAAGGGTACTACTAGTACGTTTCGGGACTGCAAAGTCAATTCAGCAGCATCTACTGGCCGCTGAGGACAAGACAGACAAAAATCGCACAGAAAGTATCTACAAGATAACATGTCAATGCGGGCAGTGCTACGTCGGACAAACGGGAAGAGCTATCGCGGTAAGAATAAAGGAACACGAAAGGGACGCAAGATTTAAAAGAATCGAGCAATTAGCGGTGACAGAATATACACACGAGATTGGACATAAAATGGACTTCAACAACGTGAAAGTGATAGCCACCACGAAGAACTACGGAAAAAGACTCATCAGGGAAGCTTAAGAAGTGGAAAAGAATAAGACCGTCACCTTAGCAACACGTGGAAGAGTCTATTACGCAAAACCGTCATTTCCAGTGGAGCGGAAATTTTACGGTTTAATTCACCAGCGGCGTAGATAAGAAGAATGTCGGACAACGGAGAATCAGTTCAGTTACTCTGAAGAAGTCGTTAGGGTGAACGGCAAAACGTCGCGCGAAAGCTTTGACACAGGGCGAAACCCGGAAGAAGTTAGTAGCAGTAGCGAATGCTTTTATTACTCTACCTTCTTTGGATATTAACCTTAAAAATTTGCTGCCATGCTTTTCGTAAAAAGTATTCGCATAAATTGGAAACAACCATAGCGGGATATTTTTCGAAACAACGCTTGCTCTGGAAAAAAATTTAGAGGTTTCACACAAGAGCCTTATATGACATGATAGATATTCGTCAGGACTTTAATGACTTTATAATCCACCCTGTATAACTCTTTGGCATCTTCTTCTCTTCTTTTTATGATGAATCTTACTACTTTTACGATGAAGATAAAATTTAAATAAACCATGTATTGTGCTTTATTCCTTTTCATAATAATTTATCAATTTATGTGTCTCGATTTAATTTTCTTTAATTTCTTTTATTATTCATTCCTGCATCGGTTGAAGATTCCTAATAGCTAGAGATAACAAAGGCAGGTGAAATTTTTATTTTTTTGCAGCGACTAGACAGACTCGTGTTTTGTCGACTCTCGGGAAAACCAGTAGGAAACACAAACCCTTTCTCATGAGACGAATAGACACGAGTCTGCCTAGTCGCTGCAGAAAAGTAATAATTTCACCTAGCTACTAATAGGTTCCCATATTCGCGCATACGAATTTATCCTTTGAATGTTGATGAAACGTACCCGCCAACATCCTCTCTTCTTTAAGTTTGTTCGTCATGATTTCATGATTGCTGCAGAAACTGCTAATAAACACATAATAGAGTATATAACGTTTCTATGTCATGAATTCGAAAAGAAATTAACACGTTATTAATGGATAAATTAAGATCATGATACGATGAAGTAAACCGAGTTATCACCGATAATTTCGCGCTACCCTATGTGAACGCTATTTTAGTATTAACAGGTTCATAACCTCAGTATAATATCAGGATCTCTTGATTAAAAAAATATACCTTGTATCATTATCACTAAAACTTTTTCCAATTTTTTTTTCTTTTTAACAGCATCAACGCTGATGATATCGTAATAGATAACATTGTATGCCTTGAAAAAACATTCCTACTGGTACTATGCACTCAACCCGCAATTAATTGTACTCGACTGTAACTATTTTTCTTTTACTGCATTTGTGCAATAGAAAAAATCTTCATCTTCATCTTGGGTTTAAAATTTAGCCTCAATTCTCTATTCCTACTTGAAATCACGATACTCAGATCAATTATTCTATTATTATTATTATTATTATTATTCTATATACTAGGGCAAGACGCGGCAAACGCATTCGCATGCGACACAATAAAACACTTCAAATCTTCATGTATGTTTCGAGTGAGAGGCTTAGATAACTAACTATCGATCGATAATCGAGGTGTAAAGTTAATTTATTCGGTCAAATATTGCTTGCATACACAATCCTGTATTAGATTTTCGCTTTATTTATTTTGTAAAACATGAAATACGAATAAGAAGCAGCTGTAAGGTTTTCACGTATCACGAGATAAGGCGATCCTTTATCGTTCTCGTATAGTTAAATATCGCCTCGTTACAACATGATTTTTATTTTAAAAATTGCGAAACGTACTTAATTAATTTGGAATTGTTGAAATTTAATAAAGAAAGTGGTTTCTGTAATTACTTTGTATTTAGACGTGTTCTAATATCGGAATCGATGGAATCTCTTCGTTTCTGTGAATGTGTAATATTTCATTTATTTATTTTCCCAAAAACACTAAAAAAATAGGGTTTTTTTCTATATTTCTCTATTTTATCACCCCATCCACTTGTTAATCGGTTAGTGATTAATTTCCCCATCCTGTTCTTTCTGGCGTGATGTATGTTTTACACTAAACCGCTCACTATTAATTTTTAATAGTAAAAAAGTATGGAAAATGGACCAGTTTACTTTCTCTCCTATTAGCAATGAACTCATGTGGAGCTTACACGGATGATTAGAAATATTTTTTTTTTTTAAGTAGACCTGGTTTAAACGATTTAGTGGACCACTGTGTAAGCTTACGCAGTAATCCACGAGTGCTGTAGTATCATGGGCGTATATTATTAATTTAAAATTTTGAAGGAAATTAATGAAAATGTAGGAACGCCAATAATTACTTTTAATTCTTGATACTTGTACAAATTGGTACCTTCCTCACAAGTATGAAATGAGCATAATAATCTTCAATTTTTCTGTAAGTAGGTCATGTTCTATTCAATTAAATGCAAGGCTCAGATAAGACGTTTCTAAGCGTATTAAACACTATCGCAGAGACTATGTGGCACTTGAGAAACTATCCAAAGGCTTCTTTGTGTGTTAATATTTTTAATAAAGGAGCAAAAAGAAAGAATTCCAAGATCATTTCTAAAATCGTCAGTTTTTATTAAACGTGGGTGATTGGCAAATAGAATCGTTTTTTTTTTTTTACTAGGAAAATTTACCAACAAGATACTTCCAAATTTCTTCTGGGCACATGCTGCCTAAGTTACTAAAAGGTAGATACGGAAGTTAGAATCTAAAACGCAAAATGTTGATCCTTGGTTAGTCTATAGCCTTAATTTAATCCTTTATTACAAATTGCGAAGTTTTCGCAATTCGTTGAGCTCTGTTTCTTCATCGGGGCAAGAACAACGATGGACGTTAATAATTTACGTAGCCATATCTGTGGATTAATTACATCCAACCATTAAAAAAAAAAACGATTTAAAACAGCGGAAAGATAGCAGCACCATCTATTTAAAGAGAAAACTGAAGTTAATGAAATAACGAATCGAAATAAATATTACTTAAGAGATCTACGTCATTCCTATAAATTACAGATTTTTTTTTTGTTTTTACAACGTGATACATTTCAATAAAATTACGTTATGTTCAATGTCCAGAATTTGAACGTTTTCAAAATCAAAAGTTCAGCGTTGTAATGTACTTTGATGACTACTCCGGACTCTTTCATTATTGTCGTTAATAATGGTGATGTTGGAGAGTGGAAGAATTGTATTAAAGTTGATAAAAATTAGAGGAAGGAGGGTGTGAATTCTTTTTTAACAGTTCTTTCAACATTTCAAGATTCTTAATATGGACTTCGAGATGAGATATTTTAACAATTCCATGTTTTAGAGCTAAAATCAAGTTAATTTTCTATTCAAGGGGATGGTTGAATTTGAAATTAATGTAACGACCTGAGTTAGTAGCTTTCTAGTACCAACCTAATTTGATAGTATTGTTGTTTTCTGTTTCAACCGTAAATTTTAAGTGATTATTGAAATTATTGAATATATTGAGAGTACTAGTAACACTATCACGAGGTAAAGCCAGAAAGTTATCAACATATTGAATGATAAGTAGAATTTCAAAATCAATAAAGTTCTGAACCTGATAAAGAATCGTGTTCATCACAATTCCGGCAATCGAAGAGCTGATGGCACCTCCCATTGGACAGCCATTTATCTGGATGTAAAATTCCTTATTGAAAGTAAAATAAGGGAATTAAATAAAAAGGAAACTATATCGAGAAATACATTTCACGTACTTGTGAAATAAGGTTGAAATTATGAGTGATACTTGTTTTTACTAGATCAGATTGAGTATATCTCCGAGAGAAGCTAAAATACAATTATTGAATAGCAATGTCAAAACTATCTCTTATCTCTGGTTTCTTGCTCCTGCTGGTTAATTCCTGTTACGTTTAAAAGACATATCATTAGCAGTGAGGATTACAATATACAGCATATTAAGATAGTTGGGTTCCTCAAAGCTGACCCCATCTATGGGTTTGTTCGATTTATTTGAAATCACCCTCAATGGAAACCGAAGATGGAGAGAGTCGGATGTAATCGAAGAATTCTTGATATCTTCAAAAGAAGTAACCGATGCTAGTCATTTTCAGCAGTTCTTATAGACTAACAAGCTCCTTTACCAGTAACGCTGCATACAAAATTTATTATGAGCAATTTTAATGGATTCAGCGTATCGAAATCTATAAATGAAGCTGTTAGTTGGAGAGCTGTAGGAAAATTGAGAAAATGAAAAAAATTTCCCGAAGGGGCTCCTTATGCAGTTTAACCTGCTAATTGCAGGGACTACGACCGTTTTGCTGTATCTTCAATGGTTTTTGAGAAATTTGAGTTTGAATGTCGTTATTTTGTAACAAATTTATTTTGGTAAAAAAAATAGAAATGCAGTACGAATATGGTAACTTGTACAATTTGGAGGTACGGTAGAAAGCAGTATTTAAGACTTTTGTGTTAAAAAAGCTAATAATCATTTCCTGGCTAAGTAAGATAAAATCAAAGTTCCAATCTGATACCCATGGATGAATACCTAAGATATAGCGAAACTGGATAAAGATAACATAAAGATTCGGACGAATTTCTAAGGCAATTTTTAGAATAATTTTACGTGTACATGAATACAACGAAAAAACGTTTTCAACTAAAACAATCTAATTTCCTTCGATCCAAGAAGAATATCTATCAACAATCGTCGATAGTTTTCAATTAAGATCGCTATCTGGATAAAGTATAAATTTACCATTTTCTGTGCGATATCTATAGATGCAGCATGATTGGTATGTTTATTTAAACTCGGCAATAAACCGGCTGCGTTGCTCTGTTCACGTTGCATCAAGTGCCGCTGTGTCATGTTCAAGTATAATTAAACGTATATCGATATTTTGGCGTGTACGATTTTTTGTAGATGGCAGATAAGGACCGCAACAGAATTTAATTAATTGTTATCAGTAAGTCCTTCGAGAACAGTGGATAAGGCTCGCGTATGCGACGGATGTAAACAATTCAAGTGCTGAAGATTCTACTGTTTTATGAGTTAACGTCTTCATTATTAAAATAGATAAGATATTCCAGGCACTACTGTCGCCTTTTTTTATGTCTGCAATATAAAAGGTATTATCACAATCTATGGCAGCAGATATTAGGCTTCAATAAACTCTGGCACGTGAGATGCTCTTTCTACTTTCTACTATTGAGGATACTTTTATAGTTATGATGTACTTATGGAGTATGATCCAGTCTTTAGATATCTTCAAAAGAATGTTCCCGAAGATTATAACAGCAAAATCTTGAAGGTATCATACTACCATCTCGAAAGACAAAGTAATCATCTTCTTCAAAATCTTAATATATCTTAATATAATATCTTTAAAATAGCAGAAACTTAGTGTGGAATTTAAGTAGCGTTCACATAAGGTAATGTGGAATGCAAGGCGAGGCTATACACACTTCAACTTTTATTTTCTGCATTTGTTTCTAAATCACTGCAGAAACTGCTGATAAACATGAACACGTCAGAAAGTGCCTAGAAACAATAACCAAAAAATAATGGTGGATTTAGGTTAGGGTTATGATAAACCAAATTATTGGCCCCGATTATCAAATTCTTACACTTTCAGCTACCTTATGTGAACGCAGCCTGACAGACTATAAAATATTCTTGCTGCCTTCAGAAGTCTCCCAGATTAAATTTAAACTTTATACGATGTGTGGAAAAGTACTTGCGATGTAATTTATACGAGGGATACCTTTTAAGTTAAAAAACAAATAATTTTATTGTTTTTTAAAAATAGTCGCCATTATGATTTATCACATTTTTTCCACTCTAAACGGGCTTCAACAACAGCGTGAGGTGATAAAAAATCGCTGTACATGCTTAAACTTTATACGATGTGCGGAAAAGTACTTGCGATGTAATTTATACGAGGGATACCTTTTAAGTTAAAAAACAAATAATTTTATTGTTTTTTAAAAATAGTAGCCATTAAGATTTATCACATTTTTTTTCCACTCTAAACGGGCTTCAACAACAGCGTGAGGTGATAAAAAATCGCTGTACATGCATTTTTGGTTTGACACTCGAGAACAAAAGGAAGTTGTTAGATGATAAACCATGTAGAATACAGGAAATGAGATATTAATTGGTTCAAATAATAAATTCTTTGGTGTAATGTCGATTGTAGATTGTTTTCCCTGATTTCATCGATAACTTCTGACCAAACAAATTGTTATACACTATTCAGCATTATCTGTACTTCGATCTTCCAAAAGACCTTCACTCTTAAATGTTTATGCAAATTCCGAATTTTTATTGCAGTCTTCGGTATGCCTAATTAATAATAATAATAATGAGAAGTAAAATAAAATTAAAAAAAAAATGTATGCGGTCTGTTTCTGGATGGCTTACTAAATCTTAATTTCTAATATTCAATATTTGGTTAATTTATTCTGAATTTCATCAGGAGTTAGAATAAGAGTCGAAGAAAAGCCAAATATTTGGTTAATATGGTTAAAAATAGCGGCATAGTTGTTTTATCAAACATCGATTTAAGAATTTAAAAATGTAATGATATATAGGATGTTGTATTTAAGGTAACAAAGTTGACAACTATTTCCGTTATAACCGGAAGTATCAGATTATTACAAATATTTTAGTTCAATAGCGCATGTTGACTTTAGCGTACTGGCAAGTTTTCAGCATTTTATAATGTATAGTCGGTGAAACACTCTGTATTTAGTATATTAGAAAAAAATGAGTTTTAATAAAAATAAATCCAGAAGCATACCTGATTTTTCAACATGTTGTTATTTTACCTTTCAACGTTATGCGATTGAGTACTTCCCCTCTGGTTGTCTTGTCCGTAACAGCTAATAAATACCTAATTACGGGACAAAGAGGAGGAAACAAACTTGTTGGGAAAAAATAAACTGTGGATGTATGGACATAAGACTTAATTCTAAAGATAACTTAGTAACTAAATTCTTCGGAATAAGCTAGCAAGCGAACTCAAATTCATGTCAAAGTTCGCGTCGGTTAGAACTCGATGGATTGGAAATTTTGTGTTTGTCTTTGCTTGCGGACAATAAAACGTGTTGCGCAAACAGCTTGCATATTGCGGAACTGCAAATTGAACTCTATCTAAAAGATGAATCGATGTTAGAATAGAGTAACTCATATAAAAATTTAATATTGGTTAGTCAATAACACGAAGACCGTATGACTCTATCCTTGAGGAATATATGAACCAGATTGTTTGAAATGAAAATATTTTAAAAATTTTCTTTTAACTGCTTTTAACGTATTAATATGCGTTAAATAAATAGATGGCCATATTAGTGACCCGTATCCTAACTTAGGATGTACAAATGCAAAACAGAGCACAATCTCTGCTTCTAAAGGGTTGAATAATCGGTTGTTTCTTATAATAATAAATCGTGAAGCCTTTAGAAAGGATTTGACGATGTTTAGAATATGGTACAAAAAAGATAATTTAGCCATCGCAATGTGATTCCCAAGTCACTACGTGAGGATGTTGCACTCGGACACATCCATGTCTAATTTCTTTGAGGAACACCAAGAGGAGACAGCAGTGATTCGTTGTAACAGAAACGGGCAGTCTTCGTTTGTTTGAATTCGATAATATAGCTTCTGATCATTTGCAAATAACAACTTCTCAGATTTCAAGAAGTTCATTAATGTACAATAGGAAGAACAATGGGCCCAGATTGCTACCCTGAAGGACTCTTGAGGTAGGAATAAAGAAATCTGATTGATAACCATTGCACATAACACACATACTGTTAGCAGATACGTCTGGGACAGAGATGTTAAACGTGAAGCAAATCCAGCGGTTTCAAGTTTATCCAGCAATAACTGGTCAAGGGCTTTGGAGAAGTCAAGTTAGTAACGGTTGATCGGTTCTTCACGAAACCATGTTGATATTCTGAAAGAACTGATCGGATTTGTGGGTGTATACTGTGGTAAAGATATATTTTTCTAATGCCTTTTGCCCAAGTTATTAATAATCACTCTTGGGGGGGAATGCTTCCTTTTTTTATGAACGGGAATGATCTTGGCTACCTTCCAGCATTACGGAAAAACAGAAGTTAAATGGTAGTCTATCTCACGGTAAGTCACATGCTGTTCCTCTTCCGTCCTGTTGCGCACAACATCGATTTCTTTTGGAACAACCTTTACGAAATTCATCACTGAAAGAAGCACCATCACGACGAAATTCTGCGAATCAAAGCTGAGCGAAGCGATTCGAGGCATTGCTGTTATTATTGTTCTTCACTAAAATCGTAAAAAGGCACCCAACGAAAACCACCTCGTGAAATTTGTATTTTTTCACAAAATTGCTATTTTTACACGCTCACTGTAATCAAATTACGCGGCCAACAGCGCGATCTAATGGTATGCCATGTATCGTCTTGAACTACGCGATAATAACGCTTATTCTCTTCAATTAAAATAGGCTTTAAATATTAGTAAATACTTGTCATCACTATATAAATGTTTCAAATCTGATTTAATTTTTTTAGAGTACTCAGAGAGATTATAAATAAATGTTGACATCAGATAATGTTTCTAGTATGCACTAGTGATATGATCAGAGGTACAGCGGTATTAGAAATTTCATCTAATTTCTTTTTATATTTATTTTATTTTTACTACTTTTATTTTATTTATTTATATTTTTTTGATTATATTATTTGTGTTACCTACTTGCATTAATTATTTCCATTGTCTTTTACGATAGAGATGTAGAAAATAATTTTCATGAAAGTTCATGTATTTTATAAAATTAATTTTTTGCATCTAAAATTTATTAATATTGTCTGTTGCGTTAAAACTATTAATAAATATTCATATTTCCCATCAAAACTAATAATTGAGCTTCTTAAAGCATTGCTTAAAGCTCCATCACATTTGACCAGTTTTACGTTGCATACGTAATTCTGTACAAGTGAATTCCTGATATCGGAGCTGTATGCAAAGCATACGTTCAATTATTATAACTTTCAGCGATGATAAAGTAAAATAATATAGGAGGCTTTTCATTTATGAATTGCCCCAATAAATTAATAAATGTTAAGCCGAGTAAATATAAAAATTCAAGGTTAGCCTGATAGATATAAGCCTTTTGTTTAATTTTATTTCGCGGTTCCCTTTCTTGGCAGCCGCAATACAAATTAGCTTCTGACTGTTTATATGGCAATAAATTAATCATAGATTGTCAGTGAATAAGCGGAAATTGAATATATTTTGTAATCGATTGGAAACTTACATTTTTATATAAATTTGACCTTCCATATTCGAAACTTTCAGAACCGACGGTGTCCCTCAGCTCAAGACTGTAGGTAGATTGATTGACGACCAAACATTTCGCTAAGTTGTCACTCCTAGAACACAATATTGTCACCACACTTTATTCGTCGTCTACCGTATGCTATGCCCTACTTACTTTCTTAACTCGCAGCTTTCTTCGAATGTGTACCCGTCTAAAGCTCGCAGGATGCTGGTTTTACCGGCCCCGCTATCGCCGACTAACGTGATTTTGATTTCGTTCATAGTCGCTTTCACGCTGCATCTATCGCTAAGAGACTGTAACGAACCTTAATAACTTATTATTTATACCTACGCCGGCTACCTGATTAGCGAGATAACAGCATTTATATACATGTAACTATGGTAACGGTGTTTTAATTAATATGGATGGAAAATAAATTTTTTATTCTGTTTGTAGCATCGAGTGTTTATCAGTAAATGGGATGCCATATAAATATTATGTAATATTCTTTACGCTGTGTGTCACAGGATGAACTTTGTAAATTTGTAAATTTTCGGAATTATTTTGTTCGAGGGAATAACTTTTAGAAAATATCGGCGCATCTATTCAGCTTCCGTCTTCACCAGAAATAACGCACACTTAATCTTCTTAAATGAATTGCTCTAATTTTTATAAAATATTTGAATTAAGCACTTAATACGATGTAAAATCGATGTATTTCAACAGGTTTAAACATTACCGTTTTAAAACTAACTTGATTTTTATTATTTTAAGGTTTCTCTCAATTATGTTAAACTTCAATCATTAATATGTATTTTTAAATAGAAGCGCCTCTACAGATGATGAACTGGTGGATTGGCCAAATATTCGCAATTAATGTTATTGTAATCAAAAGCTCGAAAGTTGGTCGTGAACGTTCAAAATTTAGAAAAAATAAATTAATTGATGACGAAATTGTTGAGATCGATGATATGAGATATTTTTATCAACCACACTGTATCTCTTCGAGAAGTAGCAACAACGTTAGAAATCTCTAAGATCTTTTTCACGAGTCACGAGTATAAAACTTGCATCTACAATAGGATGCGTTTTTGTGAATTTCTCATCATATCTTGTCAGGAAGGTAAAAACTTTAAAAAATTATAACGCCAGACGAAGCAAAATTAACGAAAACCGGTATTTCCAATAGGTGCAATACTCATTTTTCGACACCCAAAAGCCCCATAGGGCGTTTCAAGGAAGTCGGCAATTACCAATTTAATGTATTTGGAGCAATTAGAAATAAAATTTTTTGCCTGCAGTTCTCATGTTCGCTCAGCGAATTCTTAAGTTTAAAGCAACATCAAGCAGCTACTGATCTATTTTTTTTTGAGATCGGACCTCAATCATCAAACGATTAATGCGGAGTCCTGTCGGGACGTCGTAAGGCGACTAAGGGAGGACATGAGAACTTCTGGCTTCTGGCTGATTTTTTCCAGAGATGAAAATCAAGTTGAAGAGACACGATGGAGCAGAACACATTGACAAAACAAGACTTCCAGAATGCAAGTGATAATAACATAACAACATCATTGATGTGAATGTTGCTTTTTTATTAACAAAGAATGACAGAGAAATACCAAAATGATATCTCTGATTTTACAGTCTATGAAGACTGTAAGGTTATAAGCTACTTGCTGTGCTCACAATGTAAGAGGGCGGTTGGGTGAATAACTCCCAAAACTTTCTTGTTTGCGGTTTCATTAACATTCCTCAAGATGCTGTCGAAGTTAGAGATAGAATTAACCTGGCGACATTAGGAATTACACAAGAAAAGCTCCGACGTGTACATAACTCGTAAATTGCAACAATGTTTCTTGCAAGTGGCTCCTGAAAACATACGAATTATGGTACAATATTTTATCATTAAGATTTCAGTTTCAGAACCGAATGAAAAATATAGCTGCGTGTAGCTTTTGCCCGAAATAATATACCTTAGCAAAACAATTTATCTTATAATAGGCCCAAATTTGGAATCACAACATCGAGATCATTAATACGGATTATTGAGCTTATTGGAGATCGCATCGCGAATTTTTTGATCGCTCAAAGATATATAAATTCATGTAGCTTGTAAAGATCCGGTTACGCTTTGTGTTTATAAATTAAGTAAGTGATTTATTGACGTACACCCTCGGACACAATAATCCTCTTTCACGCACGATTTATTGCTACAAGATTATTTCCAACCGCATTACCAACAGATTACTAACAACTATGATCCACCCTCAATCGACTGTAAGGCCAGATAGCAACGTCCTCTCGTTCTTTTATCCGCAGCGACATCGATGTTCGATCTAATACAGAAGCAATTCGTATTTCTCCTGCTAATCCTTTCCTCGAGTGATATGCTTCCAATTATTTCGTCTAATTAGCGGAAACGACGTAGGTACTCAATGTTGGCTATGATAAATCGACGTCCTAACGACAAGGATTCCCTAACAAACAATGCGTTCTTCCCATCCTCGAATTAAAGGATTTTCGCGGTATTATTCGCGCGCTGTCGCTCTTCATACTTAGAACGCTGTAGAGGGTGTTTTCAAGATTTCACGGTTGGTCGAGTACACACCAGGAAGTAGGGGAGAAGGCGCTGAAGACAACACTGGGTAAGCGTCGTTTAGAACAAGGCGAACTTCGCAAAGATGTTCTTGACGTGTCGGATTATCTTACTTTTTCTGAAAAGAAAAGATACGTGTGAATACGTGCGAGGTACTTACTGAAGAGCTAACGTAAATTTTCGACGAAAGGTAAAAGTAGAGCTATAATGTTGTTCCAGGAAATACCACTTAAAGTATATATGTAGCTGATTGCCAACAACGAAAACATCCGTAGCGTCAATGTTTATTTACAACGTTTTTGGCAGGAAACAACCTCGAAATTTTCTTGCATAAAGAAAACGACGTGCCGCTTAGTACTTCGTGAAATATGGAATTTAAAATTCTAAATTCCAAAAAATTGAAACCAATAGCAGCTTGTGGTAAAGTTTTGATTCCTTCGTGTATTTCCGTTGCATATCGTGTACATTGTAGTATGCGCTGGGAATACACGAAGGGCCCCAAGCTTTGTCTTTGAACTCCTATTTACGTCATTATCAGCCGCTGCCAATGAAAATGTCAGAGAGATATTCATATCTTTACCAATTTGAGGGGGCTTCAAAAGAAACGAAAAACGTGGTTACAGGTGGTAGGCTACATATATGCAAGCTTTGGACAAATCTGACGCTTTATGATTCTGCTTAAATTTGATGGATTGATGGAATCGTTTGCAGCAAACGCAATGCAAGGAGAGCATGGACTCGTTTTTGCCTGCCCGGCGTGGTTCCGAGAGTATTTTAACTCTACCTTGAATCACTATTGCCTCACAGTTAATGCCGTAACATTTCGAAATGACGAGTTAGACATTTCTTGGTGTCCTCTAGTGTAAAGAAACACATGCCTGCCGTTTAGAAAGTAGCGACATAAACCCGGTACTGTTCCGTAAGCCATCTCTCTCAGTTTTCAGACCGCTTACCATGCCTTACCATGATGTATACAAGCCTGCGGGAATCTTTTACATGTGCAATTTCTCAAAGTGCTCCTTGCGCACGCCATCTCGTGATAAGCGGTCCAAGAACTGCTGCTACCACTCAAACATTACAGTATATATTTTTTTTTGTTAATTTCTTATATCTTTGACTTGAAATCGATAGCCCTAATATATGTATTTATAAAAGGAGATTGACAATTGCAGAAAGGAATGCGTTTACAGTACTTCTCTTGAGAAAATAAAATGGAATTAATTTGAAGATTCTATAAAGGCGTTAAACCTTCTACATAACACGATTTCATACCAAGTTCGTGGTGTTATACAGTTCTTTTAATGCGTTTCGAAACTCGCGTTTTCACAATAATAAAATCTCTTCACACAGAAAATTTCAACTTACCATTTTACGAACTGTAAGTAAAGCGTTCGAAAACTATAAGTGTCTTTTACGATAAACTGCACTGCGCTATAGATTTTCAATTTAAGACCTCATAAAACTCGGAATTACAAGCCAGAAAATATATGCAAACCGTATATCGATTAGGAAAACCCTTAAAACCATTCAACTTTAACATACTTTACTTACACCAAACATCTGCTGTATATACATATATTTTTATACGAAATAAAGTAATTGAACCCGTCAGCTTAACCAACTGCATCATTCATTACAAGATCTCAAGTGTTCGTTTAATTTATGACCCTTATCAATTTACGGTGTGAATCTATAATGTCATGCGAACGCGTTCTATTGTACGAAGAGATATGGAATTACGATCAAGTATCCTATGAGGGTTCACGCTTTTGAATTAAAGTTCGAGCCGAGGAGATCCGGATTATACTTACTAGGAGAGCCCCCAGCATTGACAGTAACAAATATGAGCGATTAAACGCTGACAACACCAATCTCGCAAACTACTGCTATCTGACAAACACGAAGAAATATCAGCGATGGAGCTGGCTGTGGAGTTTTTCCATTAAGGTCGCTGGCGAAGTTTCGCCTTTTACAATTTCCTGAGCAGGAAGTATTTTAAACTTTGCAATGTGTCTCGTTGTAGCTTCCTAAGATAGGGTGGGATCAGTATTTTAAAATAAAAATAAGATGTTTTCCTAGATATAGGTTGTACAGTGGGAAAAATAAATAACGTCTTCTTCTTTGAACGGGCGAATATCAATTTCTCCTTCTGTATGTACTTCGGGTATAGTTATATTATACAAAATCATAATAAATAAGTAAGTAAAAACAAATTGTAAATAAATACAATATTAAAGAAAAGTAGTAACTAGATAGAAACATTTGTTTACAATAGAATAGAGCAGAATAAATTATGTAACTAGATAGACATTATATAACATGTAAATGAAGATTATTAATACTTTCTATGTAAATAGTCCATTTATAGATATTTCTGGGTATTTATTGCTTTATGAGGGGTAATTGGGATTTTCCCAGATCAAAAGAGGAATTTTAAATGCGACAAAAATTTAGACCCTGTGCATTTATTACATTAATAAAAGCAAAAATGTTCTAATTTGATACTTTTCTTTATATGCAGCGGTTGTGCTGGTAAAGTGGGCACATTTCACCACGAGAAATTATATTTTATAAAGTGTTTGCAATATGGGTAGAAAAAAGCAATTATCCTTGATAGAAAGGGGTAAAGTTCTAGCCTGGCACCAGGATGGTGTTAGTAAGAAGGAAATTGCTCGTCGGTTACGAAGAAGCGATCATTCCGTTAGAAATTTCCTAAAAGATCCGGAAAATTACGGCAAACCAAAAGGCCAGGGGCGACCGAAAGCTGTAAGTGAGCAGGATAAACGCATGATATTGCGGTGTGCATCCAATTCTTCTGCGTCGGCGAGAGTTATTGCAGAACAGGCGGGGATACAAACGCACGTGCGTAATGTTCAAAGGATTTTAAAGGCGTCACCGGTAATATCACGGAAGAAAATGTTGAGAAAACCGCCACTTTCGGCGAAACACAAAGAAGCGAGGTTGAGATCTGCTGAGGAACACGTATCCTGGAAGAAACAATGGGAAAAAGTTATATTTTCCGATGAGAAACGTTTTAATTTGGACGGACCGGATGGGTACTCGCATTATTATCATGATCTGAGAAAGGAACCAAAAGTGAAAATTACCAGACAATTAGGGGGTGGATCTGTGATGATATGAGCAGCGATTGGATTTCGCGATAAAAGTGGGATAGTGTTTTGCACAAACAAATGACATCTGTGACGTATAAAGACCTATTGCGTGACAATCTTCTACGTTTTGGAAACCAATGGGCCGGGCGCAATTTTGTTTTTCAACAAGATAAGGCGCCAATTCATAAAGCAGAAACCATTACTGAATAGTTTAAAGGGAAAAAGATTAAAACTTTACAGTGGCCGGCACGGTCACCAGATTTAAACATTATTGAAAACATGTGGGGTGAATCGGCACGTCGCGTTTGTGGCGGAGGCCGTCAATATTTCAGGGTACAGGAACTGAAAACTTCAATAGTGACCGAATGGCAGAATATCCCTCAAAATTATGTGTTAAATTTATATAAATCTATTAATAACAGACTATTGGAAGTGATTAAGAACAATGGAGGATCTACGCATTACTGATCACTCCTTTATTGATTTTTGTTTTACATTTGCAACAGAGCGTCTAAATTTTTGTCGCAGAAATTGTTTAAACATTGGAGTAATAATTTATTATTTAGTTCATATATTACCGGGGGAGATATTTTTAAGTTTATTTTACTTTTATGAATAAAAACTTAATTAGATATCTTGCTAGTTTCGCAAAGAGATGTTGTAACCCTTAAAACCCGTAAAACATTTTACCGCGTCTAAGTTTTTGTCGGGGAGTGTAGTTGATCAATTGATATGAATTGATATAGAATGACATTCATGATATGTAAAACAAATTAGTATGTTTTCTTTACTATTGTCGTGGTAACCAAATAATACTAACATCAGAAATTACTTGGATACAATGTCCAAATGCAGGATTTACTTTCAATATTATAAAAAAAAAAAATTAGACAAATTTCATGTACAATGGATACAAAAGTATACAGTGTCCGCGGAAAAGTTTGCACCACGTGGGGAATTTTTTTATTTCTTCAGTTTTAAAGCAACTGTGTTTGTAGTTTGTCTGTGCATCATTAGAAGCCAAAGAAATACCTGTCCCATCGTATTCGTATCAATACATAAATCTCATTTAAAAATGTCAAATCTTCAGGGGGACAGAGAATTTCATTGACCGAGATAAACGCCTGTTTCGCTGAACAAGACGTCAACTACGATTTGGACGGATTAAAAAGACCTACAAGGAGACTAAATTGAGAAATTGACAAAAAATATTTGTTTCTGTGTTAGGCTCGAAACTCTTCAGATTACTTTCGCACAACGTATAAGTTACGTATTACTTTAAGAAATTTCTCTAGAAGGTTTTTTTTTTCATTAACAGACTGGGAACTGATGTCTTCCACTATCATCTATGAATAACACGGCATCAGTGCACTGCCGTTGTTCAGTTTTGACATACATATGTGTTTGATCAGATTCAAAATAGTTTCGAAAATAGTAAAAAAAAATAGCAAAAGAAAATAGCAAAAGAAAATACGAAAGGAACAGAAATAATAACAAAAATGTTATAGGGTAGGCTTAGCTATAACTATAGGTAAAGGATAACACTATCTAATCAAATCTATGTACATGCACTGGAAATTAAATTTCTACTACCCAGAATAACAAGTGTTGCTAATCGCTAAATGCTGGAATTACAACAACATTATTCTCGTTGCACGATTTGTCAAATACACCGTATTATCGTATAATTCAAATTTTACTATCCAACATGTACATAGATCAACGTGACGCCCAATAAACTATATAAACATTATTAAAATATGTAGGGTACGGATTGTAAATATTGTCGGCTCAAGTAACTTGATAATAAAACAATCAATCCTTTGATCTGCGCCGTACCTTTGATATTGGAGCTGTATAAAAGCAATATTTAGCTATCTGCCAGCATTTTCCAAAAAACGAGAGGCTTTTTAGAAAGAGCGCGGTTCCTTTACCGACTTGTGACCTTTTAAAACGAATTAAATTAAAATCAAATTACAAAGAAAATACAGAAAGAGGTTCGTATAAAATGTATCGAGTGCACGTAATTGGATTTTTATGTTTTCGAATCTAAGTTACTAAGAGGTAATTACCAAATTATCTTGACACGTTACGCCGATGCATTGTCCCAAAGAGTTTTACGGAACAAGATTAGCCTTGAACGCCTATTAAAGATCAACGCTAATTCTACAAAATAAGTAGGATTTATTAAAGGTTGGGGAGAGGATGAAATTCGCAAAACGATTGGAAACATTTAAAATGGAAAGCGTCCCAACATCAAAGATTGTGTGAAGTTTGAAGATTGGAGATTGGAGGGAGCAGTAATCCAAGGAAAATTAACTTGTTTCGTGTAATTAAGTAATTAATTTTGCTTTTACACGAAATATTACTTGTGATGTCCTCGATACCTCAGGCTTAACATCCTTAATTCCCAAGTGAAGATTCTTACCATCCAGCCCTGGATATCTCTCTAAAACTAGTTGCTACTATCAGACCTATTTTATTCCCTTGCAATAACAATTATAGATGCAACTTTAAAAAGGCAAATTTTCATAAATTGTAATCAGATTTTCTGACATTCGACATTGATCATCCTTGAATAGTTTTCAGAATGTAGATTTAATTCTCGATCAATTCTATAGAATGATTTACTCGGCTCTCGATGTCTCGGTGCCAAAGTTGTCTTCTAAATCCACATGCCATTATCCACCGTGGCTTACTAAAGATATAAAGGATGGCTTATCGTCGAAGATGTATTACCATCGTAGGGAATGGAAATCCACTGAGCTTTCGGTATTTAAGGATAAGTTTCAGCGGTTGAGAAACCGGTTAAAACACGAAATACGAAATAAACAACGCATATTCGAACTACGTAAAAATGGTAGAAGGTAGGATATAGTCTGATCGATTTTTTTTTTACCTTTGTACAAAAAAAAGAAATGGATCTAGGATTCCAGGAAAAGAACATTTAAACAACAAAGAATTTACTGATACGCAGGAAATAGTCTACCATCCACTGTACTGCTCCTCTTCCCGACACAAAGTCTAACCTTCCTGTATTATCAATCCGAAGTGTGACCCTCGATGATGTGGTTTCATCTATAAGGAAACTTAAAAATAAATCAACATTCCCTCGTTCCTGGTTAGGGACTGCGCATACGTGTTTGCGGAACCGCTGGCTTTGACATTCAACGCGTGCGTTAAATATTCTAAATTTCCCAAGCGCTGGAAGATTGCGCGCATATGTCCTGTTTTTAAGAAAGCTGATCCAGCAGATGCTAAAAATTACAGACCAGTTTCAATCTTATCCAACTTTTCCAAAGCGTTTGAGCAGATACTTTACCAAAACATCTTACCGAAGATAAAGTCATATGTATCTCCTCTACAGCATGCCTTTGTTCCAAGACGCTCCACCTCGCCTGTATTACACAAGATATCGCGGAAGAACTTGATCGTGGGAATCAGGTAGATGATTTTACAAGAGCGTTTGACTTAATTGATCACGGAATTTTGCTCCGTAAGCTGAGTTACTTTAGGCTTATCCGTTCCGCTTGTGGCTCCATTTCAGAGCTACCTAGAAATGAGGCCAAGTTATGTTTATTGCAATGGTTTTAAATCATACACTTTTTGCGGAACTTCTGGAGTGGCACACAACGATCTGCTTATTTCTCTTCCCTATCTCTCCTTGGCCTACGCTGATGACGTTAAAATTTACTGCGCGGTAAGAGAGGCTTCAGATAGTTTACAACTACAACGTGGTCCAGACATAATAGTAAATTGGTGCAAAGAGAATCGACTTACTTTGAATATTGGAAAATGCAATATTATTTCCTATATTAAGAAGCATAACCCTGTTTTAACTGCATATGCCATTGATGATGTGCCTATAACGAGAAGTTTTGTTATTAAAGACTTAGGTGTCATATTGACCATCATCTCATCATCATGAGAAGCAAACTGGAATATGGAAGTATAATATGGTATCCGTATTATGAGGTACTTCGTCGGCTGATTGAGAGCGTCCAGAGAAAAATTTTATAATTTTTTATTAACATTAATTTTTATTTAATTTTAATTTTTTTAATAAATATTCTATTCTGAACAACTACTTCTATAAAGGGAAACTTTAGTTTGAAAGCCAACTGACGACTTTCGTTTGCAATTCCTACAATTCTCGGTTATATACCCCGTTGGGCCGTCACCATACTTACTAAAATATAATTCTCACTCCATGTCGAGTGTAAAAGAATCACGTGTAATACAGCGCCTGTCTCTAATATAAAAACTACCAAATCATAAAGATGATACGCCAACAAGTTCCTGTCCTTGCGGTGCATCTTTCGGACGATTTTCCGATTTGCATATATCTCTTTCGGCACGTTGTCGGTGTGCGTCTATCCAACCTATCGATTTATATAAATCAACGCTGGAAACGGAAAAAGACGACACCCTACAACGTCTGACCACATAAATCAGGATACGCGAAAATAAATTCCGTTTCGTCTGTGTCAATTAACGCGTAATATTTCAGCACGAGAGCGCGGACAAAGTCATCGGATGAGGAAAAAAAATCTTAATTGGAATGTGGAAATAAAATTACGGGCAATGACCGAAATTTTCATCTCGTAAACCTTAAGATCTTCCTCTTCTCATGGCTTTATTGATGTTGATCCACGCTCTAGCTAAGTAAAGATGAATGGCATTGCAATATGTGTGATAATCGCTTAATTCCAAAAGAAAGGGATAATGATTGAAAGCAATGTTATTACGAAGTTAGATTTTTAATTAATTTGAAGATTTTTAATTTAATATTATGCCCAGTTTCCTTTGTGTTGAGCTACGCTTGGCGATTCGATTCTTCCATAACAGTAGCGGGCTGCATCTTCTTTAAATGCGGTGCTTATCGCCCGTTTTGTTTATCCAAATGCAGTCACTTCATGTGATGTTATCAATTCCCGACCTTCCCTTGTAGCCTAACAGTTTCATTATTTTTGCTAAAGGATCGCGTACGTTAATAGCTATTTTAGCAAAGAATATTTGCTACTTGGTAAATTCAGGATTGTATACGTGCTGCATTAGGAAACAGCAACATCTACTAACCGCTTACCTCCTTCATCAGACACCGTTCGAATGCAATCGACCTAAGGAATAACGACTTTTCGAGATTTGCCGAATGCATAAGCGGCAGTCCACATCCACGGTGCAAGATCAAGTTCGTATTTGAAAATTAGCGAGACTTTACGGCCTTTTCTCGCCGATGTTTCGCATCGAACGGGTACTCTTATACGGGATACGGTACGATACAATTAAAGAAGCGTTTAACATATAAATCGCGACAAATCCTTGAGAGAATACGTTCGACCCGTAAAAATGCAAATGCGGTACGCGCGGGAATGTCTAGACCACCCGTACTACCTTAAAAGAACATATTTAAAGATGCGTTTTTAAACGGTGCAAATCACCGTAAAGCATTCGTTTTAACGTTTGTGTTACGTCTGGTCCGATGTTACGTTAATTACGAAACAGGTAATTGATGCGGATTATAAACTTTAATGAATTTATTCAACTTACAATGGAAATAATTAAGCATATATGATTTGGGAATTTTTATCGTTGCTTCCTTGGACTTGGGTGATTGTTGAAGAAATATTTGAAGCACATATCTTTATATTATTCATTAAGCCAATGATAGCTATTATATTTAACCCACTACACGTTAAAGAATTTTCGATAGAATGAGGGATGAATTGAAGGTTTTAGAACAATTTAGATTTCACGCTTATCTGTCAACGGATCTCCAGTTGCTTAGAATTTTTTGAGAAATTTTATTGTTTAACACCGCAGTTTGTCACATAAAATCAGAAAGATTGGGGTTAGTTAGGCCAAGAAATCCCTATTGGCACTCGAACTCGTCCTATCAGCAACATTCTCCATTTCCCAAAAGTCCAATATGCAGACTATACGACAATCTCTACAGCCAGCAGAAACGAGGGTGTGGTGAGAGTGACCCCAAAAGCATGTACCCATGGGAAGAAGCGACCTCAGAAATTTAGATCAGCACCTCGTGTGAAGATTAAACATGGACCATGTGAAAAACAAATTCTCCACGATGCCTTTGTTAATTAGGGATTGTGACTTTAAAACAAGACTAAATATATGAGATCCATTTTATTGCATGTAGCAAGCTCCTTAGTTTCTTCAGGAATATCCAACTTCGGGTGAACCTCCAGATTACTTCCTCGTATAAGCATGTCCGCTAAGAGATACTTTTGGGAAAACGGGGAATTCTTCCAAGCCTTGTTTGCCATGGATTGAAATGCCGCTATAGGATCGTCCTCCGCCTTGGAGCATGGTGGTTCGAATTATCAACGAAACCTTTGAATAGGTCTTATTTTTCGCCTGCCAGATTGCCGTCTTCTAGGCTGACAATTAAATAATGATAAAAATTAGACCGAAAGAAAAATTACGCTGTCAATGACGGGATTATTATTATTCGAGAGCTCAAAGGTTTAGAACTAGTTTTAAGATGATGCGACGATAGCGGGTGGAGTATGTATTTATTAATATGATAAGAATTTCATGTTTGTTTTCAAACTTTAATAGCAATTAAATAATATAAAAGTATTCATTTATCGCAAAATTATATTTGCTTTCATACTAATTCACTGCGTCGCTTTTGTACGAATGAAAGTAATTTAAAATGCCCGTTTTCTAGATTCCATAACCATACAACACGTCTATTTTTAAAGGAAACTATTATTTATTGCACTCTACGAACGAATCGGGTCAATTCCTCAATAAATTAAATAAATTTACGAGTTCTTCCTGTATAATTAGAAGCCGAGTGACATCATAAATACGCTGACCAATAGCTTTTGATACCATTAAGAGAAATTCATCGTACAACAATTATAAATGCTTACATCGAAGAATAGCTACGCGATTTATTTCAGTCATATTTTTCAATAGGAAAAACTAGAATCTTAAGGTAAGGTAAGAAACGCCGGCCTACTATCTCTATTCAAGCCATAAGTCACTTGATCTATTACCGTCGCGAACAGGTTTTACATAAAGCAATTTCCAGAACCGCTAGTTTTGTTTAATATTAATCTATGTAGCCGGTTGGTAATCTAGAATTGAAAATAGCAAAGAACCTCACGGGAAGTTGAAATAAAATCGCATTTTTCGCGATCACAATTTCGACAAACATAAATACAATTCGCCGTTAGGAATTTTCTCTAAAATTAATTGAAATGCAGCGTCATATAAAGTAGAAAAAAAGCTGCATAATACTCGTATTCGAGCACTCACCTTATATCTAAAACAAATAATAGATAAAGGAATAATGAATCACAACTACCTATCAAATTAAATACTTTATCGTTGAAAGGATATTGTAAGGAATGTCAAGTGTAATCAAAATGTGTAAGGTAGTTACAATTATCAAGGGAACTATAATTTTTATACGTCTAAACGTCTCAAGTTTGCATTGATCTTTTAGAAGATCAAAAAGGGAGCTATTCTACAGAGGTACGAGAAATCATTTTTATTTTCGCGGACTAGACTAGTTTGTGTTGCGACGTGTGTAAATTCGAATATCGAACAGTTATAAAATTCTTAACGGAATTACCCGCGAAGAAATGTTGACTGTCGACGGGGATGATTGTCCTTCAAAGAAGACTATTGGGAATGGTCAAAATTGTTTAAACATTATTAGTATTAGTATTAATGAGCAGAGGAACAGGAGCCTTTGGTCACTGCGACCTTAATAGATCTATTGTAACATAATGTTGGAGAAGCTGGAGGCTCTTAATAAACCTTAAAATTACTCTAGGATCTTCGTCCCTTATTTCAGTAGATGTCAAGAATAGTTTACTGAAATATTGTTGTCGAGTTCGACCGATGGCATAACATAAAATGTGTTCTTCCGTCTCCAGATCTTCCAGACATGGACGGCATATTTGATCCTCAGCTTTTCCTAAATTGAAAAGGTGATATTTTAGGGCTGCATGACCTGTCAGAAATCCCGCCAGTAAACTAAGGTCCCTTTTGCTGAACGATAGCACTATTTTTGTTGTCTTAGGCGAGCCTGTTTTTATCCTGGAACATTGCCCTAGTACGAGGTCTTTTAATCGTCCTCCCGTACTTTTCTTGCTTGTCTTATGTGGCTCTCTTGGAGGCCACAGAAGGGGCTAGGACCAATGAAGGGCAAGTTAGCTGTTTCCCTAGCCAGCTTGTCTGCCCTTTCATTGCTCTCAATCCCTTGATGGCTTGGGACCCATCGTAGGGTAACGTAGTTTTTATGTCCCAGTTTCCTTAAATTGTACATACATTCGCGATTCAGACCAGATTCGCATGAATGGCCTTTAGAACTGACTGACTGTTACTGAATATAGTTATGGTTGCGCCTCGTATCCCTGTCTCGAGGTTCTTTAAGACGCGCAAGTTCAAAGCAGAAATATGGAGTCCCGTAAGCTATATTAAGGTGGTCGTTAGGCCCACTAATGCCTATACCTGTTCCAACACCTTCATTGTTTAAACATAGTCGAGAATCATGATGATCCTCATTCAGTTCAGCCCGTTGATCTGATCAATTCCGATGTTATTGAAAAGACCAAGCGCTTAGCACTGGAGAAAACCTTGGAAAGACAAAAGTTACTGCAAGATGGGCTCCGAGCTCCATTCTAAATGCGAGTCCGGATGGAAACTTGTGAACAATTTTTGGCACTTTGCGAAGATGGACTTACCACCAGAGATGAAACCTGGATTCATCTTGATGATCTTGATTGAGTGAAAACTAGAATCAATGCAGTGGAATATTCAAGGCTCTAACCTCCAAGAAGTTCAAAATCACCCCTTCTGCAGGGAACTTAATGGCAATTAAATTTTGGGATTGGCAAGGAATTTTAATGATTATCTAAATAAGGAAAGAATGTGAGCAGGAGAGCAAACTTAATGCATCGCCTCAGAGATTCTATTGTAAAATGAAAAGATGCAGGAAACCGACACAAGGTGTCCAGTTACTCCGCGACAATGCGCAAGATTTTCAAGTTGCCAAATTTATGGACTTATAGAATGGATTAGATATGTTATTGAAACAAAAGCAGGGGTCCTGTATTTAAAAAGAAAACAATTTTTTATTGTCCTTCCAATTTTTTTTTTTAATACTCAGTTCAAGAATATAAAAGCTATATTTTTGACTATATTAAAAATGTTCACCTTGCACTTGTGCAAAAACAACCTCGCACATCTTCACTTATCCAAATCATCCAGTAAAATATTCATTTTATTTACGGCAATACCGAAGTTATACGTGCTCTGCTTACAAATTAGCGTTTCGCATCGTTTTACCTTAACTAAAAACATAGCGTCACATTCTTCGAGAATATCGCTGCTGCCTTTCCGTTTACCTGCCGAAACGTAAAATATTATCGCTTCGTTGTGATCGTCGCAGATGCATTTCCATGGTAATACACGACCGTAAAGATCGGTAAAGATAGATACATTCGATACGAGCTGAGATAATCGCCCGTTTTATCGCCATAAAATAGTAAGTTGTTCGCACTGTGAGCGCGCAACGTCGCGGCAGCCTCTGTTTATGGTATGGGATAATTTTATTCGATTCATCGTCGATTTGATACGGTAAGAAGGACCTAAAGTATATAGAATGGACGCGCGATAATTGGGGGTTTTGGTTTTTCGCATCCGAGTATTTCTTGAAATCGCATCAAAGCGTGACGTTCATTTCATTCCGGGAAATATCGGTTACGCGGAAATCACCAAAACAAACACGGATGAACGTCGAAGCCATTAAGAAGTAACAGCATATGAGTATTAAGTAACATAGAGAAGTATATTCGCCAATTTAATGTAGATTAGATTCTTGACCTACTCCAGTGTGGCCTTGCCAAATCTATTGTGGCTCCTTTCTCGTTTCATTTAGAAGTCTTGTGAGCGATACCTCTACATAGGTTTCGGCTTTTGGGTATTCCAAGCCCATTTCTGAGAGCCGTACTCCTGCCAGTGCTACACATTCGCACAGCATGGACGGCAGTCTCTCCTCTTCCACCTGGCAGAACCCAAATGTTCTTTGCTCTGTCAGGCCCAGATTACTCATGTGCTTCTTCAGCATACAGTGCCCTCATAGGAGGCCCACTATTGTATTAAGAGACTTCCTGTCTCTGCTTAGTAGGTCCGTTGTAAATGTAGGCCTGTGTCCAATCATAAATTGCTTGGCCTGTGTCTGACCTGGAGTGATTTTCCACCACTCTTGGATTTCTTATCTTTCCATTGTTTAATGGTTGCTTTTATGCAATTCTCATCGAGTGCAGTGGACGATTTTCAACAGTCGAGTAGCCTGCTTAGGATAATTTGTCTGCCTTTACATTCCCTCGATGGCTTTCGTGTTCTGGCACCCAAGCCAGGGTCACTTTAGTTCGGCTTCGCAGCCTATTGAGCGCATTCATGCGATCCCACACCAGTTGCTACTTCGCCTATGTGGATTGTAGCGCTTTTATTACTACTTGACTGGCTGAATAGACAGCAAGAGATCGATAGTTAGCTACGTGCCAGTCTAATTCTTCAATACACTCCAGCACTGCTACTATTTCGGCTTAGAATGCTGTGACGCTAATTTAATAATAATAATAATAATAATAATAATAATAATAATAATAAAGAACAGTCGTAATCTTTTTTAGGTGTCCAACCGCCTAAGGTGTAACATGTATCAGGCCAACATAATATTTGTTGAAGTCCTTTTTAGCAAATAAAAACTATTGACTTCCTCGGCCAGAATCAGTTAAAACTAAGCGTGTTCCGGATTTAAACCGTGTCATGGTTAATCGAAAACCCAATAATTTGTCCAGAATATGGCGCTTTTTGAAGAGACGGAAAGGTGGTAGATCAATGTGTAAACCACGCCAGAGGCGAAACTAACTAAGCGGGAAGTAATTGATCACGGTAACTCAGCATGTGCGAAAATCAATTGCAGGAACGCGAGTGGAGCAGCAGACTTCTATACTGGGGGTGAGCGTGGCCTGTCGATGACTGGCTGGGTGTTTCGGTCACTGTCAATCGAAAATCGATCAGTTGCCATGTTAACTACGGCCTACCACCTCTCCTTCTCCCAAAGAAGCCCCATACGATTGTGGGTGTCGAGGTTTCAATTAACCATGACACGGTCCCAACCCGGAACACGTTTGGTTTAAAAAAATTATTATATTTGAAGGAATTTGAGGGGTTCAGGGGTAACCCCGCAAACTGATGAATTATTTGTATCTTGGACTTTAGCATTTATGGGAAATCAACTTTTTGTAATAATTCACTTGTAGCAACTCATATATTAGAAACTAGGCAGTATGATGGTCAACCAAACTGGAATTACCACATTGCCTAAAACTTAATTTTGGAAAATGATGATGCAGGATTCCCGTCAACAGCATCCATATTGGCTTTAATTTGCTTAGACGTATTGTCTTTTAATGACTCGATAATTTTTCGATTTTTTTCCACTTTTACGGAAACACCAATAAGCGATTATCACAAACAACAATTGAGCGTCCAAGATGGCTGAAATTTTCAAAACTATCTTTGCCCATTTATTTTTTGCCCAGAAATTTTTTGACGAATGGCGCTGCTTTCACAGGGAGAATTCAAAGTTTTCAGATCACCTTCGTATGTATTGATGCATCGCCAACATGAATAACAATCAATTATTACGAGATAATTCGTTTGAATTAGCGGATTATTGAAAGCTTAGGAATCAAGCAGAAATTAATTAGGTAGCTTGGAAGGTATTAACTTTATTTTGGCGTCAAAAAATTCAAATTGATATTTATTTTCTCCGACAAAACAAACTTAATCCTTTTTATAATCGTCTTAAAACAGTAGATTAGGTAATTACGGTAGGAGATTTAGTTATATATGGCAGCCATAACTTTTTTTAAGCACTTATTGGTCTCGTTATATTCCAAGTTGATCCCAAAATATTAATCTAACGTTAAAAGCTTATCTTTATAATGTGTAGATAAGTTTATAAATACCATCTGGAATAAGCTGTTTAGCTAATTAAATTTAAAAAAAAATTAAGCCAAATTAACGCTCTAATATTTATATAATTGATCAAAAGCAAAAAAAAATGGGCATTAAAATAATGTTCGGTAATGCAATTTGTAAAAATGATATTTATATTTTTACATTATTTATAGTTCAATGAAAACAAAATAAATACATTTTAAAACAATATTGTAGATAGATTCCACATAATTAAATTTAACAATTAATCTTACGCTATCCCAAAAGTTAAAATTATTTATCTACATCACGCCTTTAACAATTACCTTTTATTTATTACATTTACAGCAAATTATAAGAATCAAAAAGCTAATAATTATTACATCTAACTTCTACTTCGCGTCTGGTGAAAACCTATCAATACGACATGTACCCCTAACTAGAAAACATGACAAATTACTTCCATGCAATTTGAGAATTTCCATAAAAAGAATCTTAAATTACCCATTACATTAGAGTTAACTACCTTGTGGATTGCTTGCCTAGTTCGTCACGTTAATCTTGCCATGATGGACAGGTCTCTCTTTTTAAGGTGCCCACGTTCGATGAACAATTACACATTTTAATTCTTTTTTACGAATATCCCATTACCGTAGCTTTTAATTTGAATATATTATCGAGTTGTAACGCCGACTTTAACCTTCGTAAACCCGGGGTAACAAATGAAGTACATTGAACGGAAACGATAAATTCAATAAAAAAAATACGTTGACGTAAAAATGATTTCATTAGAATTAGTCGAACGAACAAATTTATCATTATTTAGAATAAATTTATTGATTTATTGATATAAAGAATACATTGATTGATATGTAATGAAAGATACCTAAAGTCTGTTTTGCTTTTAACAATAAGTTGATAAACGGGTATTAATTTGATAAACGTGGTTCATTGATGTAATAAATTTATTTGTTAATATAATAAATCTTCCTTAATTAAAGCACAACTCATTATACATGGTGGAGATTTAATTTTTTAGATCTGCACCAGTGTCGGAAAAGATTTTTGTCCTTTCTGACGCTGTGAATATTCAATATGGCGGCGATGTGAAATTAGAAAGTTTGTGTCGGTTGTTCTTAACAGCATTGCAAACAGTGTATCCATCTTTATATAAATTATATATTTATTTTCTTTTTCCGTACGACGTCCACGTATACACGTTCTCCTTTCTTGTTAAAGATCTATATAATTTTTTCATTCACATTTTCCTGCGTTCTTCTTTAGAAGATGAAATATGAAATTCTGCAAGCAAGCCGTTAACATTACAAGCGCCAAACAATAAACAAAAAAATGCAAAAAACTCAACATGAGCTGCATGCTTTAAGGCTCATCTTCAAAAATACCGCGGTCTTCCTCTTCCAAGAATTGCAAAGTAAATGTAGTCCTGGATCTCCTAGAATTAAAAAAATTAACGTTTAATTCGAAAGCAGTTCCGCGAAGCAGGTTTCAATAATTTTCGCGTCAATTTGTATGACGGTTGCCGGTTTCACGATAATGCGGGCCAGAGATAAATTGAATAATTTGAAGTGTTCAGGCGTACCTTAAAATTACAGAACCTTCTCGAGAGCGAAAAAAAAAACCTTACTACCATGGTTACAATGCAAACTTCGACGCACGATGTTCTGACGTACACGGGTAACCACACGTACGAAACTATTTAAATTAAAATAGCGTTGTAAACAACAAAAAAAAAAAAGAAGAGTGGCAGCAAGCTTCTTTTTCAAGTAGGTGCCGTAATTGAAATGGTTGCGCTGTAATTATATTATTTACACGCGACCGGGGCTCTAATCGGTTTCCAAGTATAATTGTTTTCTTTTGCTCGTGTTCTTTTTTTACCGTTGCTCGCCTTCGGTATAGCTATTAGTATTTTTCAATGTTATTTTGTCCAAAAACAAGCGGCGTATGCCATTTTGGTACCTCCTTGCTTTCATGTTCTAATTCGTTGATGCTGTCGACAATACCCGGCCTCTTCCATATAAGTACGCTAACGTAATTTCAAATTAAAATTAATGATCCTCATACCCGAGTATCATTTACAACGCTTTTTTTTTTACTCCACTCCACCATCGTTGTTTCCCAATAAGGAAAAAAGATTTCGACCGTCTGAATATGATGGAATGTTGTTTGTTTGACGTAAATATATGATCGTATGAGTTGCAAAAACATATGTTTCCGCAAGTATTTGATGTGTGGAAAGACGTACCATTACGTTCATTTAGTTTAATTGTCCCAAAAATATAGTTTGTTAATTTATACAAATGCAGTCACAATACAATTTGATCATAAGAAAAACGTAATCGAGAAAGCCATGTTTTTCTATTACCTTTTTATATTGGTTACATCTGATGATTCTTTCAATCATATCAAGAGTGAAACTTCAAATTACGTTCGATTTATTTGATAGTAATGATGCAAATAAATTTCTGTTTAAAGCGTAAATAGCTAATCTGGTAGAAGTAAAAAAGAAATTTATTACAATTGAGCATTTGCTCTAATTGTAATAAATTTCTTTTATCTCTCTTTATCTCTTTTTATCTCGAAGTTATCTTCTTCGGTTTCAATATGAATCCTTCCACGTCGTTTCTTCGTGATAAATACCTCGACGAGGTGTTAAGGCGTCATCGTGTGATCGTGTGGTGCATTTTTAAAAACTGCATTTATTAAGCGTGGAAAAGTAAAATAATCTGAAATAGTTGCATCAGGAAAACGTGAAGGAAAATCTGCCATTTACACTGTTACCAAAATTTTCAGGTTCATTGGTATTATTACCATTATTAATTTTTGAAAGAAACCTCGCCTCGGTAAGGAATCGAACCTGACATCTCCTGTTTACCGGGCGGACGCGTTAACCACTATACCACGAGAACCTTGATGCCAAAAAAATGTCAGGTCCGATTCCTTATCGGGACCAAGCAATTAATGACGTCAAGGAAATTCAAAATTTTCATAATTCACCAACGTAAAGCAAATTATATTATTTAAGTTCATTGTTTATAGTATTTTATGAACAGTGGCAATGCACGCAACTGATTTAAGAAAGGTTGCTATGAAATATTACGATATCTTCCTGCGTTTACCGCTTCCTGAAAAAATAATAGATCAATAATTCTTCTCGGTGAAGTTGCTATATCCAGACAGCCACTTCTTCAGGTTTTTTACAGAACCGAACACGCATAGTTTGTTTGTTAATAAAACCAATAAGGTGGAATCAAGCTTTTTCTGAGAAGAAAGATTTGTTAAGAACTCTATCATGTACGCAGCTTCCGAAGCTGGAAAAGAAAGATAATCTACGCGCTTGCTGTTTTATTCCTGTAACGTGATATTTTAAAATTTATGTCAGGCGGCAGCGTGGAAAATACACTTATTGCACGCAGTTTACTCAAACACCTGTACTTTCTAAAATAAAGCAATTTTCTTAGAAACTATCGATTTTAAAGGTTTTTTGGTATTAATTTCATTGTGAGGGATGCAATAGTTCTATTTACTAGTAAAATGATATCAGGGTGGCCCATGTAAAGAAACCAAGCTTTTAATATTTGAAAAATATTAAAAAAAATATTAAAATATTTGAAAATTGAAAATTGCGAAGTTTGTACATGAAGCGAAACCTTTACCTATCTAAGACCTTTATGGCCTCCATGTCTGCGTGCCATGGGGGCCATGGAAAAACCTAGAACATCCAAGGAGAGGCCTGGCCAACAAACTACAGTCTAATGAATGGCCAACCTCCTATAATTAAATCGCATGGTTCTGATAGTATAGAAACTGTTAAAGGAACTCCAGGCGGGGTCGATAACTAGTACGCCCAGTGACGCCAACAATCTCAAATACAGCTTTGATAAATGCTTGAAAACGGTAATACCAGATAGAGAAGTATGGAAGAGAGACCCGCCTATAAAGGCCGAATCCATCTGGTACACAGACCGAAGCCTAGCTAGAGTGATCCTGGCTTAGGTACCAAGACACGAAGGCCATCGAAGGAACGTAAAGAGCCCGAGCAGGCTCGCCCAATGCACTCGGCGGGAATGGCATATACGATGGTAAACACTTTATGCTGAATTCAATTTAAAAGAAATATCTTTCTTGCTGCCCCCCACGAATCGGACATCCTGTATATTTGGTATTATTTACTATGAAGGAATATCCACAATACGGCTTGTTTTCACTTAACTTGGACAAATAGAAACAATTTAAATTGTTAAAATTGTAGAGGAAGTAACATCTTTACTAGATAAATTACAATCTGATCTTATCAAAATCGTTAATCCTTGCCGAGAAATTTTTTTAAGCGACGTGATTCAAGGAATTGCAAATGTAGTGGTAAACTATTTAGAAACATGGAAAGGTTGCTAAAGGTGAAACGTAGAAGAATATTCTTTGTTTTAAAAGCACACCATGCTATTAGAAAAAGGTCTTCATATTGCTAAAATCCCATTTTAACCTTTACCATCACCTCTTACACCTTACATTAACGCAGAAGAGAGGACAGCCCGGGTAGATTCCTCACGGTTAGCAACGGTATAATTTCCCATTCCGAACAATCAGATTAGATGAAGCAGATTTTATTGGCGAGATATTAGCTTCCGCTGAAACTCTCCTGACAACGTTTACTGCAGAATATCGCGCATTACAAAAGCAATTTAGGGGTTTAATAAAATCGCGAACTTAACGTCCTGTCGTAAAACCTACTTTCGAAATACCTGTTGAAAGTTCAACTTGGACTAATTCAAAAAGGAGTAAACATTATCGAATACATATGTATGAGTTCTATATACGTATTTGTTTAATTAAATTTACATTTCCAATACGGTCTTATGTAATTTACCGTAACGTATGCAAATAGAACGTTTTATAAAAATCGTTGATAAATGGTCGAAAATTCTAGCCATAGAAGCAAATTGCCACTAATACTTAATTGAAATCGGAAAATGTATATAACTTCATAAGACATCTTTTGCCAAAAAGAACTCAAATATACGAGGGTCTCTTTTTTGTCAAATTCAAGTCTACAGCGTGTTCAGTTTGGACCTCCTTCTATCATTAACTTATTTGATTCTAAAGATACAAGATCGGTTAAGTTACAAAACAATTGTCAACAATTGCAAAGCTTTTTGCCGCAGATTCAGAATCTCATATAACAAAAACAATCATTCCAACTCTACAAGTTATCCTGCATCTGAATGCATCGTTTTGGAAAACAGGTTCTTTCACTTCTTTTTTTTTTTCAAGTTAAAGCTCCAGTTCCAGAAAGAATATATTTTCTACTGTTGGAGCAAAGACTGAGAGCCGATGAAAATGCATTTAAAAGACGGAGAAATTGCCCAAGATATCAAAAAAAAGGGAAATTAATGTATTAGCTTACTACGAAGTTCAACAAAAGGACATCAATCAGAGCAGCTACGATCCAGAATGACTCGTAAATTTCGGAAATTAAAAAGATATACAAGATGTTCCATTTAATAAATGAAAATTGGAGTCATTTCCGGTGAACGGAAACAGTCACTTGTTTTTCTGATACGAGATTCTAAATCTACGGTAAAAATTTCAATTGTTTTGTAATTTAACCGTCCTTGTATCTTTAGAAACGAAAAAGATTACCCACAGAATGCCCTTCAAACTGAACACCTCGTATATACTTTTCCCAAGCATGCTCTCATCCTTTTAATTCGTCTAAATAATAATTGGCATCTTATTTTACAAAATAGGCGTTTATGAATACGATGGCCTCCTTGTTCGATGGAAATCTCCGTCCTCCGAGCGAAACATTGAGCTTAAGAAACAGAAAAAAGTCGCTAGGGGCCAGATTCGGTAAAAAATTGGAACAATTGGCTTCAGTAATGCTTTAATTTCGCTATTTTCTTCGTATCTAATTAATCAAATTCAGTAGACGCTACTTTAGTTATGAATTTCAATTGTTTCTGATGGGAGTACCACAAAGCTTCAATCTACGCAAAGAATTTAATGTCGGCTTAATATTTGATTATCTTTCAACGCATGCGCAGAATATTTTTGACGAATAACACCATCTTCATGTTGAGGGTTGATACTTTTCAGACCACCTTCGTAGAGATTACTTATCATAGCTTATCGTAACTTTTAGAATGCGAAAAAAAAATCTTTTTGCGGGAACGCATCGGACCTCTCCCTAACGCTCGGACGTACTCACCATTACCTATCTTAACAAGATACATACGCAAGCGTGCCACTGGTGGTGACAGGAAGCGAAACAAGCGAACGAGCAACAGCCGCGGCCTAGGCAGGCAATAGTACAGAAAGGCGCATCATCTTTTTGAGCGACCGCCGCAGTTTTGAACGGTGCTTTCTTCGAGAAGTACTTATCTACCGGCTACCGCGTGCGTCACCCCGTAAAGACTTCCGTCGCGATCGCCCAACAGCGACGCGCTGTCTACGTCGAGTTAGAATTGTGCGCGAACTTTCGAAAAAAGAAGCTTAATTTACGGGATGGTAGCGATTTAGTAACATCCGGTGTGAAACGATATGTGGTACGAATTTAAGTCTTCGGCCGAAAGAAGAAAAATCGTCGTATTTATCAAAATATCGCGTAAAATGCGGTAAATTTATTTGGGGAATCTATTAAGAGAGATTGGGTAAAATACGATTTTAAATTAGGATTAGGTATGTATTAATAATGAATTAATTATAATTGTTGTTATGATTCCACGCAAACCCTTCGGAAGTTGTTTCGGAAATTTTAAACGGGTGTCCATAAAATCCAAATTGATCAAATCTGATGAGTCGAAATATCTAATTTCTTTTCCTCAACTAGCAATTTTTAGTTAAAATCATAAAATTACCTCGACAAGTGCATAAATTAACACTACTTCGACCAATTAAATAATGAACTGAATTCACATAAAATTTGCCAAATTAAGGTTAGTAACAGGTTAATTCTTTCTCGAGATAATATTAAAAAAAAAAAAAACATTTTCTTGATTTCTTTCTTTTTAGCGGTTTCTTGGTATTTATTTTAGGATCTCTTTTTTCGATTCTAGCGGTTCTTCATAAAATCTAATAAACTCAATGAAAAGCCACTAGAATCAAGAAAAAGAGTCTAAAATTAAAAAATAGTAAATTCTTTTCTTAACTTAAGAAATATTTTAATATTTATTTCTTTAGAAATAAGTCCAAAAATTTCTTTTCTTGCAATTGAAGAATACTTTCCTGTAAGCAGTGCTAATCCTGAATAGTCCCATTAACCATTGTTTCAAGTGCATGTAACACAATGTTACAAACGTTATTTGAGTTATTGCAACCAATTTAGAGCCCAGAGTATGTAAATGGAAAATGAAATGATATTCTTCAACTCCAAACTAAATTTTACTGATTGCTACATGAAATAAACTGCAGCTACTTATTTAAAAAAAAACTATTA
The DNA here is from genome assembly GCA_902654985.2 of Oryctes borbonicus. Classification (NCBI taxonomy): domain Eukaryota; kingdom Metazoa; phylum Arthropoda; class Insecta; order Coleoptera; family Scarabaeidae; genus Oryctes; species Oryctes borbonicus. Next base: position 9,374 of record LR736922.1, on the reverse strand, counting down.
AGAAGGTTCTTGGACATTGAAATAAATGTTTTCTTACTTAAGTAAGCTCATAATATTGTCAGTAAATACTACCAAAGAAGAATTTGTTGAATTTGATATATTTAAGGGACTAATTCTTTATTATGGATGGTGGTTTGACCACAAAACAATTTATTTTGTGGAAGTGAGATCACCTGGTATTAACTGTACAGGGTGTCAGAAATATTGGTATCCGAAGATCTCTATTTTTATTCGCTTATACGCGAGCTTCCATCGCAACACTACTTTGTTGTCAGATGAGAATTACTTACTGCTTCAATATTTAATCCATTGGTAACCTCTTCCAAGGTTTGCAATAAACGTAAAAGTACGCTTTGTGTTTCTGCTATAAACCACCATAATTAAGGTAAAGATCATTATTGCGTTCTTGAGCTGCATCTTTAGTAATATTGTGCTACAATTTTACCTATTTATAGGCTTCTCTGTATTTTTTTTGCGCAAATAAGAAGTGAAAAATACCACATCTTGCAAGACCCAATTATCTTCCCGTTTGAAGTGATATTTGAATAGCGTAACTTAGTCTTTCTTTGCTTAGACCTTTCAATACCATTAAAATAAAAATAAATAAATAAAAAAAAAATAAAAAGCCACGATTGATTTTTATGTGTCTAAAATGTGTTAAGGTTGTATCTCTGCCTAATCACGATAGTCTTCTTTACTTCTTCGTATAAGAGGTTACGCCTGTATTTGAAATCATCTAATGGATAGCTTGTTGTGCGGCTAGTTCATTGCGAGTTTGTGAAATATACTTGGAATGTGAACCTGTAGAGAGAAGGAACACTTATGGCCAGTTGCACCGTCACGTATTAAAATTTAATCTCGAGTTAAGTTAGAACGACAGCTAGAATGTGACAATGTTTCTTTTTAATTAACTTCGATTGTCACATTCCACCCGTCGTTTTAAGTCAAGATTAAATTTTAATTGGTATCGGTGCAACTGGCCGTTAGGTACTTTTAAAATAAACTAACGTCGCAAATTATACCGAGGATTTTCTCAAAAATTCATTTTGTACAGTCTAAGATAGAATATAGAACTTTTTGCTTAAAAGAAATCACAAGAAAGATATTCGTGCTTGTATTTAATATAAAATGATGCAGTAGCAGGTTCCATACCGACTTATTTAAATAATTCATGCCAAAATTGTTTAAACAAATCACAAGACAGTCGCTTCACTAGAGCAACGAATATCTATTTATTGGAAATACTAACTTCAAAGCGATTGGTTTCTAATTAAAACGGTACCCGTGCATTAATTGAATCAATTAGTACAAAAAGTAATCAAAGGTTCCTTTCTTTGGAATTTTGGCCAACATTTCGAAAAATTTCGCATGTATAAGGCATACTAATCACTACACCACAGGGTCTTGTTAGGAACGGAACGTAAATCTTCAATTAATTAAAAAAAAATTGATTACATCGAAAAAACCAAACATTTTTAACTAGAATTATTTTGGCTACTTCAAAGGACTTTATAGAACTTAATTAAAATAATAAATAATAATTTCGAGAGAAAAATAATAAATAGTTCGAAGTGGTACCAACAAGTCCGATGCTTCCTTTGGAAAATTCTTGATTAATACATCAATATTTTTTAGAATTAGTACCACCCCCTATGCTAAAATAAAAACATCACCAAAATGCATCGTACAGAATAGAAACGGTACATATACGAAAAAAATTATATTTTGGAAAATTAAATTAATAAAAGATATCTCGCTCTCTCAGTTAATACGATATCTAGTCATCAATATCTCAAGTTATTTTAAGGGCAATTGAAGCTACGTCAGAACAAAACGTATTTAAAAGTTAGTTCTATTACTAGAAAGTTAGCGCCATGGCAACGAAAATTTCGCAAATGCAATAAAGAACGCCGCCTCACTATTTGGGAAGGTGTATATTTAATGCAAGTGTGAAAAATATTAAACACATTTCCTCTACACAGCAATTATTATTTGAAATTTGAAAAAATACGGCAATAACATTCATATTTTAATGCTTTTAAATGGATGCAACGTGTATCCTGTCCCGCCAACTGCAAGATTTTAAATTTCACGTAATAACGAGTTAAAGAAAATGCTTCAGTTATTTAAAACTTGGTTCGAGTGACTAGCAAAATATAATCCGCTTGCTGCTTTGCTACCGGAGGAAATACATAAATTAAATTAGAGCGTCTTAATACTCTTCCAACGTATGCAGAAAAGCTTTTGATGTTAAGAGTAATAATTTAACCTACATGCGTCTCTTGTGGCTTAAATTTCCTCCTATGAAATTGATGACTTATTTTTATCCCAATTCCTGGCTAAGGTGTGCAAATAAATTATTTGGTATGCATCTTTTGACAAAGCAATTTTTTAAATTTTAATTTGGTTAACAAGTCAAATAAACATAACAACGTCACAGCCGTGGCAATTCGGTTCTACTTTCTACAAATACAAATTCCACTTGTGCGTATCGCCGTAATTAGATCGTTCCTTCATTTTTAATTTTATTTCTTCCTGAAAACGGCTTCACTTTTGGGCTTTTAGTATTCTTGATTTTTATATTATTTTGTGAGTGAATATTGACTCCCCCTGTACATTTGAAAGGCATTATCAAATTCCAAGTGGTCTTCTTCTTTTATTGAACTCAATGGCGATGGTTTCCACGCCCTTGATTATCAAGTGCATCCTGCAATCTTTTGACCAACATGCCTTCATCCATGCAATACCATCAGCGAAAATGGTGTATAAAGTATAAACTGTTCAAGGGCCAACAAGTGTATCTGCGGCACTCCAGTCAACAGTAGTTTAATGGACAATAGAATCCACATCAGACGGTGAACATTACTTGAGGTTTTATCTGAAGCCCCCTTTTTCTGAATTTTGCTTGAAGCGTCAAAATACTTTAAATAAGTAGCCACTCAATATTTCTAACGTGGGCGCTTTTTCAAATACCATATCTAGATACTTGAAGTGATGCAATCTTATTTTTTTGTGTGTATCGCATAAAATTATTATTTTTTTTAATCTGATAGGAATTGTTGCGATACACAGATATCAATGTCATGCGATCCAAGTAGCCGTAACATCAATAGTCCCTCGTTTGTACCGTATATCGTCGACATTTCAGTATAGTTACAAGCATTTAAATTTGCCCCGTAAAGCACAGGAAATTTATGGAATAGGTATAAATAAAGAATGTAACGTGTTTGCGGTTTTACACGTTCAGGAAGCTGAAATTTATTTTCCGTTTTCCGTCTATTCTTAACTATATTGTAACAATCTGCCGCGCTTCTGTTTATATGACCTCGACTACAATGCGATTCCAAACGTTAAACTACATAGGTATTTGCGAATAAATAAACAGGAACATAAAAATTTCGTATATATATAATTTTAGCTAACATTGTTTCTTTGAGATAACGTACCGTCTGTTTCATCGTGTAAACACCCTGAATTTATGAGAATTTAGAAAGTTTTATAGGCGGCGATCTTCTTAATAATTCCTTGAATTAAAATTATTACCATCATATACCAAATTTCATTCAAATACAAAGTATATTCCAGTAACTATCTATTATTAATCAAAATAACTTAATATTTACTTAAATTAGCTAAATATATGA
>LR736926.1:701043-732710 GCA_902654985.2 Oryctes borbonicus | reverse complement strand
TGTGAATATTCCGACAGGCTTACCATGATGCGTTTGCCGTGAATTATTCCATCAATACCACGAGGAAGCTAAGCTATCTTAGCATTATATTTTTTGGTTAGTTTTACTGTGTTGGATAATCAGAAAGACTTATATTGTAGACCCCGTTTACTAGATATAGCTAAAATAAACTTCTTTTGTGTTGATGTTTACAAACCAAAAATCTAACTAATTCAACCAAAATCGATGAATAACTTGCGAGAGAGTATCGACAAATTATTCTCAATGTTTATTAATACTCAAAAGCAGTTCTGGCTGCATGTTGATGACGTAACTTGTCTTTATCAAATACAATGTACGCGACACGCAACGAAAATACGCGAGGAAATTGAAGTGTTGTTCCCCTTTCATTTATACCACTGTCAACCGCTTCTCTTTGAAATTCGAGGCTTATATAACTTATGAATAAGCCTGCAGAAATGAGTTGCGCTTCACGAAATTAGCAGAGACTAGACAGACTCGTGTTTATTTGTCTCATGAGAATGGCGAGTTTGTCTAGTCTCTGCTAATTTCGTGAAGCGCATGGAAAGTGTACTCGTTTCTGCAGGCTTACGTATGAAGTATGAAGTGCTAAAGCAAGTCAATTTGAAGACAACATAAAATAGTTTCTAATTGAGTTATGTCGCTGAATCCAAAGATATATTTGACCGTTTTGTTGAACGGATTACTTTGTTGGGTTCATTTGGAAATGGTTGTGTAAGTACCATACACAACAATTAAGTAATATGGGAACAAAATGTCCTTAATGCAAAGTGAAGCTTTATTATGTGTCTCTCAATGTACTTGCTTTATCTGTGGCTGTAAGATGCTATCTATAACCGGAGGATATTAGAACTGAGTCTTACCTGAAATAGAAAGAAAAAACGTTACAGGTACTGTTATCTACATCACGTTGTTAATTAAGTAAATGTTAAAATTGTTCAATTATTTACCAAGAAAAATAGAACATAATCTCGATGTCTTGCAGTGTATTGGTAGAAAATAATGATTTTTGCAAATATACGTAACATTTTTCGAAGATAAGTTGTAACTCAATATCATGTATAATATAAAGTTTATAAGTCGTTCTTACCAATGGAATAATACGGCTGGCCACTATTAAAAAACCGAATTAATTGTTACAAGAAGAGCAACACACAATAGATTTCATTCTATATACTTTTCATATAAACCTGTTGTCGTGAAAATAAATACAATAGTTTTCTACGAACGTAGTATATAGACAAGATATTGTACCTAATCCTAATCACTTTAGTTTTGGTGCGCTAATCAAAATATTCCCAAATTTAAAAATAATTAGCTGTGGAAATGCTGCAGTTTCCCTAATTATGGCAGCTATTAACTATTTCCTATTTACGCCCGGGTTTTATTTTATTATTATTAATTAGTGGGCAACTTTTGCTATCTCCGTTATTGTTGGTCCTACGAAGTAGGTTTGTAGTCTAACAGGTATTTATAGCAGATTGTTGTAACTCGCTTATGTTTAAGAGTCGAAAAGGTACATTTAACAATTAAACGCGGTGGAAATTTATTATTTATGAAAAATTTCTTAGTTTCGCATAACGGATGTGTACTTGAGAGAAACTGAAAGTCAGTGTAACTTTCTTAACTCTTTCGCTCACCGCGTCCTCAGATGAGGGGAACCTCTTCTAATTTTCTGCTTATGTAGCTCGATTTGATGCTCGTTGAACATATTTTGTGTCTTTTTTAATTTTTGTGTGAAACTTGTATTAACATTAAAAAAAACCATAGCCTAGCAAGCTTTTACATCAGAAATTGAACTACTGGATGTGCTGTTTAAAAGAATTATAAAACTAGAAATGCGTTATTCAATCGTTTATCTATTAACTGCATATTAAACAGCAACAATAGCACTACCAGTTTGCCAACTTAACCGATTTCAACAGTGATCCATTCATTTGAATCACTCTATGTATACATAATCTATTTGGTTAATTGGAAGCATTACTGTTAAGTTGACTGAAGTAAAGGTCAATATAGAAGCAATGGAAAGTTACCCAAACATGAAAGAATTATTATTAATTTCGATAGAAGCAATTCACAAACTGGAATTATAATTGTTTTCGTAACGCAATATTGAGCGTTTATGAATTGGATATTTATTGAGCGATGGGACAAGTGAATCAAAACCAAGTTGTACACGGTACTGTTATCGACACAATCGTTGCAAATGGTCTGAAAATGCCCTGCTTCTACGCGAACTAGATTGTTTAACGCAGTTCTTCTTCTGCCAGTTATAAAAAGTCCAACAGCAAGTGGTTCTACTGGTTCTGGTACTGGTTCTACTACTAACACCTTTTGAAGTTTGGTCTCTTCTGTCTACCAAAGATATTTTAAACGGAATATCGTGTCTTGCATGTTTGTTGTAAATACAACGGCAATACATAGTTCTGTAAAGTCTAAAGCATCTTCTTTTTAAAAATAGCATCTTCAAAAAGATAATGGAACAGCATGCGTGGTAGAATTTTTATGCGTAATGCTAATTTAAGGTTTTTCTAGAAGCATTAAAACGGCTCGGTGGTCCAGTGGTAAGAGCACCTGCGCTTGTCTGAGTAGAATTCGGCGCTGCGTGTTTGAGTCGCGCTAGGGCCAAACATTTTTCATAGCGAGTCCGATAAACTCCTAATTCACCATTCGAAGTTGGGGTACAATTAACTGAAGTTCACCGTTTGCAGCGAAGGGCCATTGAACACATTACACATAAAATGCCTTTTGAGGTTATGAGAAGCTTTAGAAGCTCATGCGCTCCGTTGGGCCATGACCGCACCATAAAAAAAAAGCAGAGTCTTGGAAACCCGAGAACAGAGGAATCATGTTTCAAGATTTTTTTTTCATTAGGTACACTTTTCATCCAGATTTTTGTTGTCCAGCTCTTAATAGAGTTTAAGTTTTATTTACTTAGAGTTTGAGGGAGGAAAATGTTTGCTTTAAAACCTAAAACAACCAAAATTGTATGAATTTGCAGGTATTTATTGCACAAAGAGGATGTGCACTGTGTCGCCAGATAGATGTTCCTTATTATGAATTCATAAAAAGTACTTTTAACAGAACTTTCTGCTTGTTCCATGGCTACCAAATAATACTATATAGACTTTTGAAATGAATTTCTTTATACCACGCAGAATAACTGTTCTTACAAATAGTTGCACTGATCGTAACATTTTCGACGCCCGGTTGTTGTATTGGTATATTTATTCAAATACACGATAACGTTTATTTTCACTTACTGTATTTTTCTGCTTTCCTTAAAGCATTATTTGAAATTCCTTACATCAGTCTTGTGACAAGGGTACTTTTGGCAATTAAATACTGTGATAGCAGTTCATCTACACAATATGGAAACAACTATGATCAATGCAACTAGATGTTATTAAATTTAATGTTAGTTGAGAGAACCTTTTACAAAGAATAACTTGTTCTATAAATCCATAATAAAATAAATCCTGTTGCTGCAACCTGGTGTAGAATCTAATATAAAGTCTTTCCCTGAATTAATCTTGATTACACCTTAAGTACAACCAAACACCAGTAGCAAAAGCGTATACCCACCACCATAATAACGCTTCATTCTCGACTGAGAACAATCGTCCGGGCTACTGCATAAACATCAGCACGCTACATATTTGCGGCTTGCAATTTCCTCAACAGTTATCACGTACGTTTCAGGGCTATTGTGAACGAGAGGAAGCAATATAGTGTCGTCATTATAATGCTTCGCCGAGTGTTGTTTCGTGATTCTTTGGCGCCGTGCACCCTTTGTTTCCGATGACAGGTGTACATGCAGTATATGCATGCACTTACGTAGACCGATTGTTTGTGTGTTCCCTTGTATCGTTTTTAATTGGTGCTTAAGAGATACTACATGGAGCCGTGGATTCCCATAGACTTTTTCAGCTATTGCGAATGTGTGGAAACGTACAGAAATACACATAAATGAGACCAGTTGTCGAGATACATGTCAAGAATACTTGCAATGGGCTTGTAACGCCACAGGATTATTATTAGTAAAGAGACGGGCATTGGTATTGGTGCCTTTACTCACTGCAATCCAAATAAATCTTTTGTAAAAGTGCTTTTATTTCTTTAATTTCTGTATGTAAAATAATTTTTATTCTTCAACATAAGTTTGTTAGAACTCTGCAAACGCCTCCGCGTTGATAACTTTTTCATCACGTAAAAGATGTCGCACGATTTTTGTTGATATCTTTATGATGTCAGCTATTTCACTCACTTTAACTCCTCAATCATCCAAAACAATGCCTTTTCGATATTTCCTTCAATAACTGCCTCATTTGGACATTCAGTATCGTCACCATACCACTTCTTTTCTCTTATATTGGATGGAAAAGATGTGCCATTGTGTTCTTTGGAATCCATTTTCTTTTCAAACTGCAAAAGTAGCGTCACTCTAATGATTGTAGCTTGTAAACTAATCGACGAGATGTCATGAAATTTTGACTTAAGACTAGTTAAGTTTGGTACCACTGAATAAACTTTTCACCCCATGTGGTGGGACCTTCTCTGAATTCAATAATGAAATGTCGACTGAAATGTCGATGTCACTCGCGATTGATGGCACCACATTTAAATAGAATATGTCTTGCCGCCTCGAGATCTTCTTGGCATAAATTGCAGGATTCATCGTCAGCTTTACCTAGTTTATGCACGTGATATTTAGCACTGCATAACTTTGTCAACCAGACCCGTATTCTGAGATTACTTTACTGCTTTTGCCGACCCTGATATGAAACCTTTCCTGACATATTTTGTTAGACGAAGCCTTCTGATTTTCCTGCCGTTTTCAAATTTCTTCTTCTAAACGGTTTGGACCAATCAAAAGCGTGCCGCTTTTTCGGCCACCTTTTCGGCCACTTCATTTCCTTCGATCCCTTAGTGGCGTGGGAGCCACTAAGGGATGAAGGGGTGAAGTAACACGGCTTTGTATCTCAGAGCTCTACAGACTTCAAGAGCTTCTAATGCTGCTTAGCGGTATTTATGATTAACTCCCGAGATTCTTTTCGGCAGAGAAATTTAAATCAAAAGACTCGAGTTGTCTGTGTACTACGCCAAAGTTCCTCTTTTGTGTTGAGGTACGCGTGTTGTTCGCTCACTAGGGTTTTCAACGCTTACCTTATAATGTCAAATTTGTATTATATTGGGATCGTGCAATGTGATTTTAGGATGACATCTAAGATTTTTCGATCTTAGTCCCTTTATTCTAATAATAGCTTCGCACAGCCTGCTTCTGAAATGGTGTCCCAGCAGAGCTTCGAGTACTGCTGTGAGGCAGGTATCCATCACACGTGTAAGTTTGAGTCATATAAACCTCTGCATTTATTGAAGCTGCCGTTATAGTCTCCTGAGTTGCTTTTGGCCACCAAACCAATAAGATACAAGTGACTATGCGCCTGATTACTGTAAAATTAAAAGATCATTCGAGCTTTCAGACCACAATGTCCAGAACATTTTCTTATATTCTAGGCAAGAGCTACTTCAATTAATTAATTAACATTACAGAAATTTAAATTTTACCAACCTCTAAGCATACTTCTTTAAACTATTGGAAATACCGTGCTAATTGAGAAAGTACTACCTAACACCTACTTTCATCATACACAGAATTATTTTGTTCCGATTTTAATCATATGTATGTACATTGGATTATTATCTTCAACAGTTCTTAGGAAACAGGTAGATACTGACATGTGCCAGATATTCAAAGCTAGGCAGCATCTGCAAAATCCTAACCATTATCAATTGCATCCTGTATTTCAAACATACTTGAATATAGGTTTCGGTCACAATTAGTTGATAGTAGTGGTTACGTTTAACAAGTATCATGAAAGCAGAACTGTGCTCTTTTGATGGAACAGGTCATTTATTTGTGGAATAGCTTTCTCAAGTTGTATCAGCATTGATTGTAACAACGTCAAGGATCTACCAAAGCAAATTCTGAGGCAGTTGCTGGAAGTAATGAGGACCACCAACAATTGCATTAAAGAAAACGGTTTGCACCACATAATAACAAACCACGAAAAGGACAGTCTACAATGGACGCAATCCAAAAAGTGACTGGTCATCATACTGACATGAATGTGGTTTAACGGTGGCAGAAGATACCAAAAGTATACTACGAGGAACAAAAAGCGCCAACATTAGTCTTAGAAAACTTCTGAAGAAGCTCTGTTCGGTAAAAAGCGGAATAAAGCCGACGCCGAGGGCTCTTCAATTCCCTTTTTTACGGTGAATTACTCCGTTTTATCTTTGTTTTGTCTTATAAGTAAATATTCTTCATGTTGTCATTAACCTTCCTCCATTCTTCTCTATTATTGGCTATTGAATCTATGTTTCCTATTCCTAGTTTCTTTATGTCCTCTCTGATTTGGTCTTGTCATCTTGCTTTCGGTCTATCTCTTGGTCTATCCTCCGTTGGTTTCCAATCTTTTATTCTTTCGGTTCTTCTCTCTTCCTTTCTACATGCCCTAATTATCTAAGTCTCTATATTTTAATACTCTGCACTGCATCTTCTTCTATGAGTTCTTTTAATTCATGATTCAATAGCTTACGATATTCTTCGTCGTGTGTGGCCTAAAATTCTTTTCAGTAGCTTCCATTCGAAGATTTTGAGATCAACAAACACAGCAAAATATGAGAAACACTATATGAAGCTATAGAATTCTGCATTATAGAAAAAAGAAACTGTAAAATACACTGTTGAATTAAAGTTTTTGATTCTTCTCGAAATTCACATTTTCAGAAATTTTTGCTTCCTGGTTAAAGCAATACAAATCTTGACCTTTGTTTAATAGAATATCTTCTGCAAAGACTTCTTCTTCGTTCAACTTCAAACATTTCCAACACAACTTGTTGGCGTGTTGGAAATGTTTCGAATCGGTTTTTGTAAAGAACCGAAATTATCTTAATGTATTCAGTGCCCCAGCATTAATGCATATTCCATTAGTACTGACGTCTTTCGTTAATTATTTCGATGCATCTTAACTGTTTTACGTAACAACATAATAAATACAAGAATTTCCAACTAATATATTTTTATTACATGAGAAAAGGATTGTATTATAGGTAAAATTATGGAAGATTAACAAATGAAAGATAATGCTAATCGAAAAAAAAAATCATCTTAATTAATGCCTACAGACAAACTATTCATCTGCATTACAATCTACAGGCGCACCGAACAACGCAACCTTATATAATTTAATTCATTTATACAAGGAATAGTAAAGCGCGGTTAATTAGCAACCATTGAGTTCAGGGAAACACGTAACAGTTGTGAAATCTGCCAAATTTCACAACTATTACGAATTTTTGTCATAAACATTTATTTGTGTAAAGTAGAGTGATTATTTGAACTGAACGCAACAATTACTCGTCTAATTAGCTTTTAAATTATGCCTAACAACTTTAAATTAATCTGTTTAAGCAACTCGTGACCCAACAATGATGTTTATGTAATTATTATCATTTGCATTTGGAAACTAGACTGTACATTTTTGGAAATAGAATATTTGTCAAATAGTAAATATTATTCCACCAATTTCTTACTTGCTGAAGGTTCAGATATTATTGTTTTTCCAAGTGGCCAATCTGATTGAATGTGGGAGATGTAGTTAATATTCCAGTGGTACGTATCTCCTAGCTAGAAAGGGTTGAACATTAAAATGGAAGAACCAAGTCCTGGTGTCTAGACTACTGGAGCAACTGGAAGTCTACCGAAAATAAATGCATTGCCGTAATACATAAGTTTGCTAATTTCTGGTGTCCAAAGTTTACAGCAACTCGTAGTATACCGCCGTAAATTGCAATGGAGATGATACAGAAATGTAAAATAACGATCATGAAATGCGAAAAGGTTACGTAGTGTTCAGTGATTTCGAACGTAATTAACTGAAACGTAACAACGGTCCAAAAGGATGTACCTCCATTTACTATTGACGTACAAGCAGGATAGTCTTTTTGGTCCTTAGCATTGTGGCACAATGGTATTAATCCGAGTTTAGTTTCACTTTTACTTGAACCGGTCTTCATAAAGGGGTCATCTTTATAGCTGGCCATCTAGTGCAAGCGATCTCTTAAACAGCCATGCCCTATTAATAGACGTAAGCTGAATCCTATTTAATGCAAATATGTTAGCAGCTAAATATTGAAACCATCTTCTTAGTGCCTGAGAAATAAATTAAGCGGTATTTGGTATGGCAAATCCACTGTCTTTTTTCATAACCAGACCGTGTAAGGGCATATTTGAAACGTCTATTTTCCTAGAGTCCTATTTTACATTGGATATTAAGAAGAGCGCGATTCCAGAATTCCTCGCCGCACTTAATTTAAAATTCGAAACCATTTAATTTAAAGTGGAGGAAGAAGTGAACAACTAACTCTCGTTACTAGAACTTTGAAACTAGAAACAAAAAACAAGAAATAGATATCTCTAGAACGGGAACTAAATTCCCCTTGAATAGAAGTAGAAACAATGAAGAACTGAGATGTATAAAAAAATAGCTTTTTACAATGATTACTTCTATAACTATCGATCGCATCCTCAAGAAAATCCAACATAGGCACCATGTAAGAAAATGCAATGCACAATGAGGAATTTGTGAAACTTAGGTTTCACGGAATATCGAAAGATATTAAGTACAGTTCTTAAGGAACAGGACATGAACTTCTCTTTCAGCAAAATTCACTCAGAATTCTTTTAGGTATAACCGGATACAAGGGACAGGTTGGGAATTTATAAAATCCCATGTGTTAACTATAATAATTACAAATAAGATATTGGACAAACGAAACGAGTTGTAAGTGCCATGAAACCAAGCATGGTATTAAATCAGAAAACCTCAAGAAGGATACTTCTCACCAAAAATTAGATGCTTACGAAAACTTTTTAAACAAAAAAAGGAGTCCAATTAGTCATCTTCGACGGATTTATCGATTTAAAACCTTCACATAGTTACGTTTTGTGCTACAGATAAGAACCTTTCCGTTTAGTTTCGTGTATTTCGCATGTTTCAGGTGGTTTATATAAGCGACAAGAGTTGGTATTTGTAAATACATTTTAGAATAGGGATAAAACGAGAGGCAAAATCTTCTCCTCGCATCATTGAGTCATAGGGTCAACAACGGGAATGCACGATTTTCCAAGACAATTGTTCGTAGTTAATTAGATCATTTCTGTGGTGCGGAGTGTGCCAATATTTTAATCTACCCAAATTTTAATATGCGTATAGGTGTTCCACACACAAAAATGTCCAACAAAAACCGTCATGCTTTGTTTAGAGAATAGAAAAACGTATAAACAATATGTTGAAAAAAGCCTTTTAAAGGATCACCCGGAAATATGAACAAAAAACAATGCACAACGTCCTTATTGAGAATAATTATAGATAAGTTGTCTGAGTTGCTTTCAAACGGTCAACTTATATTCTGATTTGATGTGGCTACTGCTCCTAATGAGCAACATCACAGTGGCAATTAATAATATTTATTTGTGAAGCCAAGCATATCTCGAATTTTCCGTAGTTTAGCCCTATTGAACAGCATTTGGAAAACATATATAATGAAGTATTCTTCACTTCTGTTTACTTTTTAATGTTACACCAACCTGTTTGACCCTCACTGATGACCCCATGCGTGATTATGAATATAATTTTTATTGAAATTTACATCGTTAAAATTCTACAAAAATTTGACTTTTCCTAACTTTATCCTAGCTAAATACCTAATTTTTTCAGTTTGCATAGTTTTGCAAGAAAATACGTAATACCATCGGGGTTATCCATGACCCCACTTGTTAAATATGCTGTTTTATCATCTTTTTTACGGTGCTTCCCTGGATTTTGTGCGGGTAATAACAGTTTTGTATTTTTTACTGGAAATCCCCTACTTCTCACCGTGTTTGTACGGTGCTTTCCTGTTGTTTGTTTTTTTTTTTACAGGGAACACCTGCCTTTCCTATTGTTTCTTGTGTTCATACAATTCGTACTGTGGTGATTTAATCGTTCAGTAATCATGACTAGGTTCGAATAGATGAGAAAGGTGCGGAAAAAGTTTTACTACAGTGGTTTGAAGAACTCAGATGAAGGCGATAAAAAGGATTTAATTGAAATACAAATCTGAAAATGGGTCTGACGCGAAATATACATCAAGTAATATTGATAACTTCGAAAGTAATATAGAAAAAAAATTGAAACTCCAGGGCGAAAAATAAGGTATTTAGATGCACAAACATATACAACGGGACGAGAACCGCTACGAAATGTAATGCATCAAGAAGAAGAGCCTACAAGACATGCAAAGCGAAACGAGGACACAATTTGCAGTACTTTTAGACTATTTTTTAGAGATAATATTGTAAACCATCTCACTCAGTGGATTAATGCTCAAGGTAGACTCAAGCATAAAGATTTAGGGAAAATTCTGGATTCCGAAGAGTTTATACGTTTTATTGAATTGTTGATATTGACAGGAGTTTACAAATCTCATAATGAAGAAGTTATAAATTTGTGGATCGTAGAATATGGACACACTATATTCAACAAAACTATGAGCAGGCACAAGTTTACTACAATTTCTTAATGTCTGCGTTTAGATAATGCCGAAACCTGAGGAAAAAATCGAGATTAAGATAAATTATCGCCAATTTCTTTTTCACTTTCTAAGCCAGGGAAGTATGTATAAATTTAGGTAGCATACGACAGTAAAACTTCAGACGTTTACAATTGCCAAATACATACATACCTGGTAAAACAGGAGTCCAGCGTGTACGAAACCAAGGCAAGCGAGTTGTCTTAGGTCTGACTAAAGATTTGGAAAAATCAGCTAGAAATGTTACCACTGACAATTTTCTCACAATCCTAGATCTTACAAAGGAAATGGAAAAGAAAAGCTTTAGGTACAATTCGAAAAAATAAACCAGAACTTCCTCAGTATATTCTCTTTTTCTTATCATGATAAAGCCATGTTAGCCTCTCACTATCCAAAAAGGAGAAAACTTGTTACTTTGCTATCCACTATGCATGGCAGTGATGAAGTTCTTGAAGATGAAAAAGCCGCAAATAATTGTTGATTACAATAGAACAAAATCAGATGTAGACACCATGGATAAGTTTCTTCGAACATACACCGTGAAAAGACAAACAAGAACATGATCGATGACAATTTATTATAACGTAGTAGATGTACTGCATCGAACGCTTACATTATATGGTTTCATCTAACCGACGAATTGAAAAAGAACTGGTTATAAACGACGCGAATTTTTGAAGCAGCTAGGAAAAGAATTAGTTACAACTGGAACAAACGTAGAACACGCTTCATCAGAAAAAGCTTCGACTTCGCAGAGTCATCCTCATAAAAATCAAGAAATAAAACGTGGCGGATGCTGGTAATAAAATATTTTTTTAATATTGTTACTTTATTTAGTAGAAAGTTTTGAGGTCACTGTGGACCCCTCTGGTATTATGTGCCATAAAAAATTTCTGGTAGCGTGAGAGTTACACGTCGATTTTTATTTTTTTTTTATAAAAAAGAATCATTTATACATCTCCTTGTTGTCAATTTTTTTAGCAGCAATCGAATTTCAATTCTATACGTGTAAAATTATTCCTGTAATTTATTGGTATTAAATAATGCGTGCGTTCCTCGTTTTAATTATTATTTCCCAAATTAAAAGACTTACGTACATTTGAATATTCGGTGTTGGTACAATATTCCTTAGTAGTACACGATCTCGAAATAGTATCGCTTCAAATCGAAAACGGCTACCACAATGGAGCCGTCTTAATAACATCGAATAAAGCACTTGACCTTGGGGTATTCCTCGTCGTTTACATGAATACCTAATACACGTAAGTATTGTGCACGGTGACTTTTGTTGTAGGCACCCGTATTGTATTGCTTCTGTATACCATACATCTTGCGTAAGTTAGGTGTATTCATTCTTTCACTTTGGACGGGAGGAAGTCGTTTAATATTCAAAGCCATGCACCAGTTAAAATGTTGCGTGATTATTCATATTAATTAGGTCCGTTTATCGAGAAAAAAGTATAATAAAATGCGACTATAATGGTGTGAACAAGTATTTTAGTTAGGTGCGGTATAAGAGATATTACCTTAAACAGCACTCTATTGAAAGATTCAAAAGAAAAGATTGCTTTGCTACCATGTAGTATTATAAATCGCCGTAGAAACTGCTATAACAACATGTACCTAACAGTTACTTGTCGTTAATAAGAAGGAAAAGCATGAGAAATACAGTAATTACAGCAGAAGGAAAAATACAATTACCCACGTTATCGACTCTGGGCAATAGCAAAGAAAATTAATAGACCTCATAGGATGGTGTTCTGTTTTCTTTAATCAAATAGTGCTAATACAAAGAAAAAGAAAAGGCATAACTGCGGAAATTAAAACTTTTCCAGAAGGTACAAAAGCGCTATCCTACAACTTGTAACTTCTGCCTAATTGACTTCGCGGCAAATTAGAGATTGACTTCAACTTCGGATAACAAAAAGATTAAAACTAAACGTGTTCCGGGTTTCGACCGCGTCATAGTTAATCGAAAATTCGACGTTTTCCCTGCAATCACATGGGCCATCTTCAGGAATGGAAACTGTGGTAAGCCACTGTTAGCACGGCAACTCAACGTGGCCTATCAACCATTTCTCTCCTGAAGAAGCCCCACATGATGTTGGGCGAAACGTCGACTCTTCGATTAACTATAATACGGTAAAAACCCGGAACACCTTTAATTTTAACTGACTCTGGCAGTGAAGGCCTACATTATAACAAAAAAGATGAGCAAAACACTATTTAAAATCACAGTTAAAGAAATAAATCGGGTTGCTAGATTAAGTTTTGCTAAACAATAAGTGGGCGCGCAGAATCAAAGAAGTTAAATTATTCAGAAGAGGAAAGTTAAATGTACGTGGTTTTGTCGCATATCAATCTTACTGGCGTAATAATACAAAGAGAAGAAAATTGCCAAAAGAGAAGTCGCAGGAATGATCATTACTGTGACAGGACTGTGTATAGAGTCAACACATCTGCGACAACATTCAAAGCCGAGATAAGTTCTTCCTTGCACATTATTATTAGCAGATGATGATCCGAGTGTCGTGTCATAAAGAAGTATGAAGTTGTAGGACCTGGTGGGATTCACCACAAATTTTAGGAAAACGTTCGCAGTAGATTGCCGGATCGGATAACTTTCCACTTCTTTTTGCCGTTAACAAATCCTTGACACTCCCGCAAACGGCCGGTGATAAACACAGATTTTTTCTCTTCGTAGACGCATCAATAGTCAATAAAGGAAAAATCACAATTTTCCAGATGGAAATCTTAAGGTTGACTTTAGATACGCAATAATGAAATGATCTCAAGATTGCAGGCGGAAACAGCAACGCGTTTACAAGCTATTTGAGCGTGATACTATCCTTTGTCAGTGAAACAAGAACATCGATGTAATATGAAGGCTGAAGGACCACAATATATATCCTGGCAATGAAGAAGCGAGCAGACTGGCTAAAGGCGGTTTGGACATGACGGTTTACGGTACAGAAACGACCATAATTCCACGCGTCTGCGCTTTATAAAAAGATCAACTATAACACAACAACTTCTTCAAAAGATGGAAAACCATATTCTACACTATCGCTGAAGTCACTTTGTCACTGTCCATCGCATGGATGTTGCTTTGGTTCTGATTAGATATCGCCAACTGAAGAGTATCTCATTAACTGCCAAGGTGAAGATAAAATAGCGGTTGTAACCTAAACCAAAGCACTGGGTTGGTTGAACGCCTTCAAAGCTGTATAGTATAGAATGGCATAGAGCATAGAAATGCATAATGGGCACATTGTGGTATGATCAAATTCATCTCACCCCCTCAAGAGGCAAGCATAGCTACCTCCGAACAAAGTAAACCTGACTTTGTTTCTCTCAAATATTATTTACATTTACATTTACATTTTCAATTACATATTTTTGGAAAAGGGTCAGTTGCTAGTTCAACAAGGTAATGCATCCTTGTAAGTTAATAGTTGTAAGGACAATATTTTATGAAGAAGAATTTTGACTTTAATTAAATCACTTGACTTGTTCGTTTACAAATGGAAGAATCCAGACTAATCTAAAGATTTCTTTTGATTTTCCATGTGTAAATATTAACGATTATAGAAGAATGTTAGAGGTAATAAAACAAACAGTATTTTGAAATAAACTTAAATTACTTTCTATGAACTCTTTATCAAAGAGTCTGACTTTTCTGATACTGCTTTCTGGGACAAGTATTTATCTCTGGTTGATATATTATCTGCTAGATGGCGTCTAGACATCCTTCATTAGTGCAGCGTGCTATTTTGATTTTTTCCAAATGCTTACCAGTTTGTTTCAGTACCTTTAGTGGGAGAATATTAGCAACTAGACAACATTGAATGTCCAACCTTTGAAATTCGATTAGCAATGCATGTAGCAGCCTCAGACGCACAAATCAACGATTTGCATTGGGGAACAGTCCTGTTACCTTTTGTTTTCGTTTCGTAGCGAAAGCAACAAGTCACGTTCCAAGACATCGATCGTCGACTGTCGCACAATGTACAGCTTACGCTCTTGGCCGCCTGCGAAATACAATAGGCAAGTAATTGAACCCACTGTGACGGATTATTAATGCACGCCGTGGAAACGACCAAATGAAAGAAGAAAAAAGGACTCGAAGATGTAATGAACGCTGTTAATGGAATAATGTCGATACGATGGTTTTTCGTCACGGTATTGTTAACATAATAAGGTTGTTTTTCGTTGGAAATAATTACGAAATGCGATTTTTACATTCTTATACGGGCTACCTGATTACGCTGATTTTTTTGTTCTTGTCGTTATAATAGAAGTAATAGAAAATTGGCATTGTTGTAACCGCAGATGTGGACTTTTTTTGCTGCGTTATTTAGAAGAATTTATTTACGGGTCATTTCCCTTCTGTAGAAGGTAGAGGCATTGAATATTGTTGAATGTAACATAGACGACTTTGTCTTAATAATCAAAATTGAGGTGCAAACGCGAATTCTTGTAAGCTTAAAATTTCGTCACATATCGGGTTATTTTGAATTCAACGATTTGGGGGAGATGAAAGGCGTAAAGAATTGTCCAGTTTCTGGAAGTCCGAAGACAGCAACTGATGATGATATTACGTCAGACGTTTCGTAGGCATTGGTCCATTCTTTGTATGTGGAACCCTAACCAGCTCTCTACTTAGAATTACTGCAAAATCATCAGCAGCATCAGGAATAATATAAATAATAGAAAGGAAGAAAATAGAAACCTAATCCAGGGAATCCGCAACTTGTTCGCGATTATTCGAATCACACGTTTAGCGAGGCATGGACCAGACGTAGGGGTTAGACTGAATGGCCGCCTGAGACATGATTCCAATAAACTTTTTCTTGTAGGGACATTTAAAAAGATTGGTGTATGTCTGTTAATAGAGCAACAATATTAGATAATTTAAGACATCAGATTTTAAATGTGATAACAAATGTTTTCGCGGAACACCTTCATCATTCATTAGAAGCTTTGTAAGACGACTTTATGCCTACCAGAAAATTAATGGACAACAGTTTCAACGCTTACTTTTACTTCGTTTACTTATCGTTTTATCATGTATTTTTCATGATTTTTTTTTATTATTATTCAACAAATAATCTTATTATACTTTTCTGTATTTTCAGAGTAAACACCCTTTCAAACGATGCAAAGTTAAACCCTTATTATTACTTAAGAAGACACAATATGGCGGCATTTAGCACACACACAGCACAGTAAAACTTAGGTCAAGAAGTTGGCTATGATAAACAATAGAGCTTGCTACCATTTGTACCTTATTTCGCTTTTGTAGAATACGTTAAACATACACTATACGTATCAAATGCTAAAAGGTAACATAATTGCAGCATTTCATTATTTATTTTTTGGGCGTATAGCATCCCCTGGATGAAGCTACTTTCTATCATGTTAATAGGGGTGTGTTTATAGTGTTCCAAATGTCATTTTAAAGAAATAGTGCACACGTCTACTATCTCACTTTTATGGCGCCCATTAGGCGCCCTTTTCTTAAAAACAAAGTTTTCTGGTACCGTTAGTATTGAGACTACGTCGTACATATAGTTGCTAACATCAAAGCGCTTTCTTGGGCTAGACTCCATATTCGAT
This sequence comes from Oryctes borbonicus, assembly GCA_902654985.2. Classification (NCBI taxonomy): domain Eukaryota; kingdom Metazoa; phylum Arthropoda; class Insecta; order Coleoptera; family Scarabaeidae; genus Oryctes; species Oryctes borbonicus. Next base: position 716,429 of record LR736926.1, on the reverse strand, counting down.
TTTCAACTCTGCCAATTTTATTTTACTTTAAGATCCTCTTTGCTGAACGATCGTGCTATTTTTGTGATCTTTGACGAGCCTGATATGAGTACCTTTGCTTGTTTTTGTCCTGGAACATTTTCCTAGTACGATGCTCTTCGATTGTCCTTCCATGTCTTTATTGCTTGTTTGATGTGGCGCTTTTAGAGACCACAAAAGGAGTTACCACCAATGAACCATCCCTCGAGCAGTTCACATGACTGCCAAACACGAGATGGCGACGCTGGTAGCGCTTTGGGAAACCGCACATGTGAATATTCCGACAGTCTTACCATGATGTATTTGGGGAACAGTACCCGGTTTATGTCGCTGCTTCCTGAACGCCAGGCATGCGTTTCTTTGGCACTAGAGGGCGCCAAGAAATGTCGAGTTTGTCGTTTTGAAAGTTGTGGTATTAACTGTGAGGCAACAGCGATAGAAGATAGAGATATGAAAAATACTCTCGAAACCACGCTGATGACGCCGGGTAGGCAGAAACATGTCCGTGTGTTAGTGTTTTTTTTTTCTCTCTCCTTTTATTGCGTTTGCCGTGAATTATTCCATGAATACCATGATGAAAGCTAAGCTATCTAGCATTATTTTTTGGTTACATTTATTGATGTCTAAGTTTGTTTTGCTTCTCAGAAGGTAGGTCAATAAAATGGGCATTTATTATATTGGTAAAGGCAGTTCATTGTTGTAATAAACTTATTAGTTTATATAATAATTTTTTTTTGTTGCTTTAATAAAACGAAGTCAAGGAACACGATTTATTGATTCATTTCTTCATCGTAAAATGAAAGATAAGCAGTAATCGAAAAACGTCAATTCACTGGGCTTTACCGTACATATAATTTCTGAAATTTTTAGTAAATTTATGACGCCAATACAGCTATCTATTACGTTACAATTTGGTAACGCTTATGGATTTGCCTAATTAATTTTAAGTGATATCGCTTACTTTGTGATTTAATTAAGTATATGTTGCTTATAAATAAACAAATATCCTTCCTTATAATTAACCACGCCGTTCATAACAAATATTTTTGCTTACCTACATTATTCGTTAGTATGTAGAAATAACCTCACAAAATTACGTAACAGTTTACGTGCTGGAAGATATACTGTTAAAACATTCGCAACGACCTGCTAACAATTGCGGAAACATTGTGTTAAATCATGCACTTAACGATCTCGTTCTAATTTCTAACATAACTCGTTTTGTTTTTTTTTTGTTTCCTAACTTTACTACTGTAATACGTAATAATTCGCTTACATTAATTACACTGGAGCGCGTGTAATATAATGTACAAACAATTTATAACTGTATAGGACAACGATTTCCCATTAATTATTTTATTATGCAGAAGGAAGGAAGTAGGCAAGTTGAAGGACCTAGACCTTCACGATGCCGTTACTGATCGATGGTAAATAGACGATTGTGTACGCTGGGAACTCTTTCCATACGCATACGTGGTCCGTGAATTTTAAATGACCTCACAAGTAATGCTTACATCCGCTATGTGTGCTGTGCGTGCTCCGATGAATGGTTTGGTTTACGTCTTTCATTTTTATCCTTTTTTATGGCCAGGGTTTGACTATTTCTTTTACTTATTGTTGGCAAATGAGGAACATAAAAATATGCTGAAGTAGTGCGTAGCGCTTACGAAGTGGAAATGGATGCACAATTTACTTTTTATGACTGATACAATGAAAGATCCATTTAGCCGAGATAACATGGTTACTGCAACTAAAATCAACGCTTGAATGCGGCCAACCAAATATGGAGTTCTCTCTGTTAGCTAATACCTCTTATACCCAGACTACGTCTGCAAAACGAGTTGTGCTTCACATAATTAGCAGAGACTAGACAGACTCGTGTTTATTCGTCTCATGAGAATGGGTTCGTATTGCCTACTGGTTTCCCCCAAAATCGACAAAACACGAGTCTGTCTAATTTCTGCTAATGGCTAGAAGCGCACGGAAAGACTTTGCAGACTTAACCCAGACGGATTCTCCTTGACCGAAAAAGATTGTATAATTACATGTTAAAGTCCTTGATCCTCTTAAGCGGACTCTCCATTTACAAGGCACGTGTGCACGACATAACAGCAATCTTCACGGTTCTGTTTCCTCTTAGGCGGACAATGCCGTTTCGAAATAAAACTAATTCCCCGAATTCAATCTGCTCGCTTCAGTGCATAATTGCTAACATAGAGGAGTTAGCTATAGCTTGTGTGTTCCACTGTTGGTGCCTGGAGTTGTAAAAACTATTGTTAATTTGGAAGAAATGGCTCGAAAATATCAAAAAAGCTTTCTTACGATTCAAGAGAAAACTAACGTTATAGATTCTTACTACAAACGATTTATTGCCAAGATTTAAAATAGGAAAAACAGAGGTAGCGAATATTATAAAGAACTAGATGACGAGCTAAAACCCAAAAGTTTGGTAAGGTGCAGCTATATATACACAAAGGGATACGTTATGCCATTTACGTCGCGAAAACGCAATTCGGTCGACGGGGGAGCCATTCTTCTTTGCGGAAAAGTGAAAAAAATCGTATTTCTCGATGCGAATTTGACATTCCGCCTGACAATGCCCACGCGTTCGTTATGTTTCTTACACTACAGTGTCTCGTTGATAAACTCGTGTTCGTCCGCAGCGGACAAAACTACGCGCGGGTACTCGCTCTTTAGACAGCGATCGATCGCGTACATAGATCTGGCCCGCGATCTATCTCGCTCCCGCAGACGACTATCTTGGTAACTGAGGACGCAGCTAGCCGATGTAAGGCTGTCGATCGTTAGTCAGACAACAGTCAACAAAAAAAAGCTTGTTTTTAAATGGAAGCGTACGATATTGACAAGTTAACATATGAATGGTTTCCAAAAGCCAGCAATAAAAATATTTCACTAAGCGATAGTTCCATAATATGATCAAAGGCAATGAAAGTTGCTTAGCAATTAGAATGTAAAAACTTAAATGCCTAATCTGGCTGGCTAGAATGCTTTAAAGTGCAGTGCAATGTTACTTTTAAAGAAATATCAGAAGAAAGTGCAAATGGCAATGATGATAATAATAATTTTCAAGCAAAAATTCAGGCTTTGTTTAGCACTTATAATCTTAGATACATTTAAAGTGCCCACGGGTTGAAACCTTTTTTCGTTCATTAGAGAAAACTGTGCTGGTGGAGTTACTTTGTGCGAATAGAGTTGGACATTTAAAAAAATGTCCAACGACCTATTTGAAAGAGACAAATTCGAGGTTATCGGAAATTAAATATTTCTTTGAATTAATATATTTATTTATCTTAACTACCTTGTTTTTGTAAGCGATTTTTTTTTTGTCAGACTATGTTTAAATTGAATAAAATTAGATTTATCGCGAAAAATATTTATTACAGGTAAGTGAAGCACATATACATATTTAACAAAAAATTACGTGAAGATGGAAGAAAACAATACGCTGCTTGCACGTAGTACAGGCAAGAAAGCACAATTATAGGCAGTTGATATAAGGATTGTACTATTAGGCGCTAAGACTAAATATTTCTGCAATATATAATAAATTTATTTAAAGATTCAATATAGTTGTGCATACCCGAACGGAAACGAACAGGACCGAATATATTCGAACGTAGCCGAATGAAATCGAAAAGAACTGAATATAGACGAACCTAGATGAATAAAGCCGAACAGAAACCGAATATAACCGAATAGGGAAGTTTTGGAATTTCTAGACTAAGCATGTTAGTTGCGTTCTTTCAATTTTATAATCATGTTAGTAAATTTTTTAACGTGTTGCTGTTATATAGTGTGCTGATTGTATGTCAATGTTTAGGCGAAAAAGGCGAAGACAGTGAAATCGGACGGCAGGGTGATGACCTCGGTTTTTTGGGATACACGCGAAATTATCTACACCGATTACTTAGAAAAAGGAACAAACAATAGCTGGAAAGTATTGTGCGTCGTTGTTGGACCGGTTGAGCGAAGAAATCAAGAAAAAGAGTCCTCATTTGAAAAAGAAAAAGGTCCTCTTCCACCAAGACAATGCACCGATGCACACCTGCGCAGTTTCGATGGCCAAGATTATGGAATTAAAGTTCGAACTAGTACAACATCCACAGTATTCAGTCGAACGAGGAAGTCATCGCCCAAACAGGTGCCTATTTTGAGGACCTTCCGAAATCTTACTTTTTGAAGGGCTTAAAAAAAGGTGGAGAAACGCTTGGAAAATTGTATAGAGTTAAATGGAGATTACGTTGAAGAACAAATAAAAATCTACAGAAAATACTTTGTTTTTCTATCTTTTTCTAAGGACTTGTTGAACGATTTTCGTAATACATGAATGGTATATTTATGACATTTTAGAAATTTATTTGCATGTTGGCGGAGATGGAATACTGTATAGAATGACAAATAATTTCTTTAATAATGTATCGCTTAAAGTCATTTTGTGGCTGGTGACTAGATGTGATTTAAGTAAAGTAAGGTTCAAAACATATTTGATTGATAGATTTTATTATTTGGTATTTGTATATTTTGCATACTACTCCGACAATCTTTCAATACCACCCTCTTAGAGTCTAGATTAGTGTTTGGATCTTTAAACTAAGCATTAAACGACAAATATCTCGTTTCGTATCCAAATCAAAAATTTCCATTATTTACACATAAGCAAAAAACTATCCGATCAGCTGTTCTGCTTATAGTAAGTATACACCTACTTTGTAACCATATAGTTATTATTATTATCTGAGGCTGTAATTATTTATCACATTTGTTGTGGTATTGTGGGCTTCTCAAGACTTTCATAATTATCTTATTTGATTCCGAAATAGATGTGGGACTGCTGAGCACAACAAAGTCTTTGCTAGACAATTTAAGAATGGAAATACCTGACAACGTAACCATCTCTATGTTTTCCATACTTTTAGGTTGAAGGACATGATATTTTTATTTTGTTTTATTTTATTTATTATTTTTCCGACAAATACCAGTAAATATTAACATATTATATTAATTTTCATTTTTCTTAAATTATTTTGCATATTTCGTTTGTTCTATGAATACGGTTAATATCAGTCATAATGTAAATGTGTATAGGGATTTATATTTATATTTGCTGTATTATGTGTTCGTTTATTTAGCAGCGACAGTTCCTAAAAATAAAAACCTGCCCAGGAATAAACAAATATTACTTTATCTTTTGTGGCAATAAACAAAAGAAGGAAACCCCATTTCATTTTATTAATTGCGCAGTTTAACGGCCGAGTAAATAATAAATATTATAATTATAGCCCAGGAATAATAAATTATATTATATGATTACAATTTTTTTCTTTTTAAGCATGTTAATTAAATACATAGTTTACTTTGCGATAAGGAAATCTTTCCTGAAAATGTTTTCTCGTCAAGTTAATTCTTTATAAAAATTTTATTTGAAAAGCTTGAACGATAAGGACTTCCTGTAACTTTCTTTTTCGTTACGAAGTCGCAAAGCAGGAGCTGCGTGTTTGGTGGTTTTCAAAATTTCAAAGTGGGTATGGGGATGATGATTTTCGTGAAGGTCGTTGCTGCTTCAAAAGTCAATCAGTAAATCAAATCCAGCAAAAAAATGGTTGCTTGTTTCTTTCGTTTGTAATGGATATGTCCGCAAGCATTGCTGTGGATGATCGAAGAATAATTTAATAATACAACAATTTGCTTGTCAGAAGCCATCGATGAAATTAGGAAAAGTAATCGAGAACGACGGACTAGTCTTGACCATGACAATGCCAGCTCTAACATAGCACGTTAAATAATTGATTACACTAGGCAACAAGATATTGAAAAGTTTATGCTTTCGAAATTAAAATACGCGATTTCTTAATCAATTCTATGTGCAAAATACGATTATGACCAAGAAAAAGCTGAGCTAGCTACGCTTACTTTACACTGAGAACGCATTTTGAAACAAAAAAATATATTCTTGCAAATATTCTTCTAATACATGCTTAGAATACCTTTTGTAGTAGACGATGGGAGTCTCTATGATGAGCGTCCAACAGTAATCAATCACCAGTCGGAATTATCATCATCATTGCTCCGCCTGCAGTTACTAAGAAAAAAAACTCAAGTGGGAGTGAATTAAATGAATCCTTAAGTACATATTGCAACCAAATTCATGAAATGAACCCAACATATCCTGGATCAGTTCTTTGTAGTTTTCGGCCTTTTCATTTCCAAGGAAGTTTTCTGCCACTCGACAGAACGCATCCTAAGCCGATGTTTCTTCATTTTGAAGAGTTTCTCAAAGTTGGAATCTGTGAGAGTTCGTTTAATCTGGATAATAATATTTCATTGGACCAAAGCGAATTTTTGTTACAAGTACTTGAACGATGGACCATTCTTATCCATCGCTTTTATCAGGTTTTTTTTTTATGAGGTCGAGCTTGATATGTAAAGGAGAAATGAATTTTGCGCGATTCTACCAATCGTGGTTGTTTCTCCAGGCTTAAAAGATACACCACGAGCCACTCACTTTGGGTCAGCACAGACTTGCCAGCCATATTTGCTGCAGTTAGTCCTCTCTAATAGCAACTCTACATTGTTGTAAGTCTCCTTTATGTATAGCAAACACGATAGCTATTGCTTGATCTTGCATAATCACTTTCGCCGCGCCTTTAATACAAAGTTAGCAAGTATGCAAGCTTTGCAACCCTGTCTTCATTTTACTAAATTGCATTTTATTACGTGATAGCACCTTTACAGTGGACAAAAGGTAAGTATGTCTCTGTGTAGTGAGAGCCAACCAACTATCTTCAAAGTGACATTTGCGCTCTGCACGTTAAATTCATTCAGAATTGAATATTTTCATCTAAGAATCTATTTTGTTGTTGTTCAGTGTTATTTGAAGAACATCGAATTGATATCTTATTTCCTTTTTCCTCCTCAGAAGCTTCTGAGAGCTTCAAAAACCAAATAGTGATACCACCTTCAGAGGGTAAAAGTGTTTCGCGCATGCAAGTATGTGTAAATATTAATGGCTAATATTTTCTTTAAACCAAAAAGAATTTTTCTTTCTTTATAAAAGTTTGAATGGGGTCCCGCGTACTCGAATATAATTTTATGATATATATGGCGTGTGTCCGGATACTTTTTATTTCAAAACATTTTCTCTAAATTATTGAGGGAACCATCCACGCATTAGATGCCTACACTGCATGTGAAATTTAAATTTTATGTTTGTTTGGAGAATGAATGGACTTCACCACACCGTTAATTCGCCAAATATGCAGGCAAAATATAGCAAGCGCCAATAAACGTTGAAAAAAATTGAAATATCAACTTGTAAGTCGTGTCTAAGTAATTCTGATAATTACGTTAACTAAACACCTTCAATTATGCTGTCTAAATAATAAATGTAAGCAATACGCACGGCTGTATGTTTTCATTAATTAATTTTAATTGGCGGAAAGTTCTGCGTCCATTACATACCTTTTACCATATCATGCATCCGTCTCACTTTCGCTTCCATTTCATACGATTGCGTATTCGGCGCGACCCGACCGAAAATGTAAACAAGATGAATAAATTAACAATCGCTTCCGACTGGGCTCTGACCTTAACAAATTGTTTAAGTCGAATGTTTGTATAAGGAATACCATAACGTAATAGTTGTTATATATTTATAAATAAATAATAAATGAGAATTTTTTGGGTCTGCGTCTACCTAAACTAGATACCTAACTGGTTTGTTAATTTGGAATTACATGTTTGTTCACAGGGAATTCACTACATCGCCAGTGATTTATCAGAATTTTAATTCTAAAAAATTTGTCTAAATTCTTTTATAAGATATTAAGTAACCTCAGAGTTTCTTTCAAATATTTGGTTAGAATTCTTTTCGAAAATAAAAAACGTAGTATTCCAAAATTTTCCACAATGACCAATGGTGCATCGCATAACATTAGTGGCGAAAAGTTATTGGCTTAAAAGTTGTAAATAGTGGGTTTGTGGGCTTCTGGATATTTGTTTTCTAAATAACAAATGAAAAGTGGCAGGTTACAAAACTTGTGTAACTATAGATGACAAGAGTTACAGCTAATACAAGCGGAATATGTCGAATAAAAAGTGACAAATGCCAAATGCGACACTTGGTAAACTGCTACGACGGAACAAGTACAACAAACGGCAAGTAACAAACGATAGTTGACGGAAAACAAAACAAGCAGTACGAGGAAGGTACGAGAAGTACCCGTGTTTGGAGACAGATAGCGTTTTTGACAAAATCTGCGTTCTGGAGTCGACGCCTGCCAGCATTTTGGAGTAGTACTGTGTGTGAGAACCTTTGAAGGTGAGCATGCAATTTGTGGAATCATGGGAAAAGAACAATACCGGTCTTGTGCAGAAATCAAAGAAAAATTGGATGCAGTTTATAAGTGCCAGGCGACTTCGATGACTACCATTAGATACTTTCTTTCATTGATGAGGAGTGTTCAGATCGTTCTGTTGAGGCGAATACGATCGCCCATCATATCTCCCCGGACCATTTATCCACAAACGGTAGGAATTAGTACCGAATTCTCCATATTCACTAGATTTGGCTCTTCGTAACGTTTTCCTTCCTTCAAATGGGAAAAAATTGCTTTGCTGGGAAAAGTTCACGTCAAATGAAGAGGCCATTGCCAAAACAGAGCCTATTTCGTAGAGTCCGACAAATTTTATTGTTTGCGTATATTGATTATGTTGAAAAATAGATTTACTAAATTCAAAAAAATTGCGTTGCCTTCCTTAAGACAGGCATTTATCATACCATTCTCGTAAATGATAATGTAAAGTAGAATATAAAGACCATATGACAGACAACAAGTAATAAATCACAGGTGACGGGCGACAAATAACAGGTGATAGAAATGAAAAAAAACAGGTAAGAAACAAGGCACAACTGGTAAGTAAAAAATTGCAAGTAATAAAGGGAATAGGATAAGTGCCAAAAGAGTAGTAACTGATAACAAACGACGTGTGATAAGGAGCAAACGGGTTTGCGACACATGAGAAGTCGCAAATAACGACTGACAAATGACATGATAAATGGAACTATAAAAGGTGTGTTTACGCCAGTTTGAATTTTGTTTTTGTTTGACATTTTTTTTGTTTTGCTTGTTTTCTCTTGTTTCCTTTTTACGCGTTGCTTGCTTGTGAGTACTTACTAGAGTTAGTTGAAGAGTTGAATATTCGTTGTCCCATTGAATAGTTAGATTTCGTCATATTAATCGGCAGCATAGCTTTGTGTTCGCACCGCAAATCTAGTTTCCCTTGATTTTTTGCCTACCCCCCTTACCTACCAATCCCCTTTTCTTGTGTGATTTATTATCATATATAGAAGAACCGAAACGCCACAGAGTGAAAATTTGACGATTTGAGATTTTAGAATTGGAATATTGTGCGCAGTGATATAACATCAATTAGCTTTGAATGCTAGAACGAAAGGAATTGCTTTTCTTTAAAAATACGTACATAGGTACTCAAGAATTGGAAAATACATTATTTTATTTGAATTGATGTTATCTGACATCACATTTGCATCCATTCTGCCTGTTTTTAAATAAAAACACTGCGTTCAAGGATAAAGTTAAAACAATGGACATATTACATAATACATTAGTCATTCTAATACTACCTTATGTAACTATGCTAATAATAAACGAAGCACATCAAATTTATTACGTCTGTCCGGCAATTGCGATGAAACTCCATCTATGAATAAAAAGAGAGATACACATACGCAGATGTAATATATGACGTATGGATAAAACCCTAACATGAAGTGATCGTAAAACTAAAGAATGTATGTCTTCATAGCGCGGATAAAAGCTGATTGCGGGTCGGATTAAAATTGGATTGGAAATTCCGAAACATTCCTCTCACGATTTTGGTTAAATAATAGTGGATCAGGCGTCAAAGAAACCATCAGTATTATATTTTCACGGCGAAGACGATAGCAGAATACTAAGAAAGGTGATTTTACGATCTGTAGCATCACAAACACTATTATTTGAGCTACACGTGGTAAATTAGATTACAGAAACTGGTGTTCTTTTATTAGCAGATTGGCATAAGTTAGAAACATCTTAGTTGTTTTAAAGCACTAAAAATCGGATCAATATGGATTCTGAAGGAAAAGGATTTAATGAAATCGATGAAAAAGAAGCTAAGCAGTCTTTCTATTTAAAAAATAATATATAGGCAGTGTCAACTTCACACTATGGGGATATCCCTTACTATAAGAGATGTACTACAGGTTGAAAAGGCTGCCTGGTTTTGTTCTAACAAACAATCAGACGAAAGCCTTCTGAAGGAAGATGCTGTAGAGTGAGTGCGCAGCGTCTTAAACCTGATATGACTACTGGTAATGATTCCATACCAAGTTTCCTAGTGCGTGACTTTGCTTCTGTATTCGCTTCTCAACTAACTATTACTGTTTAATCTAATTCTGTCAACATCTCAATTCCCTGATGTGTGGAAAATAAGCAAAATTATACCTATATTTAAAAAAGATAACCACTCTGACATATCTAACTATAGACCCATGAACATCTTATCAAACTTTGCTAAGGTTCTTGAACATATATTGTTTACTAAAATCTACATTAATGTTCAATCATACATATCTGAACAGCAACACAGATTCATAGCTGCAAGATCAACCGTCTCAAACTTGACAAATATTACTCAATTCATTTCATCAATTGAAGCAATTGATCATCGCAAGCAAGTTGGTGTTATTTATACAAATTTTTCAGGAGCATTTGACTCTATCGACCACAATTTACTTCTTGCGAAACTGGACTATATTGGTTTCTGCCCTTCACTTCTAAGGTTAATCTCTTCTTACCTCAACAACAGATCTGGTTATGTATTTTATAATGGGTTTTCATCTGAGAACTTTCTGGGGTACCGCAGAGATCAAATCTTGGTCCCTTATTATTTAACATTTTTTTGAATGATCTACTTCTGAAATTAAACTGTGAATTACTGGCATATGCAGATGATCTAAAAATATATAGCGTAATTAATACAGAAATGGATTGCGTAAAACTACAGGTCAATCTTTCCCTTATTGATGAATGGTGTAAACAGAACAGAATCTCCCTGAATATTGTCAAGTGTTCAGTTGTATCTTACACTAGATGTATTTCTCCAGTATTTTTTAACTATTCTCTAAGCACAGAATCTATTATCAGAAAATTTAAAGTTTCGGACTTGGGTGTATTATTTGATTCACAGCTTACTTTTTCTCAACAAGTAACAACGCTTTGCTTGTCAGCGTCCAGATCTTTAGGTTTTCTTATACGATCATGTAAGTCTTTCCATAATATATCTGCAATTAAAACTGTTTATTATGCTACTGTACGTAGTAAACTGGAATATGCATCCCCGGTATGGTTTCCCTACTATATTAATCAACAACTTTCCGTTGAAAGAATACAGAGAAGATTTCTCAAATATTTGTCTTTTAAGATCACTGGTGTGTACCTTGAAAGAAATGTAGATTACATTAGTTTGTTAAATCATCATAATGTTGAAAGTTTATCTCACCGCCGTCAGCGATGTGGTGCCACATTCATGCTTAAATTGCTACAAAACAAAATTGATTCTCCATCTTTGCTTGCTGCGGTTAATTTTAATGTCCCACCGCATAGTACTAGATAGATATGGTGCTATAATTAAGGCACCAAGGGCTAGGACGAACATTATGATGAAGTTTCCAATTTACGTTATGTCAAAGAACTTTAATGTCTTCTATTCCAATTACTTGGAGCTGTAAGTTATTTATGTTTGTTAGTACTAAGGTTTTTGTATTCCTGTATTGCTCGTTTGTTTATTCTTTGTAACAATTAGGATACTGCACATGTATTTTTTTTTACTAAGTTGTCCTGTAATTAGCTTTCGCTGTTGGACGAATAAACTTATTATTATTATTATTAATAAGTGGGCTTTGAACACTTTTGGAATTTTTTTGTTCGGTTGTTGGTCAAAACCAAATTTATCAAATTTACCAAATGGAAATTCACGATTTAGCTAATATAGAAGTGGCTAAACTATTCTGTTTAATTTAATTTAATTTCACAGTTAAAACCCAAATCTCTTTGCTCTCGCCGATACATACACCGTATATTTTTCTGCATGCTTCAATGCTCCAATGCATTTTTTTTAATAAACCGAGGAAAGATAAAGATGGCTCCCCAGTCAACCCTATGTTTAGTTTAAAACCAAAGACCCATTAAAGCATCGAAATCGATACACGTAATGTATGCGGAATAAAAGAAATTAGATTAAAATAGATTTTTTCATACTGTTCCTATATTTCTATCTAAAAGGCAAAAATCGAATATAAAATTCGATTCTGAAATGTTCGAATTTCAGTTGAAACCGTAAAATAAGAAGGTAGCAAAATTCTCGGAAACTTCTATTTTTGACGAATTCTTTTGCTTTAAGCTGTAATTTTGTTTAAATTGCCGCACACATTCTGTTTGACTCTAGTACGTTGCTCTCTTAGTTAAATTTAAAATATCTTATTTGAAAGTTCAACATTTAGTCATTTCAAGAAAAAAGCTATTTTAACCTTATGTTATCGTTAAAATGCGGATGATGTTCAAAATAATGCACGTTAACAATCAAACATTGGCAAATACGGTATGAAAATTCGACTTCAATTCCACCTATGGCGTATGTTTTTACGATGACTTGTCAACATAAGAAATTCATCACTGTTGTCAACCAAATTGAGTGAGCAATTTAAAAACGATTTGGTGGAGGCGGAGTGTCACATCGCCGACATATTTGTGATTCGAATCAAATTTTCATCAATCTTTATTGAAAAGATAAATAATGGTTGATAAAACGAGAGAGCTACTGAATCGGATGTGAGGTCACCAGCTGGTGTCCGTAATAATAATAAAGACAATTAATCTGGCAACTTCCCCACTTATCATCGATCAATCTTAAAGGCAAGTGAAAAATTTGATAGAAACTGATGGATCAATCACAAATCCAACTATCAAGTGAAAACGTATTCGTACATAGTTGAGGGCACCACTGACCATATCCGGTGGATAAAAAACGAATATTACATTGACGTAACAGACAGAAAAGGCTTTTCTTATTTTTCCGATTTTCTCTCACATATTGATTTTTTTTTTTGAATTTCTATAAAATTTTCGTCGAAAAATGGAAAATTTCCTCCGTGTACACATTGCAGTCTTCAAACTCAGTGTGTTTCCAAAGCCCGGCTAAACTAGAAAACATGGGAAGAGTGGAATTAGATTTAGACTGAGTCTGTGAAAAAGATCTAGAATCGGTACATGAAGGGGCGATAAATCAGGTTGGCAATAAGGAACTTGTAGGACAGGTGAGAGATCCAATGGTATGATTCGAGATAGCGGAAGTTGAGAACTTACCGCCGGCTGCGTTAATGGTGGTGTTGGCGATAATTCGACGTATTAAGAATGGAAAGGTGCCGAGCCAAAATCAAATCATAAGTTAGATACTTAATCATTTCCTGCAGGTCCAGTCGTGGCCTTGGCTACGATCATTAACGTCATTCTCCTTATCGCCCACTTCCCAAAACCTCAAAGACATGCGGAAGTAATAATTAAAGTTAGTCACTTTCCGTGCGCTTCACGAAATTAACAGAGACTAGATAGACTCGTGTTTTGTCGACTCTCGGGGAAACCAGTAGGCAACACGAGCCCATTATCGTGAGACGAATAAACACGAGTTTGCCTAGTCTATACTAATTTCGTGAAGCGTACGGAAAGTGTCAAATTTTAGTCATCGTGGTAAAAAAACAAAAAATTAAACTAAACATCTGCAACCGCAATGCACCGCAATGTTCCCTGGTATAATCAAAATGAGAAACTATGTATGACCATCGAGAGTATCTGCAGAGCTTTTCTAGAAATAACTGGAAAACCGCTGAGGTCAACAATAACTCTTTGGTCAAGTAGGCGGTTGAGGGACAGGATAATCTCCCGCCAAAGGCGCAAGTGTCTCGGCTCTCTGACCGAATGCGGTGAACATGTTAGGATTTGATTAGTAACGTGGGGACATGAGTGTACTAGTGACGAAAATAGGTGCATCGATTATCAATTAGAAACCCAGCATTTTACCTACCTAACTTGTATCATCGAGAACAGAGAACCAAGCTATCATTTAAGATGTGTTCTTTTACCGATAACATCAAATCACGATTCCTCGGATCATGGTCTTGCGATCAAGATTCAAAAAATTTGATAACGAAAACATCTGTGTTTGAACTCGATTCGATCCTTCCTATTTCCTATACGCAAATCAAATGTAAAGACCAACAAATCACGATTGCTTTAACAATTCACAAAAACTCGTTGATCCAGAGGAATAATGGGATAACCAATTGCGATTAGTTCGTACAAAACATGTGTTATCCATCTTTAAAATGCGAAAGAATACCTACAGCTTTAGAGATCATTATACCGAAAAGCATGAAAGTGGTTATAAAAGCAATAAACTTCTATCAACTTTATGCCACAAGTATAAGAATGTATTAAATCAAAAAATAAGGAAATGCATAGCCTGTGAGAAGAAAGCGATCACCTCAGAACCAAATAAGGCAAAGAATAAGGCATACAAATGAAATTAAAAATCGATCTGTTCCTTCTCTGTGCCTTCTAAGATAAATTCAGCTTCAAAAACAATTAATTTATTTTGTACTTTAGGGATGTAGTGTATAATATTGTCGATCATCATATAAGTCAGGAATAAAGGAATCTCGAAAATAAGTTGAACACGACAGATATCGATCTCGAAGAAAAAACAGCTTAAATTACATTACATCAGACATCTTCTTTAACGAGTTCAGTCTTATCGCTTTTCGTAATAGCTTCTTTACTTGTCGACTGATGCGTAATGGTTGACGTATGTAAGTACCAGAGGACTCCATAAATGGCGGCAATCGATGAAGAGGCGAACGGTTTCTCTTTCAAGGTCGGCTCGTGTAAACGAATGCATTTGTACAACGTATATTTCGTATAGGAAGAAAAAAATCCTTGATTCGCCTTATAAAGATTGACGGGCACCTGCTGTCTTGCTCCGAATCGGGACGCATCAATCGCTATAGTATTCCATCAACGATGTTGTTATGTTGCATTTGGGAAGTCAATAAACTCTTCTAATGTCGGAAGCTCGGGAATGCAGTTTTGGTATGTGTAATGGCCGGTTGCGTGTTGCGTAATTTTTTAATGAGATTAAAACATTTTTCTCTTATTTATATACCTACATACAGCGTGTCCGCCTAGAACGCGCGTGAAGATAATTCCTTCCCCGAGTAACCTAGCAAAAATGTT
>LR736926.1:653427-700643 GCA_902654985.2 Oryctes borbonicus | reverse complement strand
TATTATATTACTATATAATAAATTAAACTTGTGTGGTGCGGAGGGTGTCGATACTTATGTGTTGTTTACCATACTACGCCACAGTCCTTGCTATCATTATTTAGCAAAAATGTATTCAAATAAAGAATATTGCGAGACAAGTGCTGCACAAATTGGTATTGTAGTTGACCGCGAAGGAACGTCACCACTTCCTTCCCATCGCTGATGTGTGAAGACGTATTTGACGTGTGTTTTATTTTCCAAGTGAATCCAAGAGTTTACTATTTCAATTGTCTTCCAGGTAGAAAGTAAATTTAAGTTTTAGTTATTCAAACGAATGGGGAGTATTCAATGCGTGACGCGTTATCATTGAGAGTTCACGTATCGTCAAAGTTTGATGTTGGCTTTGCCTATTTGAATTGAGTCCTTGTAAAGAGCCTTGTAGCAGCCGCTTATTTTTTATTTAAATCACCGAAAAAATTAATTTACTAATGAACGACAAATTTTAAGTATAGGGAAATGTTTATAAGAAAAATTCTAGAACAGTTTCCCTATCAGATTCAGAAGAAATGTAAAGGATGTGCGATTAAAAAAGCCAAATAGGCTGAATAATGGCAACGATTTCAATACTCATTTTGTAGAGGGTAATTGATATAAAATGTGTGTTGCTGAAAACTTTAAAAAATTCATTAATGAAACGAGGCGCAGACAGGCACCTGAAAGTTACGTATTAGCGTTTTGTCACTACTTTGTATCTTGAAGATTAAATAACAATAAATTATTCTTATTTTACCCCGGCATTTTATTGAAAATTGGATACATGTGGCTGGACAAACAACGATGTCTTTCAACAGAATATGTATTTCTTTTATATTTATTTTTTATTTTATTAGTCCTATTGTTTTGTCGCACTTTAACTATTACGACGATGCTTATGGACCTTTTCTCGATAGTATCACTGCGCAGAGAACACAAAAACTTCAAAATTGTTGCATTCGCTCAATATGTGGTTTAAGAAGACGTGAACATGTTTCATATACGCCTGCAGTACCACACTGATTAAATTTTAACTTCAACTGTTCTAACTCTGATCGCAAGGACATTACAATTGAACAGGGCGGAGCCATTATATACGATCCTCGAATACTGTCTGATAAATTTAATGCTTTCTTACAACAAATTTCAGAACAAGTACATAACTTGCTTGACGTGGGAATGATGCAGCATGATACTAGAAAATGCACATGCTACGTATTTCTTTCCTTGCACTATTTTCGAAATGATCCAAATCTTTAATAACATTAAAGACAAAAATACCTCATGTCCATTGGAATCATTAAGTTATCTATCTATAAATCTATCTTTCACTTATAGCGTATTTCCGTTAAGTTTCAAGGTTTCAGAAGTAGTTCCGGTGTTTAGAAAGGGTAATAGAACTGATATGCGTAACTATAGACCAATGGATTTAGGAAGAATATGTCCACTGCCACTGCTCTGTTATATCATACTAGGGCAAATTGATAAAGGCATTCCCCGTAGGCAATCTTCTGTGATTTTAGTAAGGCCTTCGACTGCTTATAACATTCCATATTGTTGAACAAGTTAACTAGTTATGGTATCAGAGGAAATGCTCTAGACTGGATATGCTCATTCCTCAGAGACTGCATGCAGTACATCCGGATATGATATAAGCAGAAGGCATTTCTTAAAAGTGTTAGATCCAGTTCCTTACTTATTCCTCATGGCGTTTTTCAGGGCAATATATTGGGACCTGTTCCCTTCAACCTGTATACAAATGACTCCATCGCACTCGTAACTAGGTCAACTCTACCACAAACCGAGACACTAGCAGATAATGCTCTCAATAGGTTACATGACTGGTTTTGCGTCAACAAATTAAGCCTTAATGAGGAGAAGACGAACACAAAATATACATGCCTCGGCAGCTATTCACGACCCAAAGAGGGCTAACAAAATTTCTCGGTATGCATATTCAGGATAATCTGCTCTGGAATGTTCACCGTGTCCACTTAATGAAAATGGGAAATACGAAGATGTTTCTGTTTCGCCTCCTGAAGGATCAACTACCACTACATACGTTACTATCTATATACTATACGGAAATTGCGTCGCGGTTGAGGTACGGTATACTTCTCTGGAGACCGTCGTCTATGGTTTCAAAAGTCTTTGTGACACAGAAGCAACTTATTAGAATATTAGGCGGAGTAAAACCTACAGAGTTATGTAAACCTCTTTTTCAAACGTTGCCTATTAATAATTAATACCGTACCAATATACCGTTATAAAAGACGTCCCTATGAAACTCGGCGAAGAAGCGATCTCCATATTTCCAGATGTGCATTGCATATTACTGATAAAGGATTAACGAGCATTGGGAGAAAGCTAATAAATTACCTCGTGAAATAAGAGTTAGCGCCAGATTTAAGGAATCGATTAAGAGGTATTTAATAGAACAAAGCCACTATCGTGTATAAGTGTTTCTTAACCGCAGTAATTAACCAACGTGGTCAAACCACCCCATAGTTACGATTTGCTTTACGTTTAGTATTAAGTTTTACTTTGTTTTGTTTCTTTTCTTTTGTTTAATTAATTAATCCTTCATTGTACTTTTTTATTCCTTTTATAGCTTACTTGTTTGGATTTTCATTTATTTTGTACGTGACTATTGATTTATTATCCTTCTGGATACTTATAATCAATAAAGTATTATTATTATCCATTTATGTTCTCGTTAGTATTGCTTCTATTATAAGATTTTCTCTTCATCAAATTAAAGTATCACACCTCAGGCGATCATACAGAGGCTTAGCTGTCTTTTCTTTTAAACGTCATGTAAGAGTACAGTTCTTGATTCAGTTACTTAAATTTACAATTTGCATAGCTTTCTTTTTCTTTTTGCCACAATTATCGCGGCAGGAACGAAAAATAGACGTTGCTGTTTACGGCAAAGGGTTACTTGATTGTTTATACGTATCGAGTGTCCTCCTCTTTTCTCCCGCAACGTCTTTCTTATCTACCTCTATAGAGACTGGCGTATTTCATTTTTGCAGATGTATGTAGATGTATGATACGCGCTGATGCCTAATTTCTCAACCACACTGTTCGTTCAGATTCTTGGTAGATGCACAGATTTTGGTGGTCAATGTATGTGTACTGCAGTGCTGTTAATCCACATAAATTCAATTATTTCCCATGTGTACGCGATCGCATTTTATTCAATTTAAAGACTATTGTTTCATTATTTATTTGTTTCATTATCAAAAATCTATTTCCCAAATGCACTTTCTCAAAAATTATACATGAACAGGATACACAACGTCCGTATTTAGATCCACATGTAAACATTCACGTTGGTGCGAAAATAAAGATAAACAATAATTGCGGAGGTCAGAATATAAACACATGGAAAGTCTTGGATTGGTATCGCAGTCGATAATAGTAAACAGACGGACTAAAAACAAATCAGACAAACTTGTATATTTTCAAATATCGACGTATATCGAATATTAATACACAATGACGATAAACACCTAAATAAATATCTCCAGACATTGCTATGAAATTCAACAGTAGAAAACTATTCGGGTTTATTAAATCTCAAAATAGAGAAAACAGGCCGGTAGTCAACATAGAGAAAGAGAAGTAGGAAAAATATTTGAAAGAGCTTTATCAAGAAAACAGCGAAATAGATGCCCAAGGAAAAGTAACAGAATTGGGGCAGTGAAGAAGTAAAGCCACGTTTGAAGAATTCATGTGAAATCAGTTAAAAATAACAATGATGAGATAATTATGACCGGAGAAAACGAGCTGCTGATTAGAATTTATGATGTAATCGTTCAAACCTGGAAACAAGGGAATGTGCCAAAGGGATGCAGAAATTGATTATTAGTGCCAATTAAAAAAAAAACAATGTGAAAACTATGCGGAATAATGGTCCTAATGGTCAGTAAGAATATTTCTAATTATCGACCTGCCGTATCTCAAAGGCAATGGAAAATTGTATGTTGGATCGCTTGAACAGTCTTCTGGATAAGCGTGGTATCACAACTGATCTTTAGTATGGATTCAGGAAAAGAAGATCCACCTCTACTGCATTAATCGATTTCTATTTTACTGTGTTGGTTGGAACTGAGCAAAGGAAATCCGTAATAGGTGTTTTCTGTAATCTAAAAAATGCCTTTAATTGCGTTCAACACGATAAGCTTTTAGAAAAACGGCAATTGTTTGGCATTAGAGGCACAGCTGCAACTTGGCTTGCTTGATATCTGTATGATAAAATCCAGTTTGCTAAGATAAAACACATCTCGGCAGAAGGAAAAACTGAAAACTCCTACCTGTCACAATGGGCGTGCCGCAGGGGTCTATTTTGGGGTCAGCGGTGTTTAGCTTATATATCAACGATATTGTGCTATTCCTTTCTGATATCTACTTGATTACATACGCAGATGATATTTCATTTTTAACAACGAATGAAGACACAGAATACATTTATAATGGTATATTACAGACACTGTCTGATTGGTTTGCTCCCAATAAACTTTTTCTTAGTCTGGAAAAAACTAAATACTTAGTCTTTCACGCAAGCGATACACGCTCAAGAATTGGGGACCTATCCATAGACTAAGTACAATTAGACCAATCCGATTCCACAAAATTTCTGGATGTCATTTTTGAGGATAATCTGGTTTGGAATGAACATTGTCGCGTATTAGCTAGCAGACTCTTCGGCAAGTGTTATGTGTTTCTCTGCTCAAGACCAGACGGTGGAGTGCCTTCTGTCGCTGCATTATGTGGAAATCTATTCCAGATTGTTATATGCGATACTCTTGTGGGGTTCATCGGCTGCAGTTGCTAAAGTGTTCTTGACCCAGAAAGCTGTAATGAGATCTTTGATGGGCGCACATTTAGGGAGTCTTATATGCCTTTATTATATAAATTCAATTTATTACCGTTTGTTTGCATTTATATAATGGAAGTAGCAATTTACGTACATCTGAACAGAGGCACCTTTGGTTGAATTCCGAATACCACAGATACCTTACAAGAAGTAGAGATCATTTACACACTGCTGGTACTCCACATGCTGTTACTAGCTTAGGATTAAAGAATGTAAGGATCAGAATTTACAGTTACTTGCCCAGAGAAATTAAACGAAACCACAAATAGCAATTTCCGCGATGGATGAAATAGGGAGAATACCAACAAGGATTCAGAAAAGGAAGGTCTACTATAAATCAAGACCGAACTAATAGAAAGAACTTATTAATATAATATTGAATTACATACACTCTTCCTAGATTTCAAACAGGATTTCAATACTTTAAACAGATAAAAATTATTGGATGGGGATACCAGCAAAACTCATACGACTAATAAAAGCTGATAATGGAAGGACCCAGCACGAAGGTTATAACTAATGAAGGAGAAAAAAACGTGAGAAAATAATTGGAGTGAGGCAAGAGAATCCTCTGTGAACTCTGCATCCGGTATTAAAACAAGCAGTTCTTTTCAAGCTATAACCTATGTGACCATATGCACTAATTGCGAGAAGTAAGAAAAGTTTGGAAGAAGCATGCGTGACGGTAGTGCCAGAAGAAAAGGCTTTAGAAATAAATCAGAATAACACAAAATGTACGGCAAGCTCCCAGACCAAAACAACAACAGGCGAAATTATATTAGGAAATTGTAAATTGTACCAAATGGAACACTATAAATATCTAGGAGTAAAAATATAGAAATTAATCAACGTATACGTTATATGCCAGACAGTAAAGCATATTGAAGCTATCAAAGATCGCTAAAGACTAAAAGTATATGCAAAAAGTGTAAAGCTCCAGAATTATAAAATGGCAATTAGTCCTGTTACGAAACAATGCGTCTTACACAAAGAGATGAAGATAAATTAAGAATATTTGAAAGAAAAATACTGGAGAAGATTCTAGGCCGAATTCTGTAGAGTCACGTTAAAGCACACAGATTGAGGCGGTTTCGACGCATTGAGAGAAGAGGAAAGGAAGTATTGATTAGGAAGATAAAGAATTAGACCTACCGGAGATGTATTTAAAAGGACAGCCAAAAGCAAGATAGGAAGATCGAGTAAGAGGAAACATAAGGAAACTAAAAGCAGACAATTTAAACAATATCGCAGTAAGTTTTGATCACTATCGTTATTATTTGTTGTTGCTTATTTTATTGTTGCGTTTGTTAAGTCATCTATGAATTAATTTTTTTAATATGACATTCATTCTCAAATGCAGAAGCATTCGATATGTTAATGATGAATGTCGAAAAAATATGGCAGCATGTATATATGCGGAGAGGTATCAAAAACGACGACATCTTACACGGAAGGTATTTTCTCGTCTAGCTCCTTGTGTACAACAAACAGGAAAGGTACGAAAGACTTATAATAAAGGCAAGCAAATTGTTCGTCATGTTAGAAATGATCGAGTAGTAGATATTTTGGCTGGAGTTGAAGTGAATACCCAAAAAGCACTCGAAATATGGCTCGAGAGTCAGGCATTACCTACGTAAGCATTACATCAATTTTTGCAAGAAAGCAATTTCCGTAACAGAATCTAATCCTATCGATAGGCACTGGCAAAATTAACTCGAGATGCCCGATTTTTTGAAAAAGTACTGTGGTCGGACGAAATTACTTTTAAAAGTAATGGTGAATTACATCTTCATAATTTACATTATTTGTCACACGAAAATCCATACTATTTATTATTATTTTGGGGAAGGTTGAAAGGAATGTTTATCGAAATCGTCCAAATAATGCACACGAAATGAAGATAATGATAAGAGAAGCATGTAGATCCATAAACCCAGAAGAACTATCTCGAGGGCATAGAAACTTTTAGTTTAGATTGCAATGATTTACAGAAAAAAAGTGGAAGCATTTTCTCAATGGCCAATCGATTGGTGTTGAAAAATCTGTGTGGTACAATTAAAACAAAATATTTTCAGCAATCTGAATATCCGTCACTTTACCTTCTCCCTTCTCTTAAATATTTTACGAATACATTTATGCATCTAGACACTCTGTTTCATACGTTCCCAACCTGAGGAAATAGATTTACTTGCGATAGTAACAGGTGCATCTGCATTTGGCAAAATTTTCAAACAAAAAAAAACGATAATAACTCGTCAAGCATGAAGTTTGAGTAGTTAATTGTTTAGATAAAGTTACGTTCAATTTTAATGCAGAATTCATATTTGAAATAAAGATAGTGGCATTCAATTTAAAATAAGAAAGTAGATAGCCACTTCCGGTATAACGGAACTATTCCGGAAGAAGAAACCATTTCTAGGTGATTCTTTGGACGGGGTGTCATCAAATTTTTCGTCGCATTACTCTATCTGCAATGGTTCGTGAGAAAAAGGTAGTGGACGAGTGGTCTGAAACAGCCTGTATGTTGTAATGTTTGGTAGGCTGGAAAAATTTAGAAATAGATAATTTTTACCAAATTGATTAGTTACATTTAGGGTTCTTGGAATCCGGGAATGA
Source organism: Oryctes borbonicus (assembly GCA_902654985.2). Lineage (NCBI taxonomy): Eukaryota > Metazoa > Arthropoda > Insecta > Coleoptera > Scarabaeidae > Oryctes > Oryctes borbonicus. The sequence continues at coordinate 693,130 of LR736926.1, read as the reverse complement.
GAACCAACCTGATCTAATGATGTTCCAACATAAACACAATGTTTGTATATCCCTTACCGGAACTCCGCTTTCTCGAACTATCACACGTGACTCGAACTTCGATTTACAAATAGAATTTTAGCGACAAACACTTTGAACTTGGAAGTACAACCAAACACGAGCTAAATGGATGGCTATTAGACCCAATTAGCCTCACCTCATTCAATTTTACCTTTCCAAAAATACACTGGCGACAAAACGCAAACGAAAATTCTTATTTTTAGAGATAACTTAATGTAAGTGATGCAGAAGTGCAACTGAAGCAGCGATTCTATGCTATTCCATGACGTTTTTACTGTATCAATTGAAACTTATGCTTAAAATTATTCTGACGATTGTTCTAAGGTTATTTTACCTAAGCTCAATGTTTGGGCGTTCCAAAGTGAACCAAAATCAACAAAAGTTGTTCAGCAATTCAAAAAAAATTATGCTTTTTTCTTCCGTAAAACTGGAATTGTTGCTACCGTTGCACCTCAGGATCGAAAAACAGTAAACGTTGATTGGTATACAACAATTTGTTTGCCTCAAGTCTTTGATGGGATAAAAAAAAACAGCAGACAGCGCCGCATCTTCCTACACCACAACAACGCCAGCTTTCACACAGCACATAGAACAGTCGAACTGGAGAATTTAATTAATGACGCATCACCTAATGACTTCTTACTGTTTCTTTTTGTTAAAAACAAATTGTGTGGTGTACGGTTTTCGACACCGGAAGAGGCCGTTGAAGCATTTAAGAAGCATGTTTCTGAGATTTATTATTCCAGTTTCACTTGAAATTTGAATAAATGTTTTCGACAACTGGTTTCTTCAAATGCAAAGGTGCCCAAAACTTAAAGGCGAATATTTTGAAAAACAATAAAGTGTATTTTTTCCATAAAATATATGTTTTTCTCTTTTTCGAAAAATGTTCAGGGTTCTCCTCGTAGTGCTCTTTGACTGCAGATGGAATTACGTACACAAATGAAATGCGAAAATGAAAAAATGTTTTTAATATCCAGATTTGCATGCAACGGGTTTTATTTCTGATCTTAAATTTTTTGTTCTACAGTATATGCAATTTGTCGTAAACATGGACAAGGACCTTGCAGAACTGTGTTTTCCAAGATAAATATATATAATTTCAAAACTAGGTGTTTAGTACTAAGCTGCACGTCACAGTACAAGGACGGGGAATAATTCTCTAAATAACTGCAACAAAGTGAGTGCTTGAAACTAAATTATCGTCGCGACACATGCGTGTGAAGATTCCGCGGCGCACGATATCGCATATAACTGACCGCATAGCGAAAGCACTCGGATTATTACAAGTACACAAGAAGTTGAACTTGTACGGGAGTATCCGATAAACTCGCTTCTTATAACGAACCGGTCATATAAACAAGTTAGGTTCATTTTCGTTCTTAAAGCGATCGCAGTGCCAGCGTAAACACAGAAAATGCAATCCTCCGTCGCGTTAATAAGTGTTGTATTGTTGTGTTTGTGCAGTGAAATTGATCTTACTCACGTTGAACCTTCAAGAGGATGGGTTGTGGACGATGATGGTTGTTTACTACCGGACAATGAACCCGGTTTTTGTACCACGTTGAATACATGCGAAACAGTGACCTATTTCATCGGCGATCGCGATTACGACAGTGCCGATGTACAGGATATCATTGAAAAATACGCGTGTGGGGTGGATAGGTTTAGAGGCATCAAAGTGTGCTGTCCTTATACACCTTTGGTTCAAAATAAACCTACCTCTAAACCATTCAAGGACCACACGAATCATCCAAATCTAAGGCTGCTTCCCATGAATTGCGGGCCAGTGCGTGCGTGGGGTTTGTACAACGGAAACGAAGCTAACTTATTCGAATTTGGATGGTCTGTTCTATTCCAGTATAAGAAGCCAGGCGATCCTTACATTTGCGGAGGTTCCTTGATCAGTAATAAGTACATTTTGACGTCGGCTAGTTGCATTAGGAATAAGTACAAGCTTATCGGGGCGAGGTTGGGTGAGCATAACGTGAGGACCCTTAAAGACTGCACTTGGGAGTATGCCGATGGAAATAGAGTAGACTACTGTGGACCACCACCTCAAGATTTCAACATCGATGAAAGCGACTCCGTAATTCATCGAGAATATAACCCTCGAACCTTAGAAAACAACATAGCTCTGATAAGGCTAAGAAGAACAGCAGATGTCAATAACGTCGAGTCTGTTTCTACAGTCTGTCTTCCAATCTCATCCTCAGAGAAATCCGAGGATATTAGCAAGTACACTTCCATAGGCTGGGGCGTAACAGAAACCGGAGTAGGCAGCTACGTTCTGCAAAAGGTTCTCAGTGTAAAGATCAATAACTCAGAATGCAGCAAAGCTTACGGGAACGCTGGCCAATCTACCGAAAAAGCGTTTTGCTTACGTCACATCGGACAGGAGGACGTCTGCGTTGAAGACCCTGGCGGTCCAGTTATGAGCTACGTCACGATAAACGGGGTCTTGAGGACACTACAGTACGGAATAGTATCTAGAAGGCCATCGACGTGCAAGAACACTGCCACAAACCTAATCACATACACGAATGTCGTTCCATATGTCGGTTGGATTTTAGACAATTTGAGACCGTAGGCATTTTTTTGTTTTTTTTTACAAGCTAGTTTTGCAGCTTGGCTGGAAAGTTGTTTCGGATATTATTTTTTTATATCTAAAAATAATTGCGTGTTTTTCTTCTCTACAGCGGTTTGGCGACCTCGATTGGCCAAATATATTGAATTTTAAGTTTATCTTATTTAGCCAACAGCACGTTATTTGTCGAATGTTGTGACCAGTATTATATAGATTTATGTTATACAGAATGTTTACGTTAAGCATGTAGTAACTAATGTATTCTCTTGATTACTTTTTTATGCAATTTTTGAGCTAAAAACTGTCGCCATATATGCAGCAACATTTCTGTTTAATTATCCAATCAAGGTTAGTGTATTTTTGTAAAATAAGAAACGATTTTGCGCAATAATGCTTATGCCACCAGTTACTTGTTTTAGAAACTAAACTGATTATTTTTTAAATCTTTTGTTCTACGAATATGTTATACATGAAATTGTATTTTTAATAAAGAATCTTTAATCGAATATGTATATAATAAACTTGACTAAGTTAAATGGCAAGATCGTAAACATGGTTGATGATAAACTAAATTACTAAGTATTGGTTAAGTCTCCTATTTAATAATTACGTTTGACGCTTACGAAAATTAACTTCTAAACTTGCTACGACTTGCTTTCATTTCAGAAAGAGCACTGTTATCAAATCAAAAGGCCAGAAACGCCTAAATACCTCCAATAATATTGCAGGATGTTGTTAGAAAATTCAGCACTTGTAGGTAACCGATTACAAGCATTCCAGTCTGGCGTCCGATTTAACCGGAAACTACCTCCAACTTAGAAATCTTAAACGTAACACCTTCCATATTTTTTTATACTGATATATGAGTACAATGTTATTTGTGTTAAACCTTTGCATGTTTGATGCACAGAGAGGTTATTTAAAGTCTGTCGTATTTGCTCCTCAGCTTCAAAATTTGGAAAAACTCCGTCAGAGGATTACTGCAACCTGTCGTGAAATTCAAAGAGATGTTTTTGAAAATGTACCTCGCAATTTTGAATAACGGCTTTGCAAACAAAAATAAAATATTTTATGTAGTTAAAGTGTGTTTGTGTAAAACAAAGAAAAAAAACAAACAAAATAAAAATTCCGAAATAAATCAAACAATTTCAAAAAATTAAACCCCAAAATGTACTGTACAAAAGACCACTAAAATAAGATATCAGCGACATCAGCGGGTTTAAGTGGGTGAGTCAATTTTTGCATAAAAAATTTTCCCGCTCGTACTTACGCGTTTCAGGAAATTTTTCATAAATTTTCAGATTTTCAGAAATTTAGGGTGGATAGTTTTCAAATGAACATCCGGTATATCTAATGTATTTAAAATTTTTAGGCGAATTAAATGTCTTTAATTGAACTAATTTAATAATTTATAGCATAAAAAAGCCAAACATTCTAAAATATAATTAGGAAAAGGGAAAAAATTGTTGATAAAGCAATAAACATATTCCGAAACGTAAGCAATCTTATTTAGACAACACAATCGGCACAAGCCCCCCTCGTGATTTTTACCAACCCTGTTTTTAAATACAATTTGTTTTTCCCCAGGCACAATTTGCGAACACCAGAGCGCACCAAACGTAAATGTTTAACTGGATATCCGTATTAGTTAATTAGGGAATTTTTTAAGGATTACATCACTTCGATTCTCAGTAAATGCTTGATAAAAATGATCGATTTTGTATTTCTAAGAATTTTATTTTGAAAGATTGATGAATTACAGCAAATAGTATTATCTGTAACATTCACATTTTATGAATATAGTGACCAAATAATTTCGTAAAAATAACGCGTTATAAATAAACGGACCACTTTTCTTGGTATCCATTCCCAAATTACATTCGCGGAAATTTTTGCTAGTCACAGAATATTTTTACTCCTCGTACATATCTGGTGCCTACAAAGATCTGCATTGTGCTACCAATTGCTGTTTATAATTGGCAGGTATGAATTTTAAATCCTGTCTTTTGTACTTCTCTTTCTTCAGCAATCCTGTACAGCTATTTATATGGTCTACTGTACATAATGCATATTTATCTTTTCCATCTGGACTTTTTATGGTTATCAACTGTGAATTTATATTTAGCGATTTTCCGTGCATTTACGACGTTCCTAAGTTCTCTGCATTAATATCTGCAATAATCTGGTATATGTAAAAACTCTGTAGATTACCCAGTCAGAGGTCGAGTAAGGAAAACAATAAACCCGCTTAATTCTGTACAACTGAAAGAGAAAGTGCGCACAGAAGAGCTATTAATAGTTAAATTAACGGGATATTTATTTGAAACGTCAACTTAGTCCAATTCACGAAATTCCTCATCCGCGGGAAAAGCCTATTAAGTACGCTATTAACTAATAGCGTTTGCTTGATTGCCATAGACAGATAACATTAGTAGTTCTGTTAGTTATTGATCATTATTAGTAGTTCTGTACATTTAAATTTCACTTATTGCGGACTGTAATAGTAAATAATTATAGGTGTTATGCGGATAATTACGATGCAGATAAAAACGTTAATGTACCTGGTAATAAATCTTTTCTGTTTGTGTTTTTGTCTTTCCCATCGTTGCAAGTGCGACTGTTGAATATAGAGTGTATATCCCAAGAAGGTCAATTTAGACAGATTCTTGCTGAAATTAAAATACTTCCGTCATCAAACTAGCAGTCAGACAAGTATTTCTTTTTCTCAGAATGTCAATGGGAAATATGCAGGCTATTTCGCGAAACTCGTTAAGTAGAAGTTTTAATTATGTTGTTATGAATGGAAATCTGAAATTTTCCAATAGGTAGTTATATCGGACTTGTTCATTTTAAATATTTTTGCCTACGAAATACTTCCGGGTGAACCGGAAGTGGTTATCAAATTTCTTACATTAAATAATTAAATGAAAAATTTATCTGCTTAGTCGATTGTATACATCGCATACAAATAATTTCCCTTAAGTCAACCGTTTTCGAGATATTCACGATCATGTCGAAATTTTGGCATTTGCGCCGCTTTTGTTAAAATTAATTATTTGAGAATGTAATGTGGAACGAAATGCAAGGGTATACATAAACTGTTTCCAGATAAAGATATCTTCCAACTGAAAAAACTCTTTTTTTTAAATGGACCATGATATCTTTAACTACACTATTTGGTTGTAAAGGAAATTCCACATAGATTCATTCCGGTTCAACCGAAAGTGTTTGATAGGCCTATTCCGACATTTCGAAGTTCCACTCATAATAACATTATTAGAACTTCTAACTAACGAGTTTCGTGTAATATCCTGTATATGCAATCGCTCATAAATGAGTAGCTCAAAAGTGTAAAATAAAACAAGTGGGTTGCCACACCAAGTAGAGAGAGGGCAGTAACTTACAATTAGTGAAGTCGGAGTGGAGTTAGATCAAACGTATGTTTTTGGCGTCAGGGAATTTCCTAAGCAAAAGATTATTTATCAAGCTAAATTCATAAGTAAAAACTATAACCGGAATTAAATACGTTTAATAAAGTAGGAAACAAAGTAAGTAGCTGTTTTGCCGTGTGTGACAAGTTGCTGCTACAATCTGCAGTAAAAGAAATCTTATGTGAACGAGATATGTCCAAATAAGAAATTAATTTCCATTCTGAGTATTGTATATCAAGTCCCTAAATTTTTAGTAACATAAAAAATTGACGTTCCTTATATCATAGTATATGTTCTTGGCCTCCAGTAGTGTATATGTCTTTGTGTTGAGGCTGCGACAGAAATACTTAAACGGTTTCTAGCTCACGTTGAGTATTGGCGCGTGTTACGAGGTAAGCGCCAGAAGTTTGCAGCCTGACTGTCTTCTTGCAATCATAGAAACAAGATAACAGTGCCGCCGGATACTATCTGCGGTTAAACGATCGTACAAATTACAGCAGCCGCATCTTCTCAGTTGCATAGCAGATGTCTCTTGAGTTGGTGCTGTCTTATCAATTTGTACAATGGATTGGATTGTCTATATGCCGAAGATTCGCCTTCATATTCCACAATAAAAAAAAAAGTCGGGAGCAACATGTAACTTGTACTGAGCAATCTTTGAACCTCTGTCACGACAACCAAAAACATCATGGTAACGATCTTTTGGGAATCTTGGCGGTTGGTTTTAAGAGAAGGAACACAACATTGGTATAATCCATAAAGTACCATGGGCGGAAAGGGAAGCCCAGAAAGTTTTTTCTGAAAAATTATACTTCATTTCGCACACCAAATATCAAAACCGCCATGTAATTGAAAATAAATTGATAAATACTGTGGCAAACCAAGAAAAGATAATGTTGCGATTATATTATCGATTTTATCGAGACTACGCCAGCTTATAATAATAATAATAACAGCAATGTATTTCATAAACAAAATGTTAGAGAAAATAGTCAAGCGTATATAGAAGAGAGACAACACTCAGCTAACAATTAAATCACAAACTCTTGAATAAGAACTAAATACAAAGTGATATTACAACGCAAGTAAATGAAAGAAAACTAGTAACAGAAGCAGAGAATAGGAAGCTGCAAGGTTCTAATAATTTAAATATTCCTGTATTGAGTATGGCTCTATATCGCAAAGATACCTTATTAATTGCTTCTTAAATAAATCAATATACAGCGTGGTAACTTATTAAAGAAAGTCATACCAGCGTATTGCACAGACTTCTCATTAGCTGTGTCTGTGTTTAGCTAGCCTGTAATTATTTTTGTTTCTCGTAGAATATTCATGCTCAGAAAAGCATTCACTAACAATATATTTATGTTTGCAAACAAATATTATGCATTCTAAAATATAAAGTGCGTATATTGTTAAAATGTTCCTTTACAAGTTTCTAGATAGTTTTTAGCAAAATAAACCTTATTGTCCTTCTTTGTAGAGTAAAAATTCTGTTGATGTCAGTAGACAAGCCCCAAAATATAATGCCAAATTTGGCTTTGGAATAAATGTTCCCATAATACACCGTCATTAAAGCACCCATGTCTAACACCTGGGACAAAGTTTTAATTAGAAAACAGCTATTACCTAAAGATTTACAAAGTTCGTTTATGTGTAAGTTCCATCTAAGGTGTTGATCTATAAAATTTCCCAGGAACTTACCAACGTCCCTTACTCTGCAAGTATTATTGCCAAGGACAATTTTATCCGGTATTGATGCTATAGTATTACTTCTGAAAATTACGCAGGAAGTTTTTTCTTTGTTTAGTACTAAATTATTTAATGTAAACCATTTTTCCATAGTTCCAAAATATGCTGTCGGCCAATTATTTCGCGTGCTCAGTATACACCATGTTCTTGTAGGATGTTCAGATTATCTTTGACAATGTCGATTTCAGAGAATATGCCAATTCGCCACAAACCATAATAATAATAATAAATTTTGTAACACATTTGTTCTCCAACTGGGCGATACAGAAGTGCCCAAAATGTTGAACCCTGTAACTTAAGTTTTAATTCTTTGTATTCATTGTAGTAATTCGAGGTCGTCCACTGTATTTGCGTCTGTATAATTGCCATGTTTTCTCTTTTCGTTTCACTGTGTGGATAACAAAATACTGAAGAAACCATGTAACTTGAATTCCGGATATATTTATTTCGAGTAACGCACAAATTGTGGCTCCAATCTTGATATTTATTTCCTTTCATTCCGATATATTTAATAATAACTTGTAAGAGAGAACTTGCATTATTAGCTTTACAACTAACAATAGAATATTTTAAACAATACTAAGGCACAAAGTAAGAATGAAGTCTGTAAATACCCACATCTAAGCATCTTCTGTTCTTACCGTGCAGTAACAAAATTAAACTAATCCCGGGCTTTTCCAACTTGCAATATTCATTTCTTACTAAAATCTATTAAAAATTTTTTTGCCTGCAATTTGTTGGTATTTCCCAGTTGTACGTTTTCTTTTTTGGAAATACACAAATAATTAATAATAATTTATTAATTAATAATATATTAACTTTATTCGTCATTAATTTGCAAAAATCCACAAATATTCAAATCATCTTTGGATAACTTTTTGAAGTAAAATGCGTTTCTAAGAGTGAAGCTTGCTTTACTTCAATATGCGACTAACCGAATTCACTCTTACATTATCATTTAAAGACAATTGATGCGTACAAGAAGTGAATTTTCGGCGACATCTAACTCTGAACTTTCGATGTTCCCCATTTGGAAGTCTTCGCAGGATCAGTTTCTCTAAAACGCTTCAATGTTCTGGTCACAATAGATCGAGTAATTGATTCCCTATTCCTCATTCAAACGGACACGCATTTCTGATTACGTTCTCTTGCAAACAAGACAGAATATAAGCGCCTGAAAAGGGAGATGGAACGAGGCAGTGCAAGTGATCGAGGATAAGCCGGATACACTTTCGCCAATGCTGAAGAGGTTGGGGAAAAGGGCTGAAACAAATGTCAAGAACGACGACATAAAGATGTAGTTGGAGCTAGAGACTCTGAGATTGAGGACCGATAAGAAGAGAAAGGAGGCCATCGAAAGAATGGGAATCCACACGTCCGCTGCGGTACGAGTGTTGTCGTTGAAACAATCCCAATGAAGAACCGATACCTCCTAGTCTACAGATATTGGTAAGGGGGACTAGAAGAGACTGCGATCATTGCCCGGACAGTAGAAAATGCAGCAAAAGGAAAGAAAAAAAAAGATTGTGTTCCTTGTTGTCACCGTATTCCATCCACCATCACCGAAATAGTTATCCTCTCAGATTCAGTTAAAATGACTATGTGTCGCTGTAGAGCTTTTTCGGAAGATGTTTTTGATGCAATAAACAAATGAACAACAGAGAGTTGTGCAACATTTATGAATGTTCTTACTCCAACCAAAATTTGTTACTAGTTTCTATCTTTACAAAAAAGTAGCTTTATATAATAGTGGTTTTTAGCTGCTTAAGCTAAAAACCACTATTCAGAAAACGAAGTGATTATGTCATACATTAAAACTGATAAGCAAAACCCAAAACAATTCTAGCACCTCGACAAATAACATACAATATGAATACTCTATATTGCAAGTTCATCTAGAAGATAGCATTTAATTACCGCCGTTCAGTTTAAACTCCTCATTAAATGGCTTTACACTACAAAGGTGTTATTGAACTTCAATTTCAATCATAAAATAATATTTTTCTGGAATAAAGAACAAAGAAAAGTTCATACCGGTTGCGACCAGGAATACGTCCTCGAAAATTATTTATTAGTTCAAGTCTTCGTCATAAGGAGCGCCCATTTCGAAGTCTCCGTCATTCGCGAAAATATTTGTTTATTATTCTTTACGTTTTTAATTTAATATGTTTGTAAATACCACGTCAAACGTAAGTCACGTATCTGTATAAGTTCTGTCAGGATTCACGAAGTATCTAGCAAACGTACTCATTCATATGCAATACGTGGGAACTATTTGAAAGTTATTGCTACGTGATTAATTGAGGTATTCCTATACACTCCGGGTAACTTCATTGTAAACGATTGTAATATGAAGGTGTGAATGAAAGTAATAAGCATATTACTCTTGCAAATGATATACATATTATGTTATCATACAAGCTGCAGCAATAGTACGTCGGCCTTTTACTATTCAGTCTGTAGGCTAGATAGCAATTTGATATTTTGTTTTTATCACGGAATGTACAGAGTGGTCATCAGCAAGGTATTGACTTTACCAATTTCAGAATGATTTTTTTTATCGATTTTGTTAAATAGATCAGCCTGAATATTATGACCAACACATATTAGATTTTCTTATACATTTCTATATATTGTTCGTCTAGAAAGTATCCGGAATTTATTATTTTTCTCAATTTTAATATATTTCTTTTTTGTTACTTCGTCAGACAAAAGTAATGCATCAAGTAGGTTGTGCCGACTGTAGGCCATGGCAAAAATCATATAACAACACCAGCTGTCAAATATTGTTGATTATCAACAGGCTTAATATTTGTGAAATAATGTCGCAAGTAGAAAGAAGAAAGTTGGTGGAATATTTGTATAGAAAAGGTGTTCAAAACGCTAAAAAATTTCTGCAATTGACTGAACTCGGAAAAAGTTCAGTATATGAGCAATAAAGAAGATAAAAAAAAAAATAGGAGAGATATGAGCCATGGACCAGTTTCTGGAGGACCGTGTAAGATTAGCGGAAACAATCTAAACGCTTTAGTGACTTTAGGACGACAAAACCGGCGCCTAGGGTTTCGAAAACTGGCCAACAGATTTGGAAATCAACGTCAAATAAGAGTGTGTCCAGAAACTGTCCGCATTTCACTGTGAAGACAATGTTACTTATCAAAGAAACCAAAAAAAAACCCTGCAATGACACCTCTACGAAAGCAACGAAGAATAGATTCTTGCCAACGATTTCGAGACGATAATTTTGGCGATGTTTTTATACCTGACAAAAGTTGTTTTCAGCTTGGTGCAAATCATTTAAAAATTCCTATCAAGAGAAAATGTTCCCGTTCAAATTTCCAAATTTCCCACAAAAATAATGGTTTGGGGAGCAATCTCTCAGCGTGGTGCTACACCTCTCTGCAAAATTGATGGCACCGTTAATAGTGCAAGCAGCTTCCCCAGATTTTAGTCCCATCGAAAACATATGGGGACCAATGAAAATTGAAGTAGAACGAGCAGCACCACGAAATAAAGAAGATTTGACTCGGTCAGTTTTACAAGCCTGGACCACTATCACCGAAAAGTATAGCGTTGACCTTGTTTCGAGATTACCTGAACGTTTAGTTAAGTGTTTACAGTTAAATGGAGATTGTATTAGTAAATGAGATGAATTATTTGTTGTGATTTTATTATTCAAGTAATAAAAATATATACAGTCAAATTATAGCTGTGCTTTTTGTTTTCCGGATACTTTCTAGACGGACTATATAATCCAAATTTCAAAGTTGTTAATAAAGTTAATTTACCTAAAATATTATCTAGTTAATAGCTAATAAGAAATGAAACAAAAAGCAGATTTTCTAGCCAGTACAGTGAAAGATATCCATACGGAAGCGTTTTTAAAACGCTAGAGAAAATGTAAGTAATAAGAGTACAGGTTTCTTCATAGTAAATATTCACGGCAAACGCAACACACACGAACATGTTTCTGCCAGGCGTCAACAGCGTGGTTCCGAGAGTATTTTTAACTCTACCCTATGTCGCTGTTGCCTTACAGTTAATGCACCACAATTTACAAAGTTAATCTCTGATGAAACAACTTTTAACAACAAAATGTCACAGCCATGCCCAACTGCCATCTAATAATATTCTGTCTCTAATATTCTGAGTTTTTTCTGATACTGAAAATCACAGATTGTAAAAGCCGTGCTTAAGTTATGAATAGGAAGAACAATATTGACTTTGAACGTGTGTTAAAGGTACAATAACCAGTACTAAAGGAAATTAGGCGATGTCTATTGGAGTAGAGATACGAATTTATAATTATTATACATTAGAATAATAGTTACTTTTAGTTCTTCGTGGTACCATTTTTATATAAATTATGGCTTTGGATTCTTTTTTGAACTATGGTAAGCAATATAGTTATTCTTACCTATTCAGGTTTTTAGTTTGTTAGTAAATTACTATTGCCCCCCTTTATTTTCCGTGAATCTCTAATGTAATAGCGAAACGTAACCTACTAAATACCAGAATCCCCACCAAATTTTCTTTTTTGGACACCTGAATTCTTGCTGCGACAGTGCGCGAAATTTATCTAGTTCATACACATAAAACTTGCCTATATATATTTTATTGCCAACTCTGTAAAAATAAATATTACTCTTAAAGTTATGTCTGCTGATAAGTAAGAAAACGAGTACGCTTCACGAAATTAGCAGAGACTAGACAGACTCGTGTTTTGTCGACTCTCGGGGAAACTAGCGCAACTCGTTTTTGCAGGCTTAATGACAAGAGATCAAACCACCAGTTCCATGTTCTTGTCAATCACTTTCTTTGTATGCGGAAATTTTGTTGGAATTTGCGAATTTGCAAAAAAAATATGCTAAATATCAGCTTCTATCAGCGCCCAAAAACTGAGCATCTCAAATCATCAAATGTGTGTGGTACAAATTGCCATAAAACGAACACAAAACGTTGCCATTATCAAATTCTCTAAAGCTGGCTACTAAATACATGTCCTCTATAGCCCTCATTTTTCACAAACGAGACGAACACAAAACGAAATGTTTACAGACAAAGCGAGTAGAAAATGATGTCATTATCACATTTTCAAGAAATGAAAAATTTATTCTGTGGCTACTAAACAAGTGTTTTCGTAGCCTTACTCAGGAATATCTCGAGTACAAAACTCAAACCGTCGCCATTATCAAATTTTCTAAAGCTGGAAAATTGGCTACTAAATAAATGTCCCATATATTTTTAGAAACGAAACGAGTATAAAATGAAATTTTTATAGCAAAAACTAGTACAAAGCTAGTAGAAAGTGATGCCAGCATAACATTTTCGAAAAATGAAAAATTGGTTCTGTGGCTGCTAAATAAGTGTTCTCGAGCACAAAACGAAATGTTTACTACACAAATCAACAGAACGACAAAATTTTGAAAAACCGAAAAATTGACGCGGTGGCTATTGAATAAGGCTCCCTCATTATCAAATATCTCGAAAACAATGTGACCACAAAACGACAACGACAAATCACTACAAGATATACACAAAACGCAGCCACTACCGAAAGCTAAAATATTGGTGCAGTGGCTATTGAATAAGGGTCCGCGCTAACCCTTATTCTCAAATATCTTGAAACCCCGAAACGAAATTTTTACGGCACAAATTATCACAAAACGTAACCATTATTACATTTTGAAAAATCGAGAATTGCTATGTTGTTAGTAAATGAGAGTCTGTAACAGCTCTTAATCCCGCATACATTGTTTCTCGATTATCTCCAGGAGATAAGCACAAAATACAATTTTTAAGGCACAAATCACCACAAAACGAACAGAAAACGTTACCACTACCAAATTTTCAAATGCCAATTATTGCTGCGATGGCTGTTGAATGAGAGTCAGCGCTAGCCTTCATTCCCAATTATTTTGGAATCGATAGGAACGCAAAACGAAATTTGTACAGCACAAATTGTCGCACGTCACGTTGCCATTATCAAATTTTTGTGAAACCGAAGAATTGCTACGGTGGCAGTAAATAAGGGTCTGTAACAGCCCTTACTCCCGCATACATTATTTCTCGATGAGAATACCGACGTTTCGCTCTCAATTGTATGGAGCTTCTTCTGGTCTGCTGCATTCTTCGTATAGCACCATCTTATTTACATAGTGAAATATCTTTCCAAACAGATGTTCATCACATCAATGTTAGGACTCGCGATCTAATTACTCTGCCGCTAAATAAGACGCCACTGTTTGAACGCTCCTTTTCTTATGCTGTTTATAAAATTTATAATAGAGTGCCCGCGGGAGTTAAGATGTTGTCGCTTGCTGCATTTAAGGGGTACCTATATGGATTAACTTATGTTTAGTAAACAACAGAGTTTAAGCATTAAAAATATGGTTAGTTTGCCTTCATTTATATGTCAAGGCTGGATGGAGAAACGGTTGTAGTGCTTTGCACTCAAACCAAATCCAACCTTCTGATCTTTTCCTAAGCCATAATTATTGTTTTTACTTCTTTTGTATTTGTTGTACTGAGGTGGGCGAAAAAATAAATATGGTCGACTTTTGTAGATGTAAATAGACCTCTTCCAAGCCTAAGACTTTTAGACTGTTCATTAGTTTTTTGAGGCATTTCCCCAGTTGCTCAAATAACGCCGGGAATTACAACAATTCTATCCATTCTCCACATAGCGCATATTTCGTCAGCCAACGGTAGGACCATGTATTTTGTATGTTACTGGACAAAGGAACTGCTATATCTATGACGTATATGATTTTTTGTTGTTTTAAGGTGTGAACTAAGTCAGGGATATTGTTGGGGATAGACTTGCTTATCGGTAACGATTTTCCTGTTACAGCATAAGATGATGAGATCTTCGAGTAATGTGTATTTTTCCTGTAGTGCCTTATAAATTATATTTGCAACCCTTTTGTGTCTATCCAGATAGGATTTGGGCGCCATTTTGCAGAATTCCGCCAGTAGGTGTTTCTTCTTTATCTCCGTACATACGGCATCTTTCATTCGGTAGATTTTCCGACGATTCTTCTCCTGTATGCTATTGTAGGTATCACCTAGTCTTGTATTGCTGCCAGGAATCCCTCCGTCTCCACAAACAGATTCCCAGTCTGCAGCCACGTTTGTGGGTCCTTTGCGCTATGCAGCGGATTACTTACTATTATTAATAATAACAGGCGTTCCTTCAAACTGCTTATGACACTCCGGCATGTCCATAGATAGAGATGCACAAAAATGCAGGTCCCTTCTAGTAAGTTGTTGTAGTATTGAATGCTACTTGAAGATCATCCTGTCCTCTCGTATTGTACATACGATTGCCACAATTGTCCTATAATATCGATAGTTCTCAAATACAACATTTATAGATACAAATTTCCGGGAAATGTGATTCAGTTCCTTTCCTTAATCGACTTGCACGAATCTCTACTACAAAAGCCAGAAGTCACCACATCATAGACCAAATGAGGACCTTCTTGATTACCTGCCAAAATAAATAGGAAGATGGAGGGTCCAAGTATTGGCCCTTGAAGTAGACCATACTCCAACCAATACTCTTCTGGTGACACTCCATTCGCTGATATAAACAATTTTTTTTATATAAAAATTAAATTATTAATTTCTGATGAGGATCCATCGAGGCAAACGCCTCTGAGAGATCGAAATATAGTCCTACAACTAGCATCCCTTCGTGTATGTATTCCAGAAACTAAAAGCTAGCTAATTCATTCGACTGTTTAGTTTTAAATCCCTGTTGACCATCAAATTTGTATTTTTCCTATATTTTATGCACAATATTGATATTGGACGCAGTTGCTCAACATTCTTATGTATCTAAACTAACAATTGAACTGAAGCAAAGGTAGGCTGTCTTGTATAATTAAAAGTAGCCATAAATGAGAATTCGCACCTTTTATATTCTATTTTTTTTACAACAATATTATTGCGTTCCATCCCAACCATATCTAAATTAATACCACAACATTGCTTTTTTCACTTTTTTCACACAACGATTCTTTTCTGTATAATCAGGTGTTGATAATCGATTGTCCCGAAGCGTATCGCGTTTACGTAGCGCACGTAAACACAAGAATATCCAGTTTAAAAACAAAAGCGGACAACTCGGCTAGCACGATTCGGCGCGCCATATATCAGCACACAGGTATATCATCCGGACTACCTCCGGCTGCTCGCTCAATTCGTTCGCTAATCTATCACCATGCGCTTCGCAACGCGTGTCTTCCTTCTGCGATTCCTGCCGTTCGCGCTGTTCATCGTTGCGACGTGCTTTTCGCGGGAGATCACCGCCGGAAGATTTCCGAGATGGGTTGTAGACGACATGGGCTGCATAACGACCGAGGACAAGGCGGGCATATGCATCGAAGTGGACAAGTGCCGGACGATCTCGGATCTCGTCGAAGGGCACGGCAATCATCCGGAAAACGACGAGCACAAGGCCATCCTGAAATCGCACGCCTGCGGCGTGGACGATTGGGGAGGTTTGAAAGTATGTTGCGACTACGACGCTATCGGCTAGAAGCGATTGAATTGTCTGGGAAAGCTGTACATACGCGGACGTCTAGTGTTTATTTCTGTACTGTTTTTCGTGAGTTTGGACAAGTAAAGCGAAACATTCCGGTGTGTGTGATGTAGAAAACACGCGTTAAATTCCGTTCCTTTCTGTTTCTGCACTAATTAATGTAGTGCTGTTAATACCTACGATAATAGGTTTTTAGTATGTATCCTAATTACGCTAAACGATGTTTTTAATATCACGGATAATCATTGAAGACTATGCCTTTGTTACCATCGATTATATTGATGTATTAAGTATTATGTAAATAAAGATTCTATTCACACTAAATTTATTAGACTTCTCATTTATAAACATCAACTTTTTTGAAGTTATGACTTTATTACATCCAAGTGTGCACGTTGAAACGTTATTTGGCGAACTTTGTTCATACTTTGTTGTCGTTTATTGTTTATATCAGGTATCAATTCCGGTTTATCGTGCTAACTGATTGTATTGACAGAAACGAAAATATGCTTAAACCTGTTTATGCTCTGACCATGAGTAAACAAAACACAAATACGGAAGTATTTGAAATATTCATTCTATTCATGTGAAAATAAAAAGAAATCCAAAGAAACAATAACTTGTAACACAATGCACTATGAACCCGTGGCAATGCGTGACCTTTTAACATAGACGGGGCGAGGGAAGATTGTAAAAGACACGATAAAGATCTTACTTTTAGTTTATAATGATCTTTGAAAAAAAGCACAACATATTGAATCCCTCCCGGTCGGAAACAACTAGAGCGCGATGGTTGATATTGGACTTTAAAATGTACACATAACAGTTGCTTTTATTCGATAACAGTTGGCAACAAAACGTATATAATATAAGAGGGAAGTTGTATGAAGAGTAAGTTGGAAAAGTGGTCATATTGTGTAAAAGCAAATAGTGTAACAAGCGTTAAAAGAGTTATATTATCTACTATTCAACAGGTTATGGGGGGTAACGTTTCATAAGAAAGAAGAAAATACCAAGAAAATCAATCATGGAATATGGCAGGGTGTTGGTTTGCGTGCAGTATATATTAAAATTTCTCCAGATAAAGTGCCAAATAATAAATCATGGAATGCAGCGGAATTTATTGGTATTGTCTTGGTGGCTGGAATTCGTTTCGTTAAACCGCTATTACAATTAATATCAGCATATATTCAGGTAGTGTGCCTATTATCCCTTTTTTGTCTTGTTCTTTTCGTGTACGTTTTTGTTATATACTACAAATATAGTTGTATTCGGTGACGAGTTGTTTGCAGCTTTTTACAATTTCAAACCGCTTATAAAATATAAATTATAACTTGAATGAAAGTTCAGCTTATTCAAAAGCATTATATATTTTTTCCTCTGTTCTCTTATTGTTTCCCGTCCGCTGCTCAGTTATCCCACTGTTTGATTCTTTTAGAAAGCCGCCACAAAGAGCACTGTCGGCGTGAGAATTGTGTCCCTGTCTTTCTCCTTTCATTATATCAAGTACATGTATTATCTCTAATAGACAAGATTCCAGCTTGCTCCTGCAATTGTGTGCACATTGCATTATATATTGCAAACAATATATACATGCGAGCTGCTCCTTGATGGATTTGGATGATGCCAAACGTTTAACTCGTCAGCGAACTAAAGGAGTAAGATTCTTTTGCCCGAATTGTGATAAGGTCGCTGATCACTTTGCAGAAATCAAATTTATGTTTGCACCAATCTCTAGTAGACTAGACAAGCAATGTTTGAAAAGGTTGTTAGCGAATCAACGAGAAAATAATTTAATCATATACGGGCTGGAGGCGCATCAACACGACAAAGAGGATGCTTTACAAGTCATAGATGCAATTAAACCTGATGGAGGCTATGGAGAGAATATTATTCATTTGATGCGTCTCGGAAGATCTGTGGAGGGCAAGCCGCATGTATTGCGTGTGATTTTCAACAACCCGTACTCTGTGAAGGACATATTGCGCGATAAACGGAAGTTGCAGTCCCATAGAAAGGATGAAACAAATTATCAGCGAGACTTGTTAAAGAAATGTCAGAAGTAGATGGAAGAACTCAAAAAATCTGGAGAAAAAGATCTTAGGATTAAATATGTTCGCGGAGTTCCGGTGGTTGTTGGAGATGAGGGAGATCGGTCTAATAAGCCCGGCGTAGTAGTAGGAAATTCAACAAAAAAACGCCTAGGTTCCAGCAGTGCTGATTTTATTATCAGAATGTGCGTAGTATAAGGGGTAAAATAAGAGACTTGTATTGTAATGTTTGTACATTATTATATGATTGATCATGTTTATAACTCAGAATTGTTTCCATCTGAAGACCAGGTCTTGCGCTGCGATAGAAATTTTGAAATCATGAACGTTTCACGTGGTGGTGGGGTAGTATTTGCTTATAAAAAGAATTGTAATGTAAAAATGTTGGATTTGTCGATACTGTTACAAGAATTACCTAACGTCGATGTAATAGATTGTCAGTGTAAGTTTGCTGATACTAGTCTATATATTTTCTTGTTATGTATTCCAAAAACACCGTCACTAGACGAAATAGATACCCTATTAACGTACATAACACAGAATTATCTCTCTGTGATTAAAATGTTACTAGTGGGCGACTTCAATATTCCTCAATTCGCACTGGCCAGCAATGACGGTATTTGTCGGTGATTTTTTAAACCTGCAACAACATAATGAGATTTGTAATGAAGCAGGTAAATTGCTCGATCTAGTGTATGCAAATCACTCTTGTCTTGTGCAGCTCTCAAAATCACCGCTTACTAAAGAGGATTCTGTCTTTCATCCGTCATTAGAAATTTCCTTTACCCTGGCTTGTAAACAGACTTTAGGTATTTCCGCCAAAACGCTAAAACGCAAATGCAAGGCAATAACGTTTTCACGAAAGAAGAAGCTCATTGTTTATGATTACTCCCTGGAGAATGAAATTCTATCTCGCCCTGAAGTTGTGACTGATCTGGGTGTCACTTTTGATCCTAAGTTGACATTTGTTCCTCACATCGCGACAACAGCTTCCAGAGCAAATAAAATGCTAAGCTCCGTCTTACGAAGTTCCAGGCACTTCCATAATAGCTCTACTATGGTTACTTTGTTCGACTCTCTTGTAAGACCTAGGATTGAGTATTGCGCGTTGATTTGGAACCCAATTTATTTTGCTCACAGGACAAGGCTGGAGAATGTACAAAGGAAATTCCTGAAGTATCTCTCCTTTCGGACTAGTGGAGTGTTCCCAGAACGAGGTTATCTGCAGGATCAACTTTTAGCCACCTTTAACACCTGCTCCCTTTTAACTGGACGTTCCGCGCGGGTTCTAAAGTTTGTATTTCATATTATCCATGGTAATATTTACTGCCCCGAAATCCTCGAGCGGTTGCAGTTTCTGGTTCCAAGACAATTTGCGCGGTATTCGCTAACTTTTTACACTCCCAAAGCACGTTCAAATGTACTACTTAAATCACCTATTCAATTTATTTGTGATACATGTACCTTGGGCGCCCTTGTTCGAATCTTTTTGTCGATGTAATGGTATATATATAGCTTTGGGCATACGAAACTATTTTCATTGTATATTGTAGTAAGTATGTGCTGTAACGTTGCGGAACTTTTCTCGCTGTATTGTGCTATATATGAATACCTTTTTTTCTTTGTATATTTTTTGTACCTTTCTTTATCCTTAATTTGGTATTAGTACTGTTGGATAAATAGTTGTAGAATAGAACAGTTGTAGAAATACTAAATATAGATAGTGGAAATTATCAGAAAAATGATGAAAAGCTCGCCCAATTATTATATAATGTTTCGAGGACAAATTTCTAAAAATTGCGTCTGACATGTTAAAACTGAAGGAAAATGGAATCAGAAAAGCAAGAATAGCAGTACTAAACTATCAACTAAAAGAAAAGCAATTACAGACCAGTAGTAAAAATCTCAACAGTAAGAAACCTACTTGCAGAATCAATGGAAATTAAAACAATAATTGAACATTATTACCGCGTTTCTAAATAGGAAACTAAACATAGAACTTTACATTAAAGCACCAGAAGGAATAAAAGTAGAAGAAAACGAGATATTTAAAATTAAACAAAGATTCATATGGTCTACGTGAAAGCCTAAAATATTGGAATGAAAGATTTAACAAATTCATGCTAAACAACAACTTTGAAACATCAATTTTGTCTGCATAAGAGTGAAAGCTTATAGCTACCAATCTATCATTCTAACTGGTAAAGAGTCTACACTAAATGAATTTATAATAATGTTAGAAGAAGAATTTTAGAGAATCAGGTTCTTTTTTAGGATGAAAATAGAAAGAACAAATGAAACTTTGAAGATAACACAGAAGAGACAAGTTAAAAAAATATGATCTAACTGAATGTAATGGTACAAAAACTCCACTGACAAAAGGTTTTCAGGCAAATGCAACAGAAGACATATGTGAGGATGTTCCTTATAGGTAGTTAGTGGGAAGCCTGATGTTCGTATCTATAGTTTCGCGTCCATCGTATTTAAGCCACTATTTGGATAAACCTGTGGACACAAGCTAAGCGAGTCCTAAAATACTTAATATTGGATTGCTATACACAAGATCTAACGCGAATCTAATTGATTGGGCAGATGGCCGATTAGACGGAAAAGGTGTAACTGGTCCAATTACCTTATATTGCGGAAATGCTATATCGTGGCTATTGAGAAAACAAAACTGCGTTAGGCTCTAACGGCAGCTACAAGGGCTAGTGAACTGATATATACCAGATCTCGCACATGTTTTTGCAGAAACACCTGTTACAATCTAAATATACGAAAATGAATAACATGCGTGCAATCGCGAGTGAAGATGCACCTTACAATCAATTAACACCATTCGAACGTAATCGGATTATTGGGCTACATGAAGGCGGTGTTTCCAGAAAATTGCGCGTAGAATCATTTGACTGTATTGCGGTGTTGGAACTTGTAAATTGCAAATCAACGTAAAACACGTAAAGCAGGTTCAGGCGCACCTAGAAGGACCACCCTCCGCGAAGATTTTCTTTTGAAGCGCTTGGTTGTGCAACGTCGATTTCATTCGGTAACATTTTTAGCGCGGCAGTGGCGGAACGCTATCGGTCGTAGAACATCATTACGGATAGTTTTCCTTAAGCACGAATAGTTGCGTAGCTACCGGCCTTTATTGCGATTACCTTTAACATCTGAGCATAGACCCGCTAGAGACGAACCTTATTTACTTTTATATTGTTGAATTGCCTTTCTGATGCTAATATACATTATTTTGCAAAAATTTCTTGGTGGTGCATTAATTGCGGTCAGTGTATGTATTTCTTGAGGTACAACATATAGGAAAGGGAATTTTCTCAATCTAGCAAGATCATTTTGAGATTTTGGTACCTCTCCGTTGACGCAAAGTAAAGCTGTTGGATCAATGCTACCGCATGAGAAAGATACCATACCAAGGGTTCCTACGTGTTTCGCTTCAAATTTAGTTGCCAATGGATCCTTTAGTGTATTTCTTTAGCCTTCTAGAGCTAAATAATAATACCAAGTTATTTTCAATTAACTACAGCATATTTCAAACAAATGTTAATCTATATTATGTCATTCCCTGACCATAAGTACTCTCCTTGGGTAACATGTTTTGCAGCAAACACTGTACACCTGAGAGGTGTAAATGTGAATTTGAAAATCAAGAGTTTGTTGTTTCTAAATTGAATCACGGGAGACTGAGATTCAGGGAATCTTTCTTCTAATAATCTTTAATGTTTATTTTACAAGTTCATAGGTTTACTAATTTCTGAATTAATTTATACGTCACGGGCCAACTAGTTTGGTGCCGCTTCTATTGATATGTTAATGTGCAAGACAAGGTTAAATTTTTTGGAAAAAATTGATAATTTTGAAATGATTTTAAAGTAAACAAAACCTTCTTCTTACGTAGACGAATGAAATATTTCAACGTGGCGCGTTAGAGCCCGTGCGTTCGCGTTCTTATCTTCTCTCTCCCAAGAGGGAGAATACATTATTAAAAGAGGAAGGAGTAAGTAAAGACAAAGGTGGAAAAAGGTCAGGTGTTATTGGAAAGAATCTGGATAGTATTTTAAACGTTTACAAGTCATATACGTTAAAGGAGCCTCAAGCAGTGCATACGGGAGCATGTAAAGTACCGGTTAAGTGAACGTTATATGCAGGTGCCGGGCAAATTTATCTTGATCGGTGAAACTCGAATACGCCATGGCGAGTGGTCAGCAGTACTATCGGAGCTCGTTTCTTCAATAAACTTCACACCGTCGATCGTGGTACAGTCAAAGATATGTCGATGGAAAATACAAAAAGAAGTACACTGTCGCACTTCTTTATCTGCGCAGATGACTGTATAAGAAATATTTGTCGGCTGTGCAGTTGCTGATATACGTGAGTAGTTGGAGGTCGCCGGTTGTGGACCAAATTCCCACCACCTTAGAATTTAATTCTGCTAAACTGAAAAAGCTGGAAAACCTTTTCCTCATCGCGAGAGCCGATTCTGGACCAAATTTCACCTCGATATCCGATTCTGGAGCAAAATTCCACAATTTTTGCAACTGAGGTTTGTTAGTTATTGCCAGAGCCGATTCTAGGCTACCTTGTGCCAGTGTTGTTGTCCAAACCTGGGTGGCAAGGTTTTGAACAGGTATGAAACAAAGTAAAACGTGGCCATGTGAATACAGAAAAATAGTTTATTTTATTAATGTGATTGCTAACAATATTTATATTACAGAGCGTTAGTTTTGGTCACCCAACAATTATGAGACTCATTGAAACCTAATCACTTGACATACACTTTGTTTCCTCTCCTACGTAAAACATTTTTCACCAGACATCATCGTGTTTAGCTTTCTGTAGTTCTTCTTCATAAAAACTACTAAGTATAGGTCTCCCAGTCATGTCCTCCAGTATATAGGTTACTGGATTAGTGAGTTGAATTTTTCTAATTTTAAATTGACATTATTATTTCCGACGAGTGACTTCTAATTCTAATAATCGCAACAAAAATGGCTTGTATGATTTCCGGCATCACCATCAACTTTGCAAAACTCTGAACACTCCTCCTGGGTAAAATAAATACATACAGTAGTTGTGATAACTTTGACAAGAGATCCAGCTTTGGGATCATTCCTGTGAAGCACCCGTTTGTGGAAATGGGAAATAACGGCGATCCAATTAATCCAGCTTTAATTCCTTCTTCATCCGCTTCCAGCGCTCCCCAAGCTCTTGATATCGAAACTTATAATCTTCTAACGAAATTTAACCATCACTTTTAGTTATTTTACTCTAACCCGCACTTACCAGAAAAATTCATCTCACTTCTAAATGTACTTCTGATTTCCTGTATATTATAAGAATACACATATAACTCAGGAAGGATCACATAACTCCGGGAATCATATTATTTTAGGACCCTGTAGTATCCCACACCCACATTAGGTTCGACTCTAGTTCGAAAGCTTATCATCCAGGATTGGACAACAACATTGGCACAAGGTAACCCAGTGTCGGCTCTGACAATAACTACCAAACCTGAATTGCAAAAATTGTGGAATTTTCGTCCAGAATCAGCGAGCTCCAACTACTTACATGCCAACAATTAACTTTATTTCTTTAAAGCAAAGGTAAGATAGTGATTAGGCTAAGGAACACTACACAGTTGAACCGCTCACCACGAATACAATGACACCATAAAGGGCGTTTTATCGATCGAGATAATATACTTAGATACACGGATTTAACATCTATAAACATTTTCTTATGGGGTTACTTCAGACAACATAAAAGAAAGATTTTTTGAAACTATCACACCAAGATTATTCATGAACGATAGAAGGTCGCTTACGGAAAGAATCCTGTTGCACATTAACGACAATGGTGGCTATATTGAGCACTAGAACCTACACCTTTATACTACTTCTAACAATAAATTCATATCTAGTTATTTTGAAACTTTCTGCATTTTTAACGGTTCGATTTCAATTCAAATTAATAAGAAGAGTATGAAAAACGTTAATTGCTTTACAGCTGCTAGAATAGTTATAAAGGTAACTAAAATTTGGGGAACACAATTATATTTACTATTCGCTAAAGCAATAATATCGAGGAAACATGTGATTGCGGTTGGCAATAATCTATCACAGCCTCTAATACTCAATTCTAGAAAATGCAGTGGCAAATGGTCCAAACAATGTGCAATTAGCAATAAATAAAGCCATTTAAGAAAGATGAAATATCTCGAAAATAATGTGAGATATATATAGATAATCTTAAAACATGTATAACTACTTTTTTATATATTTGAATATATATATATATATATATATTTATACATAAGGCGGCCAATTAGAAAAAAATTAGTGTGTCGCGTATCTTTAAAACAACCCGTACATTCTAATGTAGATCCAAACGCCGTGGTTGGTTTTCAGAAAAGCAATATGATGAGATATCCTGTAGATTTTTTACAATTCTCTTCGCTGAGAGAAGCTTGCGGAACAAATTAACCTTGTTGTTTTCTTTTTAATACACACATACATAAGATGAAACAAGCCTATTCTATAAGCTGTTCCTCGAATCGTCTGTTCTCCCATGTGGAGCACACCTGGACGCTTTTCTCCAATATACATCTAATTTCAATTTATAATTTAATTAGGTACGACGGAGGTGTACAACATATGACGCGAAAGAATAGCCCGATGAGATATATACCCTGTCAACCGTATACAAATTAAATGACAACCAAATGGAAGGAATTGGATCTTCCAAGTATTAGTTACGTCTATATACAGTGATAAGGAAATTATTAGCAACAACAATACAGAATAACGCTGAATGATAGCGAATTACGAAAACACAATAAATAATTACTCTTCACTTTGGATTTGTGAAAAACTTCGCCATTAATCCCGTTGAAAAATTGACTACTAGTGAAGGAATACTGAAATATAAATAAAAAGTACAAGATTCGAAATTTATGGCAAACATAAACATACTCTAATTACTTACTTATTCAAGTGGAAATAAGTACATTTGTTTAAAGGCGGATGTTTTGAATATTTCGCGCGCTACTCTACACAAAGAACTAATTTTGAGATATCAAAATAAAAATCAAACAGTTAAAAGTAATCCTTTAATTGCGCTAACTTATTAATCACAATCGTATTTATTTGATCTGATCGGTCATGTGCTTCGTCTGCGATGTGCTTGTATATCCAATTGAAGGTTACAAACGCCCTCTCAAATCTATTGCTTTTCTGCGTACTAAATATATTGCGCCTCCAACGAAATTTGCTCGATTTTCTTGAGTAGAATGTATACAAAACAAAATGATTTTGCTGAGTATTTTTTTACAGTTTCTTCTAATTTTAGTTTTCGTTAGATCCATTTACTACTTCTTTAGAATGCATTAAAAATGTATATACTGTAATGTTTTTGATAGATTAATTTAAAAGAAACTTTCGAAATTTTTGCAAATGTCAGAAATTTACTAAAATTGGGCTCGTGAATCCGGGAAAGTCCCTAGACACTCTTTCGGCAAATGAAAGTTTTGTTTGAGGATAGTTTCAAAACGGAAAATGGGAAATGAAATAACCGCTAACCTTAAATGTTGTAGCCTTCTTCTACATAAACACAATATTCTTCAAATGCACTTTTGAATAACTTTTAAATAGTGGATCGAAACTAGGAAAATTGGAGCAACTTCTCAATATGTTATGTCTGAATGATATCTCGACATAAAGTTACAAACAATAATTAATTATTGTTAGTTTCCTTGCCAACGGTTTTGTTTTCATAGATACCTATGATAATTCTTAACAATTTAAAATATACGATTATTGAATTGGATTCCGAAATGAACGATTTTGCTGTAATGTGACGCAAGGACGTAACTGCTGCCGGGATTCTGTGTTCTAGGAAGACATACTTGAACACATGCAACACTACAACGTTGAATTGTACTGAGAATTTAGATGATACGAACCGAAAGGCATTTAATTGACATTTATAACCTTTGTACCACTAACGTATGCCCTAGAACGTGCTGTAGAAATTTCTAATGTTAACTTTCGAATAAGAAAATGATATATATATATAAGTAGTTAATATACGTCTTCCCCACGCTTGTCGTTGGCTGAACTTCTATTAATTTTAATATTAACTTTATTATTTTTACGCCCCAAACATATTCGGCTCAAAACAGGATTCTTTCCCTAGGGATCGGGCTTCCTACCAACAGATGGACCCTCATACCCGATAGGTGTACAATGTGAACTTAGCAAAGAAGAAGTGACTACGGCGCTGATGACAGCTAACCTCGTCGTTTTTAATAACATTACAATACATTTATTTGAACATATACTAAAAGGTAATAAATGAAATAACAAAATCCTCGCATTCTATTAATATTAAACCCTACAACATGGATCATCTTCATATATACTAAAAGGAACTAAATCCTATATATTGGCTGCAATTGAAAATGCTCCACCCTTAAATTGTTGGGAGTATTTTGTTAAAATTTTATAAAAGGGTTTGTGAAAGCCAACTTAAACGATTATTTATCATATTGCATTGAACTAGTTCGTCTTCCAGTATTTACAAGGGCCAGATCGCCAATGGCCTGATCTTCTGGCGTTCTTCAAAGAAGGCT
This sequence comes from Oryctes borbonicus, assembly GCA_902654985.2. NCBI lineage: Eukaryota > Metazoa > Arthropoda > Insecta > Coleoptera > Scarabaeidae > Oryctes > Oryctes borbonicus. The sequence continues at coordinate 666,057 of LR736926.1, read as the reverse complement.
AATGACTTATTTGTCCTTCAGAAGAGGGTTGTGAGGTGTATGGTGAGGGTCTCTCAAGTAACTTCATGCAGGCCATACTTTAGGCAGTTAAATATGCTCCCTCTACCCTCATTATACATTCTGGAGATTTTACTATTTTACAAGAAAAACGAGCTAAAATTTATCTTTAACCGAGATGTATATAGTGCAATGGCCACTCGTGGCTCGGGTGCCTCGACATAGCGCAACTCCGTTTGAGGGGAGTCCTCACTACAGAGCCATACAATATTACAACAGGCTTCCACATGATCTCAAAACCTGCGTAACACTTCGCCAGTTTAAAAATAAACTGAAGCTATATCTACGTGACAAATTATTTTATAGTGTGGCCGAGTTTCTTCGTAGCTAGCACCTATTCCTTTGTTATTATTGTCCGGCATCCGTTTACTTATTTTATGTTCGTATTTTTATCCATATATAGGTTTACTTATTTAAACTTTTTATTTATATATTTTTAGTTATAGAGTGCCCTATATATATATATTGAATTTGTTTTATTATTTCGTGTATTATTACTATTTAACTGAGATTTTAAATCTTAAATCTAACCACATATTGGATGCTTGTTCGCTCAGGACCGGAAACGAATTCAGATAAACATTTTCAAAACCTTATTCAAGCAGTTTAAGCGAAATAAGTCGAAGTTTTAGCATCGATTGTTAATTATAAATGAATCTCGGATACATCAACACACTTCTGAAGTCAATACATACTCAAAACGGTGGACGGTGGAAGACTGTTCAATGGCCAGGAAAGTGACGGCGACCACTTCTTGAAATAGTTATCGACTATCTTCAGAAAGAAAGAGCAATAATACGGATATACTACGCATCATTACTTAACAAGGTAGAAACTACGGGTGCCACCTTCTCACACTTTGGTGGTCACCATAGCAAAAATGCATTAACTGGGGTTTGAACTGGCAGGCATCCTACCCTATTCACGAGATCTGGTCACCCAACGACTTTTCTCAGATCAAGCTTTCGGTCGGAGGACAAAGATTTTCATCAAATGAGAAGGTTATCACATTCGTGAACGTTATTATTATTATTATTATACACTATTTGCACGCACTAAAGAGAGAGCATCTTTGAGAAAAGTATATAAGTTAACAAGAAATAATGCTTGCTTCTTTGTTACGATGGAATACTTTCAAATTACCTTCGTATACGTATACCGGCTACTTTTAAAGACACTATAATAATATATGTTTATTTTCACCTAAGAAGTATGTAAAATAACGTCAAAAGAAAAGGAAAGGATAAGCTCTAATGCGTGATAAAAGGATTAAAACAGTCAGACTACAAGATCTCAAGTTACGCAGAATGTAATAAATTTTAGACAATTTGTTAGAGAGGCTGTTAATGCGATCATTCCATTTCAGATCTTCATCAACAAAAATACCCAAAAGCTTGCGTGAAGATATAATTTAAATAACGCGGCCTTTTAAGTAAGATATATATCGTTTTGCTGCTGTTAATTAATAAATTGTTAAATGATAACCACTAATAAAGTTGGGAGTATACTGTGTTAGAAATATTAAAGAGGTCCTTCAGATCATTGAAATTGGGTTATCACTAACCCCCGAAAGATAAGGCAGATCATTAATGAGAATTGATAAAAGTGAGGAGTCCAAAATAGAACTTTGGGGAACACCTTTGTTGATGATGCGTACTGAAGATAAAGTGTGATCAATAACAATTTTTTCTTGACGAGTTTGTAAATGGCTTCTGAACCAATCTAGGGATAAGCCATTGACGCCTATCGTTCCATTTTATGAAGAAGAATATCGTGGTTAACATTATGACAAGCTTTTGATAAATCCAATAGATAAGACAAGGCACAATAGAGTCAACATTAATTGATGAAATTTCTTATAAAAACGAAAAAAGAGTGGAAATGGTTTAAGAAAAGGCCATATTAATTTTTAGAAAATAATTCATATTTACTAAAAGAATGTAGTTTATTGTTTATTCTAGGCTTATAAATTTCAGAGAACGTTTGGTAAAACTGTGATAGAACATAAAGAACAAGTGGTATTAAGCATGCCTCCATTATGGTTACGAAATGAAACAGTTCAAGAATTTCAAACGTTTGTAAAGAATTGTAAAGGTTACAAAATTCATGTTTATGAAATATATCGCTATCTAGACGACAAGGTTCCATTTTCCTCGCTTTTAATGCGTTTCATTCGCAGACTTTAGGTCGATAACGCACAGAATATAGAAATCGGGCGACATTGAAACGCCATACGTCATAATCTTTAAGACCGTTGCAAATTTACAGCGTATATATGCCCATGTATGTCGGTTATTGTAAGTTTTTATTGCATTTTGTCGGTATATATGGTAATAGGTGTAATGTCTCGTGTCCAATACGATTACTGTATGTAGAGCAGATATGTTAATCGATTTAGTTGATCGCGCAAACAAATACATGAATAAGATGAATGTAACGCGAGAAAATATTGCATGTTAATTTATGTAAATCGCGATTACACGTGCCGTAATAAATTACGTTACACTGTACGGCCAGCATCATGGAAGATTGTTTCTATAATCGGAATTTATGTTCAGAGAAACTGAAATATGTGACACGTCAGAAATATATGTTGTATAAATGGATTTGTACAGGATGAGTGAATAACTACATTGAACTGCTGTAATTTCATCTTGCAGATTGAAATACGTTTTGGAATAATAGAAAATAAATGGTATCGAGGCGGTATTTTGGTTGCAAGCTTCTTTTAAATATTTTCCACAAACCTGGTAGTTTTGATCGCAAATAAGGTAGCAACACTTTATAAACGATATGTTTGGTAAGCCATGTTACGATAAGAGACAAGCTGGTATATTGAAAAACAGTTTTTGAGTTATGTGTTTTCTATAAATAGTAGAGATTAATTTCACGTCTGCTACATTAAATATATTGTAGTGACTCTTTGAGGTACCTGCACTTACACTTCAATTCATTAATTTTTAGTTCTCCAAGTTCAATATTCATTAATCATCAAAATTTAATTAAATATTATGAGCAAACATCAAAGTCACAAGTTATTTTCAATTATTTTTGTGTGGTGGCGGCCCAATGGGGTGTACAAGCTTTTTTAAACTTTAACCAACTGCGAATAGTGACTCGGGAGTGTACCGGATCCACTAAGAAGTTGATCCTAGCTCATACCGCCTACCTCTGCCGTCAACCGCAGGCCCTCGTACCACTGGGCCACCGAGTCGTTTAATAATTTACATATTGAGAATATTTTCTGAACATTCATACACAACACAAGTTCTATGGAATCCAATAGTCAAAATTCATAACGTCATCTACAACATCGAAATGGTCATTAGGCTAGCCGGAAAAGGTATAAAGTCGTTGCATTGACATTCGTGTGACAAGTGAACAGATAAGAAAAAACTTTTTTTGCAACAGGCGTTCTTCGAAGTGCTTCAAAAGCATCTCAGAGAAAGCAAGAAAGAGAATCATCCTCAAGAAGTTAAAAAGACAACTGGAAGGGATTTACAACAAAAGGATTTGGTGTATTAACTATAAGAAAGAAGGAAATAGGAAGTATTTAAAAGAGACATTTGAACAAGAAGAAGTTTTTGAAACTATGGCGCGTTTTTTAAATATTTTAAAGCCTTATATGTACAACAGTACTAAAGACCCTGTAGTCATTTGACCTTTTACGATTACCCAGTCTCTTCTTTCCCAATCTTTTCCATTTCATTTTATCGGTTACTAAATCCTCCAAATTGTCAATGTCTATTCTTCCTAAATCTAACGTAACTATCTCTAGCCATTTTCGCATGGTCTAAATACCTTCTTTGTAAGAATATTTTCTTCGTGTACTTTGTACATTTCCTAGCCGTGTAACCTTTTACATTTTGACGGAATTTGGCTTGGGCTTCGGCAAATAAATATTTATTTTTTTTTCTTCTTCGCCGTAGACCTTCTTTATTCCTCCCTACAATTTGTTGCAGAACCTTTCTTTCCCCACAATTGTATTCTCTTTTCTTACTATTCTGTTAACACCCAAAATTCGTATCCGTAAAGCGCTGTTTCCAAATTCTACCCAAGGCTCTTGCTGTTTTGCCAGTCTCTTCCCTTTTTTATCTGTTTTTTCCTTTTTTGCTGCTCAAAGTCACCCCAAGTAATAGAACTGCCTCACTTCTTTGAAGATATGCACTTCCCCTCCAACTTTAAATTTCAACTTTTTGTCTTGCTTATTATTCGGTTTTTGCTTTATTTCTACATATTTAGGACCTCTATTGATTTGCCTTGAGATCGCGTTGCTTTCCCGACTCTGCCAGCCTACAATATTCTTTTCTCTTCTTCTAATTAAAGCCGCGCCTCGTCAGCATATGCTATCATTTGCATCATGCTAAGTCTTTTGTTTGAATTTGTGCTTCTCTTACAACTGATTCTAGCACCAACTTGATTTTTAAACTTGGTGCTAGAATCGCTAACTATTGTCCTTGTTCTAATCCTTTTCGTGTCATAAAAGTCTTTGAAAATTTTTCATTTGCTAAAACTTTATCGTTCGCTATCTCCAAAGTGAAACATACTAGCTTATTACCTTTGCCTCTAAACTAACTAATACCTCGTGTATTTTTATTTTTGAAATGCAGTCGTAGACTTATTTAGAAGCAATAAAGAATATGTAGAGGCACAGGTTATGCTCATAACTACTACTTTGTAGCTCTTTTATGGTGAAAATTCGCCAAGTCTCTTATTCTAAATCATATTTTTTATATGTCGAAACATGATTTTGAAGGTAACGTCTAACCGAGTAATTCTTCCGTGATTCTCATACAAGCTACTGCCTAGTTATTCAGTAAGTAGCTTCTTTTTTACTGTCTACATATACTTGTTGCTTTATTTCTAGCTGCATTTCTCTTTTTTAATATCATTTTACGTTTCTTTGTTTTTCTAATATATTCTTCAGCTGTTTCCAATAAGGTTGTCGCTGTCTGATTCCACTCCTTTTCTATGTCATTAGATTTCTAGCTTCAATGATATCCTGTGCTCAATTTCTTTCACTACACTTGTCTCATTTAACTTTGCTCAGCTATATCTTCTAATTCCACGACATTTTGGCTCCTGAAAAGTCGGAATTTCTTGTTCGAATTTTATTAGTAAGATATGGTCAGTGTCAGCGTCTACTCCTCAATAACTTCGCACATCGTTTATGGCTCCTTTGCCCTTACTCTACACCTATATCTTTGTGATCAAAACTAGTCCTAAAAAAATTATTCTTTTTTGGGAACTCAAATAGTATTTAACCGTTTTCATTACTACAAACGAAGAATTATTCGATGTCACATCTTTATCTAGAAACCTCAAAAAATGTTTGCAGTATTGTGAAGTATGAACCTGAAACTAAACGTCAATCCGCTGTGTGGGTGCTACAAGATGGGGAGAAGCTAAGAAAAGTTATCCATTTCGGAAGTGTGTCGAAGAAAATAGCTTTTTTCTCAATTTCGGATCATGTTGCTGCAATTCCTTTATATTACTGAAGAACCGTTAATGACAATCGTTTGTTTACAAGAAGTGATCGCCGTGCTCTGAAAAGCCAACCCGCAATGATAATCACGATTTTTTTTACGTTTACAATGGTCGGAAGAAGCAGCCAATGTGTCGAAAATGGCAATTTTGACTGTATCTATTGATATGTGACATAATTGCTTTCACGATTGGTTTGAAAAAAACATGAAAAAGTGTGGCGATCTGTATGGAGATAACTTTGAAAAACAATAAAGCACTACTACACAAACAACATGCAAAAAAGAAATCTTTTTCGAAAAACGTAACCAAAGGTTCTTGCGTTATCTGCAAGAGATACAATTTTTACCCAATCTGCTCTAATCTAATTTTTAGGTAGGAATTACGATCGCACCTATGTAAATCTTCTGTCTTGCAAAAGAAACACCTTTCACTTCGTAGAATTGCCTAGTGGGCTAAAGAAATTACTATGTAAGTGTACACGTACGTACGATGTCCACTTGTAACGTAATCCTCGCTTGCTAGAGCAAATATTACCGAATTTAATCATCACCGTTAAATTTCTGTTTCATACACTTTGACCCAAATACTAAATGATCTCGCGAACTGGCATTAAACGAGGTTTATAGCTTTTATTACGGCATAACCATTACCCACACGCTACACTTTTACTTTCGTTCAAATATGTTGAATGTACATCGGTATTAATTTTGACAAAAGTCGTTAAAACGTTACCAGACTATGGAGAGCGAGGAGTGTGGTTCGACGAGAATTTTTTGAACAAATATTTTGTAGATCATATAAAGGAATAGTACACATTTATTATTTGAAGTTTACAGGTCGTTCAAAGTTATCGGGCCACTATTAAACTAATAAATCTTTGTTATTATTGTAGCTATAATGTACTGGAAAAAATTGCATATCGCATTTCAATACTAACTTCAATTGTTTGTATTTTTTTTTTATATTTAACACTCTGTATATTTTTCAATTGTCCAATATCAAATGAAATGAGGAACGAAAGAGATACGATGAAATTTTCATTGGACATTTGAAGCTGTAATACCTTCGTTTTTAGGATAGCTACTGATATAGTGGAAATATGGAAAGTATGTACATAGTTTATATTGCCCAATAAAGAGGCTTTATTTTAAAAAAATGCGCATCGTATTTGAGCGTTTAGCTACAATAGTAACTCGTTTTTTTTTATTACACCATGTATATTTTTTCACAAATCGATAAATACTCTTATGGCGTTGTAGGCTTAGCATAAGAGAGGATAAAGTTTATGATGAAAGACTTAAAATATGAATCAAAGCAAATAAGCGTTGCTTTTTGGACCTTTTGTAGATCTTGCACGGCGTCGTGTTCAATTAGAAAATTTGTTAGTGATAACAATTATTGCTTTTTGCCTCTGGTTTTATGAAGATTGTTTTTACTTTTGTGTTCACTATGCTCCTTATAGTAATGATTATTTTTGCTGAATGTGAGTGTGACATGCTTAAGGCACATTTTGCATGCAGTACAAATTGCGAACAAGCTCTCCAGCGTTACAACTGAACATTTCCGCATGGGGTGCTGCCCAGTAGAACATACTTTTACTGGCTCTCTTTTTGTACTAATGAACATATCTCTCACACACGGGCAAGTACTGAGAACCCTAAAATGAAAATAATTTTATTATTTTATTTGAAGGTTAAATATATTTCATTTTGTCCAAATTGAAAGAAAGGATTGTTTGAATGAAAGAAATTCGTTTCAAAATAAAATAGTATTTTTTTGAAATATTTTTTCATGTCAAAGAATAGATAAGTTTGACATCAAGTGCAAAAAAATTATTTCTTCAAGTCAAGGAAATGTGCTTCCTCTGGATAGCAGGCGCTTGTATCTTTTAGCACTCTAGATGGTGCTAGGGAGATACGCCTAACTCATCGTTCTTGAAGGAGGGTGATATAAGTCAAAAAGCAACAGCAATGGGGTAACGCTCTCAACCTCGTTAATGACGCCGGGTAGACAGAAACCTGTCCGCTGGTTCCATGAATTCCTTGATTCCATCAATACCATGAGCAGCTGTGCTAGCAGAGTTTTTCTTGGTTATGTATATAGGTAACCATCAAATTATTGTGACTATTTCTTTGGTTAACACATTGGCTGTCATGTGTAGCACCGGTGATACTCTATCCCAGGGGCATGTGTATCTCTCGTGATACACAGACAGCATTGTACAAAGTGCTGTGCGATTTTTTGTGGCTTGGCAGTACAACCTTTGTATTGGGTAAGTGGCATATCAATAATGTCTACTATATTTATGAGGTATTAGATTTGCCAGTTTCTCGCGCGTTATATATTGTGCGAGCATCTGGAGTCATCAAGTGCGTTGCAATTAGGTATTTACCAGTATTTACGTTGTTTGGTCTCTGTGGCTATTTCGAGTTATTCATTTTTGCTGATGGTTTTTTTGTGAGTAAACTAACGGTATTATTGTTCCTAAACAAGCGAAAATAGATTTTTTGCTGCTTCTGAGAAGTAAAACGTGTGCTTAGAGGTTTGTGTTTTTTGAAGGCTATATTTCAGGGTGTGATACTGTTTTTATTTAAAGTGAAAGAAAATGACGAAAGTGAACCAGAGAACGTTACTGCAAATTCAGAAGAGGGAATATTAGCTGAAGCATAAAGTTAATTGTATAGATAATGTAGATGACCTTATTCCGCGTGATGTTTACCGTTGATTTTTCGGTGGCATGATTTTAGATCTTATCGTATTAGAAACCAACAGAAATGCATCTCAAATTATACAAAATAAAAGAATTTCTAGGCATACCAGGATGAAAAATTGGCGTCCAACATATCGAGAAGAAATAACAACATTCTTTGCAATAATTATATACATGGGCCGTGTTGTATTATAGATTACAATGCTGCTAAGGATGGAATAGATCTGTCAGATTAAGTGGCGAGTTATTACAGCCCTCTAGGTAAAACAATTAGATGGTATCATAAGGTGGTATCTGAGCTACTATAGAACACTGCAGTCGTCAACTCGCTTCTTATTTTCAAACACTTTACCAAAAAGAAAACTATTCAGATCAGTGAGTTTAGAGAAAACCTAATTTTGGGCTTACTTAAAATAAATCAACAACGTCCCAAAAGCAACCTTGCACATAAGCATGTTCTCGTAACTGCTGAAAACAAAACAAAGGACAATAGGAAAAAGAGACGAAGATGCACATTATGTTACGAGAAATGTGTCAAAGAAGGAGGACATGGGTGTAAAGAAGGCAAAGTTAGCATCAACTTTTTGTGGTGAATGTAATAAATACATTTGTTTCGAATGTTTTACAAGAACTTTACACTGAATAATAGAAGAAGATGTGAACTTGTTTAGGCGATATCACCGGTGATGCAAAATTATTAATGATGTGCCATACTCATCATCAGCATCACTTTTTTTTACCAAAAATGTTTAGCTTTTGTCATATTGTATCCTTATTTTGATAAATAAAGCATGTCATGACTGTACACAACCTTGAATTGAATTGGTAAAGTCAGAACTCTCTAATGGTGGCAGCCAACATGTTAAGAAGGTGAGATTTTTTCATTTAAAAAGTACATTTCTTAAATCGAGATAATTAAATTTGTTGTTTCAATGATTCTATGGCTATCAAATTCTTTGGTACAAACATATTAATTTTATTATTTCAAGTACCAAATTTTGTTGATATTGATATTAGCGTATGATGCTTTTTTGGGTTAAAGAAATAATATTAAAAAAGGCATCTTTGGTAGAAAGCAATACTGCTGGTATTGAAAAATATTATTCCTTTTACTCAATGCAGGCTTCGTTTAATCAACAGATCCTTTTTCTCTGTGTATTTCAAAGCTTATCCTTCTCGGGTCCCTATATTAAAAGGGTATTTGTCGTCACATTTAAGTTTTATTATTAGGGATTTGTACATATCCAGAGTTTTTTCGATTTCCTCTTTACTTCTGCCAAATATTTATTTAAATTCAACTCGAGGCACCGATTTTACTGTTCTGCTGCTCAATCTATTAATATTATCTATTTGAATAAACAGGTAAATTGGAAATGCAAACAAGAAAATGGATATCACCAGAATGACCTACACTGTAGTATTTCAGTTTGCTTTATATCGGTTTGTAGCAACTCGGAAGTGATATACTCAAGATGAAATTTAGTATTAAAGTAAAGGAAAATGTAAATAACTGCCGTTGTAATATAGAATGTTATCAAAAAAAAATTGAGAATACATAAAAAGCATGTTCATGTTTATTAATTTGTTAAAGTTTTCAAATCACACATCAATAGTAAAAGAACAAACGTTGGTTAATCTACTCCAAACATACTTTGTTTGTGTGCGGGGACACATTTTCTAAACCGCAGCTTGCCGGTCTCTTCTGAAAATGGGAAGAATCCATTCAGAATATATAAATACACCAGCATTTCTAAAAGTACTTGAGTGAAAAACTTATGTAGCCATAATTTCTATTATTTTGAACAATAATAGTTGCCCATAAATTGTGGAGGTTCGTTTCTAACGCGCTTTATAACATTACCGATATGAACGGAGCGCGTTGTGTGAGAAATTTTTAAACAACTGCGTTCTCTGATTAATTAAATACAATGTTCACAGTTTTACTTCTACCTGTATAACGCAGTATACCCGAAGCGAATCGTATCGCTAATTAGCGAACCATGTCCAAAAGCTCACCTCTGCTATCTACTAAATTATGCATTCAATTGGTCAAATATACCATGTTTATGACCTTACATTCTAGGCTTCATGTTACGTAAACTGCGTATTCAAATTTTACAATTTCCCATAATCGATTTTCGTTTCCGTCTATACAGAGTGCCCGAAGGAAATACCGCTTTTCGGTTACTGCTTCATCTTTCCTCTCAGAGAAAAATGTTCTGAATAAGTGTTACTTAGTTCAAAGTGGCGCATAACCTTAAAATCTTTTTGAGCTACAGACGGGTTTATGAAGTACACAGGTGAATACGTACTTATTTCGTTATTTGAACTAAATCAACCTATATATTTTATAATTTTCTAATTTTACGCTAAAAAGTAATTGTCTTCTATACAATTCTATACAATTCTATACAATTCTATACAATTCTATACAATTCTATACAATTCTTACCACTAAGCTAGAGAGCTAAAATAATAACGCAGGCTTAAGCGTCGAATAGTGGAAGCACGCAATAATTTTTCAAAATAAAACTTGAAATATTATAAGCAACTAGAAATAGTTTTATAAAGATAATAGCATAATTTCATGTCGTTTGCAACATTACGATAAGTTTTTTTTTTTGAAGAACCATTTTCCCCCAAACGCCCATGCACGTTAATAAATGTTCTAACATTAAGAACATATTTTAATTAATATCTCTCTCGATTGATACGCTGAGCTTCTGAAGAATTTGATCGAGCTTCGCCATAACACATGATCGTATCCTTGTATTCTTTAAAAGTGTAGGGAACCGTTTTCAAAAGCTATTTAAAAGAACAAACAACGGAATCAAACGAAAATGTAATTAGAAACACGACAAACATGAATAAATTATTACGATAATAATTTGGCATGTGCCATAATTTCATATCCAACCATCGGTAAGCGCTTTTCAACTCCTTAAAAATGTGAAAGTGCGAGGGTCGTTCAATAAGTTCTTAAAAAAAGAGAAAAACAATATATTTTCTGTAGATTTTCATTTACCTTTGGACATAACCTTGAACTTTGAACATAAACCGTATTCACTTTTCCAAGCGTCTCTGCAGCTTTTTTAAGCCCTAAGAGTAGAATTTCGGAAGGTCCTCATAATAGGCTCTCTTTGGGCGATGACTTCCTCGTTCGACGTGAATTGCTGTCTGCCGAGCCATTTTTTTTAAATTTGGAAATAACAGGAAGTCACTGGGGGCCAAATCCGGTGAATACGGTGGATGTTGTACTAATTGGAACGTTCAATTTCAGAATTTTAGCCATCGAAACCACATAAGTGTGCACCCGTGCATTGTCTTGATGGAAGAGAATCTTTTTCCTTTCCAAATGAGGACGTTTCTTTATTTCTTCAGCCGGTCCAATAACGACGCATTACATTCCAGTTATTATTTGTCCTTTTTCCAAGTAATCGGTGTAACGATTCCGGGTGCATTCCCAAAGGCCCAGGCTATCATTTTCCCGGCCGACTTCACCGTCTTCGCCTTGTTCGCCTTCAAATGTTTTAACTATTCCTTTGTCTTCGGAGTGTAGCAGTATATCCATGTTTCGTCCATTTATGTATCGACGGAGAAACTCGTCAGGAACGTGATGGAAAAGCGTCAAAACTGCTTCAGAGGCGACTGTGTTTATTCTCCATTGAGACCACACGCGATACCGATTTTACCGAAATAATGCCACACACACTTTTTCGTACAAAATTGTAAACACTGTAGATTGCGATATGCCTGTAGCCTCAACTATTTCGTGCACTTTGATTCGCCGGTCATTCAAAACTATATCGTGGATTTTGTCAATCGTTTCGAGGGTAGTTACCTCCACTAAATGTCCCGAGCAATGTTCATCTTTTGTGAACGTACGTCCACGTTTAAACTTATTTGCTCAAGTGTAAACAGTTGCTAACACAGGAGCAGACGTGCCATGAACTTCATTCAACTCAGCTTTGATTTCTTTCCGAGTGCTTAATCACCTCTCGAAATTCACTTTTTTTCATTCATCTACATAAACAAATTTTTTTTGCTTAAATAGACAATAAAAATGAAACAGTGTGGTGGATATAACCGAGACTTTGACAGCGACTAATGATCCTTACTAGAACCATATCGATAGTACGAGCGTCATCTCTTAGATTTTCTAAGAACTTCCTGAACCACCCTCGTATTCTAGTAACGTTCGAAACCAAAATACACTAATTTTGGTATAATTATATCTTCACAATCGAAAGAAAAAAAAATGTCTAGAAAACTTTTAAGATTTTGTATCTTGAAAACAAAAGGATTACGGACGTTGACTTATAAGAGCTTTTTTATTATTTTATACTTCTCTATCGCGCAGTACTATGCATAAATTG
>LR736926.1:634463-653027 GCA_902654985.2 Oryctes borbonicus | reverse complement strand
CACTATATAATAAATTAAACTTGTGTGGTGCGGAGGGTGCCGATACTTATGTGTTGTTGACTATTCTTCTGTTGATTTTAGTTTTATTAATACTAATTTAAAACATATTAACCATTCCTTTTTTAATCATCCTGTAGTTGAAAGGGATATATCCGAAGCAATCTTGAAATTACGTTCATCGCGTAGTGCTGGAAATGATGAAGTCGATTCTTTCATTGTGAAAAGCGCAGCTGAGTACATTGTGCCTCCGTTAACCTACTTGGTTAATTGTTCTTTCAGAACAAGAATTTTTCCGTCTTGTTTAAAAACTGCGAATATACAACCGATTTTCAAGAAAGAAGATAATAATAACTTAAATAACTATCGACCGATAAGTATCATATCTACTTTTTCAAAAATAATTGAAACAATCATGAACAGAAATATTATATCTTATTTACATAAGTTTAACCTACTATCAAAAAACCAACACGGCTTTATCTAATTTTTTATTTTTAATTTATCTAATCGATCAACTAATACTGCTCTATTCAATTTAATTAGTAGCATTCATAAATCGCTTGCTTGAAAGCTTTCGACTGTAATAATCATTCCATTTTGTTGTATAAGTAAATAGCATTTTTATTACTGTTCAAGATAAATTATATTTCTATTTATCGGAATTATTGTTTACTTTTTATTTTTATTTTATTTACTAGAATTATTTATTTCTGTTATTATTACTTTTATTTTATTTATTATTATACTGCTTGTTAGGATTTAATTTTATTTTTATTTTTAGAATTATTGAGGATACTCATCGATCTGTCGAAAGCTTTCGACTGTATTAATCATTCCATTTTGTTGTATAAGTTAGAAAGGTATGGTATCAATGGAATATGCCAAAGGTGGTTTAAATCATATTTAACTGATCGCCAGCAGAGAGTCGTTTGTGATGATTGTATGGATGTAGTGTTGTCAGAAGGGTGCCTCAAGGATGCATCTTCGGACCAACTTTATTTGTGATCTATATGAACGACTTACCAATTTCATTAGGCCTGGATTTAAATTTAACTCTGTATGCAGACGATATTAGCATCGTTGTTACTTCAATTAATCTCAAAGAGCTGTTGCAACAAGTAAACAGCGTTTTTATTACTGTTCAAGACTGGATGTATAAAAATCAACTGAAACTAAATTCAGATAAATTACAGAAATTCTTTTATTTAACAGAAGAAGATATAACATATCCGGTTTTCCCTTAAATAACCAACTTACCCAGTTCATTCAGTCGACAAGATTACTCGGCGTATTGGTCGATGAAAGTGTTAGTTGGGCAAACCATGTAGATGCTTTATTAAGCGAGTTGTCACGAGCCTGTTATGCATCATATAATTTGCGGAGGAGTTGTAGTTTTGATATCTTAAAAAGTTTCTACTATTCTAACTTTTATTCTCGAATGACTTATGCAGTTATTCATTGGGGAATGGGCACGAATGCCTCTAGATTCTTTATTTTACAAAAGAGAGCCATTAGATTGCTAGCAGGAGAAGCTGGAGAAGTTCCTGTACAGACGTCTTTAAAGAATACAGCATCCTAACCTTTTATGATTCGTATATCTGTGAAGTGCTATATTTTGTTTATAATTACCGCGATGAATTTACCACTAACTCATCGCATTTACACAGCACTAAGAAATATGAATTATCTGCTACCACCCAAACACAAAACGACCACTTTTCGGAGATATTTGAACTTCACGGGATGCAAGTTGTATAATAAATTGCCTACTAGCATTAAACAACTTAATAATTTTAAAATTTTCCAAAGAGTGATTTAAGGCAACTATCTAATGGCTTATATGTTTATTAGTATGTATGTGTATGTAATGTACTTTCCTTATTGATTAAAAATCGATAAATTTTAAACGATTTGCATGCTACAGACTATGCCGATTTTTTTCGTGTCTGTCGCGTACACAATTGCTTGTTGATATGCAAACTTTTTGTTTTTGCTTTCTCTATGCATCGACGACATAGACAGTTACGTAAAAAAAGCAAAAAAGAACGTGCGTCTACCGACGACTGGTCAATTAAGATGCGTTCGTGCATTTTATTTCTCTAAACCGGCAGGTTTCCAAACGCGGAATTGTTTTCCTTGAGTTATGCAACATGCGCGAATTGAGAAACAAGCACAAACTACTTTAATTTAACGTTTTTGTTAATTTAAACGACGGTAAATTCTAACTGCTTATTGTATTTTAGAAAGGCACACATTAGCTGAATTAAGTTTAGGCCTTTCATAATCTAGTGTAGGCGTGTATGTGACCCAAGCAGTAAATTTACGGTTGATATTGTTACACACATTAAAATAAAGAAGCGTTTCCTTACAGTAATACTAAGGTGATGAAATTTTAAAAGATGCAAGCAGACTTGGAAATTGTAAAACTAACAGGTTTCATTTAAAAAAAAGGTTTTTGTAGTAATGCGCTAATTTTGCTTGATATAGGAGGCGTTGAAAAGTATTGAACCCTCGCCAATGTGAATCGAGTACTCTTAATAACACTTCTCAATTATTTTTCGGCTTCTAGCCACTTTAATCTAACGAAAGGTTTCATCAGCTCTTTAATTTAATCGCCTTTATAGATCTACTAGAGTTAGCAATCATTAACATCGATCCTCCCATATCTTCATTTATTCCTTTAAATTGCTAACTCGATTTAGACTTACCTCGATTTGTGATTAACTTGTTTGTAAGTTAATATTTAAGATTAGTGCAGGTTGTTTCTTGAGATGTCAATTACATCCATTCTCCTGATTGAATTCTTTTTACTCCAAGTAACATATCAAAATTCTTACCTGAAACAAAAAGAAGTATAGGTTAGTCTTCTGCTAACATGCAAAACCGCATTAAACAAATCAATTGTAAACAGTTGTAGCATGATGGAACAACCAAGATTTGGATTGAATTCCATGGATTGAAATTCAAAACGTTATCGACCGAGTAACCAAACCAATTCACATTAAAGATCGTCGCTAATATTTTTAACATATGATCACCTCATACACAAAATTTAAGATTAAAGCTACTAGATAATTTAGGATTTTAACGAACTTGCGTCAAATAAAAAAGCACAGCAGTATTCTTAATATGATTTTCCTTCAAAAGACTGAGCGAATACTGTATCAATGGGTTTGCAAAATGCTTGTTTTTGAATGCTTTATAGCGTTTGCTCGATAGGCCTAATTGTAACTTGAGAAGCATATGAGAAGCTGCTGACTTAGTTCGTTACAGCGTCCTAGCACGGTACTGGCATATTGGACATTAGCTCGGTCAATCCAAATTTACCAATCTACTGGTCGAAGTAACAGCCTAAGTCAACAATTTTGAAATATTGTCCGTCTACAAAGTATCCGGAATTTATTATTTTTCTTAATTTTAATATATTTCTTTGTTGTTACATCCTAAGACAAAAGTAATTCATCAAGTAGGTTGTGCCGACTGTAGGTCATGGGAAAAATCATATAACAACACCAGCTATCAAATATTGTTGATTATCAACAGGCTTAATATTTGTGAAATAATGTAGCAAGTAGAAAGAAGAAGGTTGGTGGAATATTTGTATAGAAAAGTTGTTCAAAACGTTAAAAAATTAGTGCAATTGACTGAACTCGGAAAAAGTGCAGTATATGAGACAATAAAGAGGATAAAAAATAGGAGAGATATGAGCCATGGACCAGTTTCTGGAAGACCGCGTAAGATTAGCGGAAACAATCTAAACGCTTTAGTGACTTTAGGACGACAAATCCCGCACCTAGGGTTTCGAAAACTGGCTAAGATTTGGAAATCAACGTCAAATAAGAGTGTGTCCAGTGCCCGCATTTCACTGAGAAGACAAGGTTACTTATCAAGGAAACCAAAAAAAATCCCTACAATGACACCTCTACAAAAGCAACGAAGAATAGATTTTTGCCAACGATTTCGAGACGATAATATCTGACGGAAGTTGTTTTCAGCTTGGTGCAAGTCATTTAAAAATCCTATCAAGAGAAAATGTTACCGTTCAAAGTTCCAAATTTCCCACAAAAATAATGGTTTGGGGAGCAATCTCTCAGCGTGGTGCTACACCTCTCTGTATAATTGATGGCACCCTTAATAGTGCAAAGTATTGTGAAATTCTTAATGGCTTTCTTCTTGAAACGGCTCGTGCTTTATATCCCGAAGGGTGGCGTTTTCAACAGGATAATGCAAGATGCCATACTTCTGCCTACACTAAAGCTTGGATGCTAGAACAGAACTGGCAATAATTCAATGGCCAGCAGCTTCCCCAGATCTTAGTCCCATCGAAAGCATATGGGGACTAATGAAAATTGAAGTAGAACGAGCAGCACCACGAAATAAAGATTTTATTCGGTCAGTTTTACAAGCCTGGACCACTATCACCGAAAAGTATAGCGTTGACCTCGTTTCGGAATTACCTGAACGTTTAGTTAAGTGTTTACAGTTAAATGGAGATTGTATTAGTAAATGAGATGAATTATTTGTTGTGATTTTATTATCAAATTATAGCTGTGCTTTTTGTTTTCCGGATACTTTCTAGACGGACTATATATTTAATTTATTTCGTGGAGTGCACTTCCACATTAACGTGTTGATTCTTTTGCAGCAGTTGTACGTAATTATTTGATCGACAGTGGAGGTTTATAGGCCATTTGATAAAATCATTCAGGAACAACTCATACATGTCACAATTTAAATGGAACACCGTATGCAGGGTTAGTCACCTTCGCGCGCTTGGAAGATTATGTCTTATAAATGACGTTCCTTTAAAATGGTTTTTTTTCTTGTAGTCTTGAGGTCGAATTGTGGACACGTTTTAAAGTTATATTGGAACCTGCAGAGAGTCCCATAAGTTCATAGCTATTTAAGGATGTATTTTGTGAAATGTGCTATATATTACTGCATTTTTAGAATTGTAATAAATGTAAGAAAAGATGCACGAAAAACCACTATAGCCAAAAAAATTAAAAAAGTCGAATTGTTGACGAATTAGTATTAATATTTGATTTAAGGAATCTAACGTTTTTCGCAATTTCTTTTGGAACCAGTGTCTTCTAGGAGGTGATTCCTCACCGTCAATCGTGTTAACCACCAAGCTAGTAAGTGTATGCCCAGTAGCTTGTTTTTTCTGTGCGGAAATTGGGGTGTTCACTGAGCAGTGGTTGATTTAATTTGCTTTGTTCCTTGTGGTGGCCGACGTTGTGATATTCTCGCGAATTAATGGGAGCCACACTTCTTTGATTACCATGCTAGGGTTGGCTATGGCATTTGATATATGCTGTTTCTCTTAGCTTTCTTCTGGTTTGGCGCTTTTCCTTTTCCCTATAACGAACCATGTTCTTGTTTCCTTTTATTCTCACGTTTAAAGGACTACTAGTTAGGCATACCCATTTCTGCTATGTATGGGCATCCACATTCACAAGTTTTTAGTTCGTTGGTTCATATTGTCCGATTTAGTCTTTGCTGGTATCGACTTGATGGTGTTCGCTGTTTTTATAGCAGTTTTAGCCTTATACCTATTGCCTATCCGTCTTTTTCCGATAGTTCTTTGATGTGTAGGATAACTGATGCATACTGTGTCAGGTTCTACTGTTGATTTGGTTGTAGTCTGCAGCTTTTTCTCTCTTTGGGCAATCCGTTTCAGTGTTAATAAGGTTTTTCGCTCCTTTCTTTCATATTCCGTTCTTATTGGCTCCATTATATAGGCATCTGGCTATGCTCACTTTGACGTTGTTTGGGTGGTCGGAAATGCAGGTATCATCCCGTATTCGTTGGTTCCCTGCACATTTTAGTTTTCAGTGTGCTATTAATGGATCTGTTTATCAAGACATCTCAGAAAGGTATTTTATGACCCGCCTGCAATTCCATGGTGTCTTACATTGTTAGATTAAAAGGTTAGTAATTTGCTGTCTATAATTTTGCCAACATTTTAAAACTAAAATTATATACAGGATGTTCTCCTACAACAAATTACTTTAAATATGTCACGCTAAATAATAACGTGGGTTTCCACGGCCGAAGTCAGTTAAATTGAAACGTGTTTCCGTGTTATCGTCATGGCAGCTGATTTTTGCTACTGGCATGGATTACATGCTAAGATACCCTGATTAATTGGTTCCCGCTCAGTTAGTTTCGCATCTGGCGTGATTTATACGTTGAGTTACCGTACTAGCTGTGGCCTACTGCTCTTCCCTCCGCTGAAGAAGCCTCATATAACTGTGGGCGAAACATCGAGTTTTCGATTAACCATGACACGGTCCGGACCCAAAACAGGCTTACTTTTAATTGTTATATTAACCTACCTCAATATTATGCAAATCTCGTTAACATTTCAAAAATACTTAGAGGATAATTGGTCCTTTTATGCCTAATCTAGGCATTAAAAATCAAATCTGTCTAATTCATACTTCTCGAGAAATAAAGGTTTCTGTAAATATTGACTCAGAATTTAACAAGGGTTTCAACAATAACAATATACCATGGTTCATTTAAAACATACAATTTTGGGTTGATACGAATTTATAGTAGGTTTCAACATCGTTTCAAACTATACCCACAATTAAACCTCATAACCAGAAAAAAACCGTTTGGAAAAATATTTCGATCTCACGGATGTAATTTCCAACTGATCGCATATTGTGATCTATAATTTTAATGTTCTCATTTGCTACGAAGTTGGTGTACTATGTTTTATTGTATTGAGTATTCTATATTAGTGGATTAATTTTTGTTCTCTTGTGAAAAAAATGAATTAGGCCCCTTTTGGCCATATCTCAGCTGGCAGAGCTTGGCCTGACTTCTACTGATGCGTTTGGGAATCTAGGAGCAACCAATTTTAACATATCCTTCGCTTCCATAGTTTGATCGATTCGACAAACAAAGAAGTAAAGAGGTTTCTTAGGTATACTTTTTTCATCGTTCGTATGATCCTTGTTATTTCTCTTTGTCCTTTTTTATATTCGCAATATTTGTTTCGAGAGAATTAGGTAGAAGTTGAGGTGTTTACTTTGCTATAGATCAGTTTTTGATGTTTAGTTTGCGCACTTCGTTTTTTAAATTACAGATTTCTTCTCTTAGATTAGAGTTGTTAACGACACCTTCGAGAGTTCTTATACCCTCTTCACTAATTTTAATTAAGAGTTTGCTTAATCGTCATAGTATCTAAATTGCCCAACCTTTGGGAAGGATTATTTTTAATTGATGCTTTTCCCTTCTCACAAATTAAAACCAGTGAAGTAAGAACTGCCCCATTAGACGTGCATGCAACAAATATTCAGTTTCCAATATCTTCCGAGAAAAAACGTCTTAGCACACAAAGATGATGCACAATTATAGTCATCATAGAGTGAAACTCTATTCACATTGGCTCAATCTTTTGAGACCGCAGAAATGACTTATCCTGTATATTACCGCGTTTTGGGGTGGAACACTTTGACTCCTGTTAACCATTTTCACCATTCCGTATCTGTATTTCCTAAAGTTTTGACATTTTTCTGCACACAAACTGTAATGCGATTTCCTATTTTTATTGAGTATTTATTAATATTTCCGGAGTAATATTATTAATAAATAAATATTAAATTATTAAAATTTCCGGAAAAAGAAAAAAACAGATATTTTATCGAAAAAAAAACACTTTATTGTTTCGCAAAATATTCGCTTTTAAGTTTTAAGCACTTTTGCATTCGAAGAAACCAGTTAGCGAAACATTTATTCCAATCTGAAGTAGGCATTTCAGAAATATGCCTTTTAAATGCTTCAACGGCCTCTACAAACAAATTGTTGTATACCAATCAGTATTTACTGTTTTTCGATCTTCAAGAGCAACAGTAGCGACAAGCCCAATTTTACGGAAGAGAAAAACATTCATCTTTTTTGAAGCGCATCGTGAACGAACAACTTTTATTGGTTTTGGTTCACTTTACAACACCCACGACTTTTTTTTGCACCAACTCACACGAGCCAAATTTTGAGCTTTGGTTGATTGTGTGTGGAATCCAGCGACTGTAAAGTTTCTTCACTACTAAATATTCATGTAAAATCGTTTGTATTTAACTTTTACCAATGCCCAAGAATGCTTCTATCTTTCGATATGTCCCATATTGATCTGCTTCAATCATTTCTTGCACAGCATTGATGTTTGCCGGAACAACAGCAGTTGATAGACGAAATTCACGAAATTCGTCATAGATGCTAATACTTCCGCGCTTAAATTCTGCAATCCAATCACAAACTCTGGTTTTGGATGGGGCTTCATCGCCAAAGGCAGAATGATGTCGACCCATGCATTGTTGTTGAGTTAAGCCACTTAAATCGTAAAAAACTCATCGCACGAAAATGTTGGCGAGAATTTCATCTTTTAAGGTAGTAAAACTTGCCAAGCGTTTCAAGTGACACATTACTCGTAATCGCCAAGACGCCAAAATACATAGATCTAATCTAATCTAAATATTGCGTAATATTTAACTAAATAAAAAGTTAATGTTAATTGCATAATGTACCAAAATTTCATTTTATTTATTACTAAAAGCTATATTGTAATGCACATGTGCAATTAAAAAGGTTAATTTCTATAGCCGAATAACAATTCCACGAATTCTATCTTACTTTTTCTATGGATTTATCGTTTATTATTCTACCACGAAAAAAGTCAATTCTTACAAGTTGATGTAATACCTCCGATTAGTACCGTTAACTCTTCTTGAGAGTAGTAAATGCTTACTGAATCACAACACGGGGAGCGGATTTTAAGCACGAAAAAGCATTTTAAAATGCGCGGACGCTTTTCCAGGAATTCTCGGCGAAAATGTCAGATTGATTTTCAAGCAACGTACGCAATTGCAGCCGGCTGGTGTTTTGTGAATGCAATAAATCGCGGATTTAACACTGACCGATGTAATATATAGCGCTTAAGTGTTTGTGCATGTTGCAACATTTTTTTGCGTGACGCGGATTTCGATGTAGTCCGAATTTATTGTCTACTGTTGTTCGAAACGCGATAAAATTGCGAATGTGTACGTGTCTTTAAATAAGAAATGTGAATGGAATAGCACAGTAACGTAGAATTTAATAGAATCCGCTGATTGCTGTTGTAAGTTCTTTTTTTAATCCGCAAATTGCGTGTGTGGGTGTCACGGAAATAATTTGCATGTTTGAATACGCTGTTCATCTTGAAGAGTATAAAACTACCATTAAGTGTATTATAGAAACGCTATTGCCCTTAACTTCCTAACAGATACAACTAAATAGTAATAACATACATTTATTGGCCCAACGGGCACAAATAAACATATAAAGTCAACTATTAGAAATAAGTTATTATAAATAACTGTAAAAGAACGTCTGTAAATTAGCTTTCTATAAGAGTATTTTCATAAATTCTCTTCGCATTTTTGAGTATTGCATAAAGTGGAGATCGAAATGTCTGACACCATATCTCACTCTATTTTGCTTACAAAGTTGGAGTGTTATGGTGTCAGAGGCACAGCTAATGACTGGCTCAAATCGTATCTAACTGACAGAACCGCAAAACTATACAATATTAGTGGTTCGGCGTATTCAAATACAGCAACTAGAAGTATTGAACTACCACAGGGCAGTATCCTGGGTCCTCTATTATTTTTAATTTTTATTAATGATATATTTGAAAATATCTCCAACAGCAATCAACAAATTGTGAACTATGCCGATAATACCAACTTGCTGTTTAGTGGTGTTGATTTTCCTTACTTAACTCAAAATGGTTCAATATTTCTAAATTTTACGGAAAAATGGTTTCAGCAAAATCTTTTGGAAATAAGTAGAAACAAAACCCACTGCCTTTTTTAAAAAATATAATGAAGGTACTGAAACTCCGAGTAATATTACTTTAAATAACCAAAAACTTCAGTTAACTAAACATTGTTCGTTCTTGGGTGTGGCTATAGATGATACCCTAAGATGGGATCAACAAATCGAACAGATATGTGGCAGACTCGGTAGTGTATGCTTTGCACTAAAAATATTACAGAAAATAACGAAATTTACAACCGTGAAAGCAGTGTATCATGCTTATTTTCTGTCAATCATTAGATACGTAATCATATTATGGGGATGTTCGTCGAATGTGGAACGAGTTTTTATTTTATAGAAACGAGCGGTGCGGGCACTGCTGGGTCTGAAATACGGTGTGTCTCTTCGATCACTATTTAAAGCGGACGGTTTACTAACATTGTTTGGAATTTATGTGTATGAATGTGTTATCTTCAATTTTAAAAATAAAATGAGATTCAAAGAAAATGAAAAAGTGCATGAATATGGTACTAGGCACAAAGCTAATTATAATATTCCAAAATACAGATTAACAAAATTTACAAAAGGCGCACAATACAAAGTATAATGCTATTTAATAAATTACCTGAAAATATAAAGTCTGAGACAAATTTTAGAAAATTTAAAAGAATGACACATTCGTATATATGCAATGTTGAACCATATACGTCAAAGGGATATATTAATAATTAAATGTATTATGAAATGTGATATATCTCACTTAGCGATATTATTTTCTTTCTTTGCAGTTTGACGCTTGTTTTTACTGTGTATTTTCCTTGTTACGTTTCAGTAGAAATAAAGGACATTATTATTATATTTGGGCGTGTTCTCGAGAAGAAAAAGGTCGCAAAATGCCTGAATGCTAAGCGTGAATGTTAAACGAAATGCAGGATAATAAAAATACGCAGCTTGTGGAAAAGATTCAATTCCTTGTTGTCACAACATATGATCTGAGAAGTATCTCTCGGCGGTACTATGGATCTTGAAGGACAGAGGCTTAGCAAACACAGATTGGATTCCACATGAGGCTAGTGTATTCCAACTTACTACAAATAGAGGTTTTGCATAATGCTTTAAGTACATTTAAACCCGTACTTAGTCGCTATACAAAAAACCAAGAGCTTTGTCCACTGTCAAGCAGTTATTCGATATGGCCAATGGATCTTGAAGGACAGAGGCTTAGCAAACACAGATTGGATTCCACATGAGGCTAGTGTATTCCAACTTACTACAAATAAAGGTTTTGCACAATGTTTTAAGTACATTTAAACCCATACTTAGTCGCTATATAAAAAACCAAGAGCTTTGTCCACTGTCAAGCAGTTATTCGATATGGCCAATAAAGTTCACCACATCAAGACAATGCACTCAAGAGGGTCTCGACAGTTGATAAAACCTAACGTAATAATATGTGGCAGTTGGCGAAATTTGTTTACAAACTCATATCATCTAGCACTGGCTTAGCTTTAGTTTATTCGTGACACTCCAGTCTATAACTGTGAGCAGATTACTTTGCAAGAGTACCATATATTGTTTTCAATCCCAAGAATTGCACAATATATTTTGATATCGTCAGTATGTAAAAAGCCGACAAGTAAGACTTTCAGGAAGATCTAGGAATTGTAAGAACGATATCGGCAGTAGAAGGCATACTTGATCCCTCCACCCGAGTGGGAATGTATTAGCTTCATCGGATTGAGTGAAAAAGAGATATTGTAACCGAGGAAGTCAAACGTTTTGGAAAATTGGGATATTGTCGTTAAGTTGGTAATGGTGTCCTATATAAGGAAAGAAATTTAATACCGCAATGGACCGCACAATTTTTGTTTCTTTCTTCCAAGCTGCGGGAAACACTCCAAAAACAAGAGCTAGATTAAAAATAAGTGTGAATGACTACCAAAATAAATCTGAAATCTTTGACAAGACAGCTTGGAATTAGATCGTTTCCAGGAGTTCGTTTATTTTTGCAATAGAAGTTATGAATTTTCAAATTATACAATGTAAAGTGCTAGTTATTAACATAAGATTATCCAAATTATTTTTTTTTATATTGTCAAAGATTTATATTTTGGCGTTCATATTTGAAGCTGCGAGGGTAGCCTGAAAAGTGTCCAATCTAATAAAGAAATAAGTTATCTTTTTTTGTACAACTCATTTTTTATTTCTCAACACTCTATACACTTCCCCCAGTGATGCTCCCATCTCTTTAATGCGTTCAAATAGTAGTTAATCTCTTGTTTTACAATATAATACGTTTACGAATGTGGTGACATGAAAATCTTTGTCCTCCGAGTGAAGCTTTAAGTCTACGAAACAGAAAGAGGGGGGTTAGATCTGGTGTACAGGACGGGCGGTTTATCAGTTCGAAGTTCAATTTGTTGCCATCATTTTCCCGGCCGGTGGAACAGTCTTCGCCTTTTTTTTGGACCCGACTCACCCTCTGCAGTCCACTATTTCCACTGTGCCTTGACTTTAGCTTAATCAAGCCACAGCTATTAACTCATGAGGTACTAGGGTTCCCTATAGGGAACACGAAACACCTCTTGCTTGAAACATGGCCAAATATACTTTAAATAGCGAAACTCCCACTAGAGTAACATCTTTTGCTTGTCTCTGCTTACTCTCAAATACTGTTGAGTCATATAATAGCCACCGTAAAATGTAACTATTTTTTCTGATTTTTAAACTGGCAATACTGTGTTCTGTGGGGCTTGTATTCTGTTCCTTATATTGCCTGTAAAAAGAAATAGTAACAATATTGTTTTTGTCTGAATTTCATATTTCATATATGGAATACTGTTACAATACTGGGATTGGTTTTCAGATTAACATTTCAGCAGACTGCAGATTTATTAGAAAGTGATGAGTTTTGGGAAGATTTTGACCCCAATGGTAGGGTGCAGACAGTGTATATTGAATCACCAGATAATGGATAGTTATCAGATGAAGGTGAAGATGCCGGTGGCCTGTTGAATAATTTATCAGGAGACCAACTTGCGGCGAATGCCGAATTAGTTATGAAGAATGGTACATGAGTAGGAAATTTTTGTGCGACAGATGGTGATTTTCCAGATGTTGTTCCGTTATCAACGACGAAGTAGGTGCTTTCTGGCTATCTTCATAATGTCAGGATACGACAAAAAATCACTAAAGAAAAGCTATTGGAATTTTGGAGAAGCTCTCGGAAATACTGCTGTGTACAAAGCTGTGAGATGTGATAGATTTATCAAAATAATGAGATTTATGCATTGAGCAGCCAACTCATAATTCGATTCCAAGTGAAAAATGGCTAAATTGCGACCTAAATGTCCTCCTTACAAATTTGATACCATGGATGTACGGACGTCATGGGTGTAGAAAGTTCATTAGAGAAAAACCCATACGCTTCAGATATAACTGTTCAAAGGGCGAATATTTGATCAATTAGAACCATCAGAAGGAAATTGTAAAAGCAATTGCACCGCTAATTTAGCTAATTTATGATCCGCCAGAAGATATGAAATCCTTACTACATAAGTTTTATTTTGGCGCATGTGAAATTTTTAGCACATTTGAAGCAAAGAAACTATAACGGTACATGGACGGTTCGGGAAAATAGGATTGTTCGAAAGAGCCCAATAACTGAGTCAAGATAATGAAGAAGGCAAAACATGGTGAATCTGATTACGTTTTAGGTGTGTTAATTGTGGTTGTAAAAGGGATGGACAATTCAGTTGTAACTGTTGCGTCAACCATAGACCCCGCATTTGTTCTATCTAACGCCCAGATATATTCAGCAACTGAAAAAAGGCAAACGAAAAACAAATCTCGCTGCATACAGCAGTACAATGTCTTCATGAGAAGTACAGACCAGATGGACGCTACTATAACAGTCGACAGGATTGCTATGATGGCTGCCAATTTTCACGTGGCTTATAATTGTGGCTGTCCAAAACGCTTCGGTGAAATCACAGAATTTACCGAAGTCATCTGAGAGACCTTCACCATATTCAACGAATTCAAAATATTTCCAGATATTCGCCTCCAAAATCTAAACTCATTTGGAGAAATATTTTTAACATCATAAAACATTTAAATCGAAAAACACCATTCGCTCTGTGATTTACATTTTCCGCACCTGACAGGACTAATGTTCCACATATGGAACGCCCTTCATTTTCAAAATCAGAGGGAGTCAAGCATATCCTTCGATATACTCATGTTGAAATAGGAATCATATACATAACTCCAAAAATTCAAGTACCAGTCCTTAATAGGTTAATGGATGTTAAAATTCAAAATATTCAATCGAACGCATTCTTTGGTCCTGAGTAACTGCGGTTAGGTTTTTCATGCCCAAATCTTCCAGAGCCTATGCTACCTCCCTAACCTTAGTTCGACGATCGTCTAGCATCTTCTGATGAATTTTTCCGATATTATCGGAGGCAGTCGTAGTTCTTGGCCATATCGAACGTTTAACGTCAATTAAGCTGATACAACCACATTTAAATACAGCTGTCCAAAATTTCATTGTGGCAAATAAAGGTGCAGAATCCCCGTAAACGGCGTCCATTTCGGCTTTAATTTGCGTAAGCGTATTGCCTTTCAAATGCAGAATATTTAGATGAATAACATCGTCTTCATGTTGGGGCTTGAAACTTTTCAGTTTACTCTCGTATTGTGTCTTTAATATGATCATTTGTAACATTGTGTAAATTCTAGTATATTCCGTTAGTTCTGGAGTTCTGAGTATTTAGGGATATAGTTGCTTATTATTAGATTTTCCAACTTCAAACAGGAACCTTTTAAGACGAGGACATTGCCTATTATTACTACAAAAATATAGAAGCGTTTAAAAGAAATGCCAAAGTTATTCTACCATATCCAGTTCCACTGATCTGTCATCAAACAAATAAAGATTCTCTGAGAATGGCCCGTCACCTAAGGAACACTAATTAACAGATGAAATTGGTAGCATCCTTAACGGCATGCGCGGTATTTTTAAACACCGTTTCCTGTGGCGCATGTACATCGTGTATTCCTTTACCTTTGAAAAATATTCGAAAATATACGTCTAATTGATAGCGAGAACAGACGCGCTCATTTCCTTTTTAAAAGAAGAAGACATAAATTAAAATACCTTTATGAGTGGTATGCAATCACGAAACAAACACTCACCAATATTAACCGGCACTAATCAATAACATCCAGAAACAAGTAAACATTAAAAGAAGACGGGAATAAGAATTTCTTGGCAAAATATGGAATCGCATATGTGTAAATACCCAGCAAAAATTAAAAATTACCAACAATTACATTTTCACAACCTTCAAGTCCGATGATTTATCTCCTCATTTAGCTCCTCTTTGTTGAAAGAAAAATGCAAGAGCATTTCATATTGCAAATTTAGAACGCACAAACAATATACCACGCAATACATTGAATGATGTCGCTATTTCTCCTCCATTAATGCACCCGCCGCCGCGACCAATGCTAGGAGGTTTACGCAACCTTTATGCAACAATCGATTCTTCATCTTCTCTTCCACGTTCGAAAGGCGCACCGCCAACAACATCTCTTAATAGAGAGTGAGAGCTGGCCAGCATTGCGAAACCACCTTATCTCGCCTAATAAACGCTAATGATCTGTTGGCTCGTCTCGATTTGTATTGGAAAACGATCTCGATTGGTTTCTGTTGACTTTTACGGATCGACTTCTGGTCATACGTAGAGCAGGAATGAGAATGAATGCTGTAAATCATGTTTTTTTTTTTCGTGGAAGGCGACATAATGTATGTTAAACGATTATGCCTCCGTCTTATCAGTGCTGCTTCGTTTTTCACGTTATCGATTCATAAATTGACGCCGTATTCGCGAGACAGGATCGTATTTAAGATTTTTTTGTGTGAAAATTGAAAATCTTAGAAAAGTGTACTGCAATTTCTTTTCAAATTGGGCACATATAAATTGTAATATGACGTCTTCTCTGAATCAGTTTAATTATGAGTTCGCTTACTAACTCACAAAGTATGATGCACAATTAAGGTAAAGTAGAATAAATGGCACTGTTTTTAGATGCTTATGGATTTCGTCTATGGAAAAATTGTGTAAGGACGTTTTCAGATGAAGTGCTACTTGTAAATTACAACGTATGTAGATCTACACAAAAGGAACTGTACCCTTCAATTACAATCTTATCTCATAATCAGTTGCTATCACCAAGATTCATCAGATCGGATACATAGACGCGCGGTCAGAAAACCCTGAGTTTTCGCGTTGCAGACTACACTTCAATGCGATATTTACGATCAACCTGTAGGAATGAAAATATTTTGAGGAGACCATTTCATAGCGAGGTAATCAGAAAAGAATTTTTCTAAAACCAAAGAAGATCTTTCTCTTAATATTAGTATGCCAAAAGAACGTAATAACCATACGAACAGTGATAAATAGATAGATAATTTATTGGTCCATTTAAACACAAGGTGTATAGGACGGGCCAAATATTATATGCACCAAAATACGCCCTCGTAGCACAAACGGTTGGCGCAACGTTGGCTCCCAATCACAGATCGCTTGGCGAGGTGGCAGCGATGTCGGCATTGCATGACTATATGAACATTTTACGATTTTGGCCGAACAATGGCTCGCAATGTCCTTGCATACTTAACAAATATTTGAGTGAGTTATCTACTTTGGCGTGCACCTACCTTCAACCGACGCTGCACTGACTGAATTAGTTCAGTATCGATCTGCTTATGCCACTCAAATGTTCACTGGCAAGCTTAGTTTGATTATCATTTCCCGATTGTTGACCAACGCATAACCGATTTTGCTGACCTAGAGCCAATCGATACCTAACCTTAGAAAAGTACCATTGGTTTTGTATACCTCACTCTAGCGACGGTAGCTAAGTCACGGATATTGCTCCAACCGTATCACGTTATACCAACTGAAAGCCAACCGTCAACCAACCAACTGTGCTACTACGGTATTTGTATCGGTGACCCAACTAGTAAAGCACCGAAAACTAGCGAAAGCATGAAATAAATTCCTCTGCAGAGTAAATGCAGTGTCAGAATAATAGTTCGTGATTCGTTTTTTGAAAACCTGACATTGTCAAGTGAAACCAGGCTACTAAAAACTAAGTAAAAGGGTTTTATACCCACCGCAGTTGGTGATCTTCTTGTCATATTCAACGTATTAAGAGAAGCACAATGTTTATTTTTATTGCTGGTGTCGCATGAATGAAAAAAAACGAGAAGTTCAACTACGTAATGATGGGACGTGATAATCTATAAGGAAGGGCCGACACGATTACGTTCGCTTTGGATCTCATGACACATTTTTGTGCCAAAAACACTTCATGTACATACGGCGACAAAGTCCAAAAAAAACAAGTCCGTGCCGAATCCTGCTGTGCACTTGACTGTGGTGGAAACTCAACGGATGGTTAAGTTAATCTTAAGTCTCTTAACAAAACAATTTATTTTTCTTACTAAAAGTGTACAATGCCCCTTTCCAATTTAAATTTGTGTCGATACTAAACCCAAGAATTTTAATCTACTTTTCAGTTTTAACAAAAGATATAGTGAATTATGTGCATTCTATTACGTTTAAATCACTAATGCAGCTCTACAAGCAGCTGCTTAACACAAATACGCAGCTTTGCGAAATCCTCGATAGTCCTCGATACCAGTAGTCTGGGACCACTGCGGATGTACCATCAGCGAACGTGATTAATAAATTTCGCAATATTATTTATAAACACAATAAAAAAAAGGGCATTGAGGAACTTTCATCGTTATCGGTGGTTGCGCTGAAACGACAATACTGCGAATATTGTTACCACCCCCAAAATACACTCTCACGTGTTGTACCTTCCCCGAAGGATATGACCTAAACCAACAGGCGACAACTTCGGGAATACCTTGAAAATATTGAGTACTTTCATTAAAATACCGTGATCAATAGTGTTAAATGCTTTTGACTTAGATTTAAGCACAGATATATTGAGAGTTATCGGAACTATATATTAAGCTAAACATGTAAAATGTAAGCCCTTTTAGGAGGTAAGTATCTAATGCTACCTCGAAGGAAGTCTTCAAGGGAATCGCATGTTATTCGGAAAGTTACCTTTAAGCCGAACGCTTACGTAAACTTTTTGTAATCGCTAACATATGTACTAAAGTTGTGTTAAGAGAAAAAAAATTTCTCTAAATTTCTCTAAAACTCAATTATATTCACGTCTACCCAGCGACGCTATTACATCATCTAAGCAGCGGATATGGTCCAAAAAATATTTATGAAAACAGTGCTGTTTGTGGGTAATAATATTATTCCTTTCCAGATGATTCGACATGAGGACGAAGTCGAAATTGGACGTTAATTTGATAAGCGTGTGGCTGGAAACTTTTTGTGTATTGCATGGACCATTTGTGTTTTTAGCATTTCGAGAAAAACACCTCGCCCAAAAGACAAATTAATTAGTGGAGTGAGTAGCTCAACAATAAACAACAGACCGCCGCTATCATCGCCTGGCAGCGCGAGGTAATTCTTTCTGGCTTGCTAACAAGGAAAATTATTTAAAGCAGTAGCAACTTCAACGGGCTGCTCAATTTTGACATCACTAACCAATAAACTTATGTCGTCAACTTGGTCATTAGTTCATGAGCAAGTAATACTACAGTAAACAACACATAAGTATCGGCACCCTCCGCACCACACAAGTTTA
>LR736926.1:496429-554463 GCA_902654985.2 Oryctes borbonicus | reverse complement strand
TGCAAATCCAAAATGTAAAAAATGTAACGGTGCTCATAAGAGAACATTGGCAACTGCGCACTATTTTTTTAGCGGCTAAATCGACCGATTTTGTGGTACAACCCCCTCCTTTTTTAATTTTCGTAAATATCTCGAAAAGTATAGCACATATCTTTTTAACGTAATTTAATAATAATAATAACGTACATTTACATACTTTCAAAGATTACGCAAATTATATTCGAAAAAATTTATATAGGCGGCGACGTTATACAGTGCATTCTTTTATAGGTGCAATAGGCATATATTATGGCAATAGCATGGCGAAAAATTCATCTCGTGTTAGTGGTTTTTACACTTTGGGTTTCTGGATAATTTTAAGCGTAGCTCTGGTTTACAGCATGTTCTATGTGATGAAATGAATTGTATTACATGATTTAACAATAATATAAAAATTACTAATGTGAAAAGGCAGAAATCTCTACTTCCTCTACTGGGCAAGTTCTTACGTTAAAGAAGAAACAGAAGTAATAACGCACAGTTAGAACACTTTCGAAAGAAAATGTTTAAACTGTTTGGCGGAAGTTGCTAAATAATGCCTATCTTGTAAACGTCTTTTTACATTTTCAGCTGCTTCATACCAATTCCATTGGGAACTTGAAGTTTGTTAGTTTTCAGATCCTCTAAATCTCGAGGTTTATCCCTAATATTATCAAACAGTTTAGTAACTAGTTAACTCCAATAAAAGAAATCCAAGGGAGTCAGATGTTCTTCCCATTTGGACATTTTAGAGATTCAAACGCCCCAATCCATAAATGGGAAGAGTAAATGTTTAAAAATTCTCCATCATGTTGAAAAATTATTCTGCCATTTATTGGAATTTTTTTTATAGCTGGCAGAACTGTGTCAATTAATAAGCTGGAGGTATCGTTGACTATTTAATGATAATAATATGATTTCCGACTATTTCTGCCCACACGTTCACTTTTTGGGGCCTCTTTCAAGACACTTTCACGCTACGTTTAGGTACGAGGCTGGTTCAAGGTGTCCTTAAAGTATCTAAGAAATAGTGCTCGTAGTATCGAGATTGGTTTGTTTCTAGTAATGATCATTAGTCACTAGACAGCTGTCCAGTCTCAATTATATCCATCACACATTGTCGATTTCAACAAATAAATTTTGTTGATGGGTGCCTCGTTTGCTTTCAGTGGAGAGTAAACGTAATTGTGTGGTCGACTCTGAGACTGTTTTGACGCTTTTCCGTCGCAATCCTGACGAGCTTATCCATCAGTACACAATTGTACACGAAACATCGATACACTACTACACTCGGGAGGCAAAGGCATAGTCAAAACAGTGGGTTTTTGGAGACGAACTGGCTCTGAAGAAGACGAAGACAGTGAAATCAGCCGGAAAGATGATGGCCTCGGTGTTTTGGAATGCACACGATGCATCTACATCGATTACTTGGAAAAAGGCCAAACAATAACTGGAAAGTATTATGAGTCGCTGTTGGACCGGCTGAGGGAATAAATCGAAAAAAAAACGTCCTCATCTGAAAAAATTCCTTTTCTATCAACATAGTGCACGGGTGCACACCTGCGCAGTTTCAGTGCTCAAAATTTTGGAATTAAAGTTCGAATTAGTACAACATCCACCATATTCACCGGATTTGGCCCCCAGTGACTTGTTTTTATTTCCAAATTTGAAAAAATGGCCCGGCGGACAACAGTTCACGTCGAACGAAGAAGTCACCGCCCAAACAGATGCCTATTTTGAGGACTTTTCGAGATCCTACTTTTGAAGGGCTTAAAAATGCTGGAGGAACATTTGGAAAAGTGTATAGACTTAAATGGAGATAATCAAAGAAAACAAGGAGAAATAAATATAGATGTAAACATTAATGTACGTATCGAGAACTTCAACTAAACAAATACCAAGAATACTCTAAATTGATCTGATAACGGGTTATGAGCTCGCCCACTTCCTCCTTCCCATATCTGAGTATTGCCGACTACTACAAGCGATGCTATGGGCAACGAAAAAGCTGTATATGATGAAACTTATCTTCATGCCACCTATACTAAGTCGTATGAATATGTTTACCACTTCAATCTGAGCCCTAAACGTACCATATCCAGAGACAAGTGTTTAATAATCTTACGATGATATATCATGAAGCAAAATCTAACAATAGTGTTTTATTAATTAACTGGTTACTTGTCGTTACTTATAGTGACAACATGAATTTAATAAATTATAAAAGGTATCTTGAAGAACAACTAATATTAGATTTTCCACTACACTTCTCGATAGTCCTTATGCAATGTATCGGCTATTAAACATCCAATGTCAACTATAAAGGAAGTAAGCAAAATGAACGGAACATTTTGTTCGAAATACACGAAGTTAGGAGAATTTTGAAATGGACATTGTTGAAGATTGGGTGTCATGAATACCAAAAAAAGATTATTGATCAACACATATTGAATCAATATTCCTCATTTTGAAGAGAACATTGAGTGAAAAAGATAACTAACTCAGGGGCATATACAATTTTCCATTAAGTGCCGCTAATACTTTTCTTTTTGACATTACGTTGGAATATTTGTGAATATTCGCAAATTATAAATATTACTTGCCCTATACTTAGTTTTTATTATTGTTCACATATAAAAATGTTCAATAAAATATGTTTTCTACTTTAAAAATATGCTGTAGTAGATGTAGACATAAAGTAAATAACCTCTGCTAACGTATGGTTCTTTGGCATTTTTATGTTTTGACGATATGTTCATTCTGTATTCATATGCAACGATAGATATCAAGACAGAAATTATAAGAGAAGAGTGCACCTTCCGTACGAGAGAGACATACGACGAACATATCACACCACTAGCACACGTCTTATTCATGCGTTTAAACGGTGTGCATATGGCAGCCATCGACTCAATCAGCTAGATCCCAATCCTCTTTAATGAAGAAATACAAATTTTAAATTAGCATATTCGTCAAATTGCCGCGCTTTCTTTGAAGAACTTTAATAACGCACCTGAAGATGGGGTATTATTGCCTCAAAATGCCTCGCACAGACCCACAACAACAGAACCAGGTTAGGTGCGTACATTAAAGGTCCGTTTCATTTGCTTTAACCGTTTTATCAACAATTTTGGCTGCATCGTAAAATGTTCGATTTGTTCCTTTATGTAGATTTTAATAATTAGCTAATGTAAGAGCATTTTGCCCGATAAAATGTATTTAAACAGTAGAATGCCAAGTAAAGTATCGGGTAATATTAACAGCTTCTGCGATACTAGATGATTACCAACCAATGCCAGCAATACCAGCAACATCAGCAACTTTATCGTTTATAACCGATCACGAACAACATTTAGGATTTCATTAAGTGACCTTGATGGTTATCATTCCGAAGATAGAACTATTCACCTGTCAGTAAGGTGAGGATTACCCCCGATTCCTGTTCTAACATTTCCCACAGAGGCTGTGTACACACCAGTCGTTGCTGAATCACCCTTGAAAGAAATACGGACCTATTCTCGACCATATTCTAATGCTTTGACTATTGACGCT
Source organism: Oryctes borbonicus (assembly GCA_902654985.2). NCBI lineage: Eukaryota > Metazoa > Arthropoda > Insecta > Coleoptera > Scarabaeidae > Oryctes > Oryctes borbonicus. The sequence goes on along the minus strand of LR736926.1, from coordinate 550,893 downwards.
TCCATCGAGCAAAAATGTTTTCTCATCAGTATTCACATTATCCAGTTTATAGCTTTTAAAGCGTTCTTTTTTAAAGCTTTAGAGCAACTACTTTGAGAAACCTGAAATTGATGCGATAATTTTATTACACTATTGGAAGACTCTTCTTCAATTGCCAAGCACACGTTTTCTTTGAGCATCGCAGTCATAACACGGTTTCCTCGTTTATTCTTTTTACTGTGTTTAGGTATCTATGAGTGATAAAATTGTTGTAAGTTTGATGAGATCGGAGGAACTGGAAATTTTACTACAAAATAATCACGTAGCCGTTTAGTCGAAAAATCTTTAATGTAATATATCATCACCTTTACCTTTTCTTCCATGCTGTCAAATGTGAAAAATGAGTTACAGTAAACAAATTATCTAAATTCTGACAGTACAAGAAAATAAATTATTCCACAATCGAAACATATATTTCTAACTAGTGTTTACTAGTCTTAAAACTTATTAAATCTTGCAGAAAATACTGTAAACCACAGGTATGCCAAACGTTATCCAAAAACTTAAAAACGAAATTCCATTATTCATAAATCAGCAATTGCCCTTTGAGGATTGCGCCACACATTTTCGTTAGTATTTCTCGGCTACTTTAGGGCCAAGACAAAACTTTTATATTTTGTTGTGCGACCATTGTTTGGTTCAACGCACGGTATCACACGAGCCGTACTCCTATCGGAAAATAAATCGCCAATACTGGGCAACAAACTATTTCGCAAAATTTCTTATACTTTTCAGCATTCACTCAGCGTTAATCAATTCCAACTGACTGCGTTTCTTTATAAATTCTTCGTAGGTAATAGCGTCGTAAAAGCTTCAACTCGTACAAATCTGGAACGCGTTAGCTCCTGAATGTTGCAACAAGTTTGTAAAGAGAATGCCAACACGTATTAGGGGCGAAAAAGAAAGGGCCACTTAGAGAAGAATTAACTGTAGGTGAAGCAAATATCATAAACGAGTCTTTGCTTGATAGGGATAAGATCATTTTACCTCCGCATTACATAAAACTAGGGCTCATAAAACAATTTGTTAGGGCCTTAATGAAGAAGGTGAACGCTTTAAATATATTTGTAGATCGTTCCCCAAAGTAAGTTTCGAATAACTAAAGGCTGTAATTTTTGATGGTCCTCAAATTCGCTAGATCATTAACGACTTGAATTTCCCAAAAGCCATGACTGATGTTGAAGTTTCTGCTGGTGCTCTTTTGTTGCTGTCCTTAAGACGTTCGTTGGTAACAATAAGGCAGAACATTATGAAGAAGTCGTACGAAATGTTCTGGTTAATTTTAAGAGAATGGGTGCTAATATGAGCATTAAATTATACTTTCTGTGTAACCATTTCGACAGAGTTTCGGAAAACCTCGATGAGTTTAGTGAAGAACAAAGCGAGCGATTTCATCAAGACATAAAGTCAATGAAGCAAAGGTATCAAGGAAGGTTGGCTACACACATGATGGCAGACTATTGTTGGAACCTGCAACGTGATTGTTTTCAAGTCCAACACGATAGACGACACTTCGCTTAGCATTTTAGTCATATGTTTTTTCTTATATTTATATTCATTTTATTTTGTATAATTATAATTGTAGGTATTTTTCTTCGAAATGTTGCATTGCTGTCATATACTTTTGCTTTTGCTATCTGTACCTCTGCACCTTTCACAAAGATACCAATTCGAGGACTTCCGTGTTTAAATATTTGATCTACTGATAATTGTATTTATGTCTTGATATAGGTTACATTACAATTCTTTTTTCATTTGATTCCAACGTAGATGATGTACTCAGTGCTTTTGTATGTTTTTTGATAAAAAAGCTGTTATTTTTGATTCCAACATAGATGGTGTGTTCAATCCCTTTGTGTGTTTTTTGATAAAAAGCTGTTATCACAAAGTAAATTCGTGAAAACAACGTTTGGCTTTCGTTACTTCCTTTAAGTTAACTGGTTAACCGGTACTCAAATAACAATACTACGTTATTTAAATTCTGTGATATAATACATTCCCAACTGCTGAATTATATATGTATATCGTGCAGGACATTGTGGAAAGGCTTGCTAGTTAATATTGAAAGTTTATTACGAATGCCGTTTTATCCTAGAAAGCTGCGTAAAACGCCACAGGCCCAAATAAATTGATTAATAATCGTAAAATGACTACCATTTGAAACGAACAGGAAATAATAAATGTTCAACGAATTGCCAAGCATTAAATTACCGATAAAATCCTTTATGGAAATGTCAATGCCTTCTCGTATTATAATTAATAATAGTAATAATAATTTCCAATTTAGTTATTAAAAAGGCAGCGAAAAGGCTCCCTGGGTGGGATTGTTCAAACAAGGTTAAATGTGACACGCGCAAAAAAAAATTAGGATAATTTTAATCATTGTAAAGCATCTTTATCTGCAGATATACAGATATAATTTGCTCATTAAGGAATTGTCGATTTTTCTTTTTCATTTTATTAATTACATTTATTCCTTATAAGCACTTTGTACCTTGAACTATTTTTTTTATGTATATTTATCTGTATTTGTATTCATCTCGTGTATATATGTATGTAACATACAAACGTATGATTCGTATATATCTGTTAAGGAATTAGGTCATTATGTTTATTTTTTTTATAATCGAATGAAAAAACTTGAAGAAATTCACTGTTTGGATTCGTCAATACATGTTATTGATAGCAATTGAAAATATTTTTTTTCTTATTTACTTTTCGGTTTATCAGTGTTCTGTTTACTGATTACAAAAATCTATCTCTGCTGTTAGGAATTTACTGTAGGGGTAATAGATAAACTGTTGCTACATAACGAGGAACATACAATTCAACCGTTTATAAATCAATTTAGAAGATTCCTTTAAACAAAAAAGCAAAACACTTTTAATAACATTTTTAGTTCAATATCAACTTTAACTGAATTCTGTTACGTAATAATAATATATCTGGTTAATTGACGCATACATTCCATTACAGGCCTTACAGCCGCTCATATTGAGTTGTTTCGAACATTTTTAGCGTTAGTGATTGGTCACTTCACCCTCCTCTACTAGTAGCGTTGTCTATAGGTTATTACTAGAGTGAGGACGTTCGGTGCAGTTTGCTAGTGAGTGTTGGTCAGCAAAGTGCCGATCGGGTATATGCAGTAGCGTAGATAAATTGAAAGTTATATTTTGTTAATCGTCAAGTACGTTTTCGATACGATTGTAATAGGAATTAAATATGATATATTTTTCTAAATTGTTCGTTGTAAATTGGTTTCGTTGGTAAGTTAATATTTTTAAATCTAGAGAAAGATCTTTCTACGTCACATAAAGTAACTGGTGCGAAATGGAATGGAAGTATGCAATTAAATCCTTCATTCTGGATAGTAAAAGTGTTATTAAAAATGTCTTTTAGTAGCACATAATCTGGATTTCTTTGTAAAACCGCATTAATTTTGTTCCGTATCTTTTCGCCAATCGATCCCTCTATACTTTTTAAATTACTAAACAATGATTCAAGTGTTGAAGGGATGAAGTTAATTTAAAATTTTTGCTTTCTAGAAACTTGATCGGTTTTGTTACGCTTAAGAAATGCTTACTAATAAATTCTAATTGCTCGACTAAATATTCTTTTAAAATTAATGCTTGGAGTGCTGTAACACTGGAAGCATCTCGTTTAAACTTTAATAAAAAAAGTTTTAAAATGCGGCTTCTAACTATGTACCCCATCGTGTTAATAATACGAGTTCTGGCTGCAATTCGGGCATATTCTTTATATAACTTTATCCTAGTTGCTGCTTTCAATAGAATCTTTTTAAATGAATTAATTAATGAATTAACATCGGGAAATTCCTCACGACTAAGTACAGCAATGCAATGTATTCCATGCACAACGTAACATGTTTGGAAAACGTTTTTTAAGCTCGTTACCTGTTTTTAACATTACGCTTGCAGAATCTGAGAGAAAGAGCAGAACTTTTGAGCAGTCGTCACCAGCTACATTTTTTACGCTGTTAATGATAACGTCGGTAATATCGTTTGTAGTGACACGCAATCTGATTTTTGTAGCTACTAAAAATGACGTTGGAGGATTTTCCGTATGTAATGTGCCAACCATTACATTAACAACGCACCTTCCTTCGATGTCTGTCGTTTCATCTGCGCTTATCCAGAGATAATTTTCAGCTAGTTTTGACCTGATTTGATTTATTGTTTTGTCGAATTGCTTAGGTACTGTAATGTTTTTGATAGGTTAATTTAAAGAAATCTTGGAAATTTTTACAAATGTCAGAAATTTACTAAAATTGGGGGTCGTGAATCCGGGAATGTTCTTAGACACTCTTTCGGCAAATGAAAGTTCTATTCTATATTCTTCAAATGCACTTTTGAATAACTTTTAAATAGTAGATAGAAACTAGGAAAAATTGGAACAACTTCTCAATATATTATGTCTGAATGATATCTCTTCATAAAGTTACAAATAATAAATAATTATTGTTAGTTTCCTTGCCAACGGTTTTGTTTTCATAGACACCTATGATAATTCTTAACAATTTAAGATATACGTTTTCTGAATTGGATTCCAAAATGAACGATTTTGCTGCAGTGTAACACAAGGACGCAACTGCTGCTGGGATTCTCTATTCTAAGAAGACAAATTTGAACACGTGCAACCGAACCGAAAGACATTTAATTGACATTTATAACCTTTGTACCACTAACGTATGCCCTAGAACTTGCTGTAGAAATTGCTAGTTACTTTTCGAATAAGAGAATGATATGTATAAGTAGTTAATATACGTCTTCCCCACGCTTGTCGTTGGCTGGACTTCTATTAATTTTAATATTAACTTTATTATTTTTACGCCCCTAACACATTCGGCTAAACACAGGGATCTTTCTCTAGGGATCGGGCTTCCTACCAACAGATGGACCCTCATACCCGATAGGTGGACAATGTGAACTTAGCAAAGAAGAAATGACTACGGCGCTGATGACAGCTAACCTCGTCGTTTTAATAACATTACAATACATAATATTTTCTAATTGTCGATGGATGGGGAATATTTGGTTGGTATATATTTTAAGAAACTCACGGAAAAGTTGATCGCGTAATTTATTTAATGGGATATTGGCACCAAGAAAAGCTGCGTATAAATTTATCATGTGATTGGTATTCAATATGCCTCGTATTTTTCAGATGCCGCTCAATAGTATATTTGCCCCTGAATCCTTATTTCGAAAAACAAATGGTGCAAAGCACTTCTTTTTTGTTAATGACAATGAAAATGGTACTGGTATATTTTGAAACAAATCTTGACATTCTCGGCATTGTTGGAAAATGATAAACTAAGAACTACTAAAATAAAACGAAAGAATACGGAACAAGTAGCAAATATTAAATAAGGATCAAATATGTTGTAAAATTATAAAACGAAATATAAACTCTAAACAATACTCCAAAAATATGAGAGTACGTAACAAAATAAACCAAAACCAAAACTTCTAAAGTAGGACAGTAATTAAATAAATGAAAAAAGCACTCTTAAAATCGCACAGTGACAAAAAGGACACCTATAAAATGAAATGCTAACGAAATATCTAGATATTTGAAGCTGAACGTCGGTCACTCGGTTACTAACTACGTACTGGCCAGTACTGCCGTCGCTCTCTGCCTATCTCCTACGTGGCTAGTTACACACATGCAAGACTTAGCCGGCCACCGAACGTAACGCCAAGGACAAACTGCACGCAACGGCGCCACTCTAGTTATTAGGGATTTTCGCCGCTTCTGTTATCTTTCCTCATTCTTCTCTGTCCTTAACTTTTAGGCTCCATCCTGTTATTTTCATCAACTTTATATCGAAATGAGAAAAACTTTATGCGACCCCAAAAAAGCATTTGACTGTGTGCAGCATAATATTCTGCTACAGAAGTTGTAAACATATGGAATTAGAGGAAAACTAACGGAATGGTGCCAATTTGTTCGTACACGATGGCGGGATAGCACCGGCGTGTCTTAAAATGTTGATTCTCCAGCATTGCCAGTAAATGCAAGCGTTGTCAATCGGTGCTGCTTTCTTCATTTATATCAACAATATCGCTGTACTGCTTCACAACATATATCGCATCATGTATGCCGATATTAGTTGAAGGCTCAAGCTTAACAATCAACAACTTAGCTAAAGCTTTCTGTAATTGGTTTACTCAAAACAGTCTCGCAAGCACTGATAAAAAGCACATGACTTTCCATACAAGACAACGGAATATCGACAACTTAATAGTACGAATGAGCGGAGAAAACATCCATCATTGTGATTCGGCAAAGTTTTTGGGCGTTACACTTCAAAATATACCTTTTCCGATGCCTAAGAACGCAACTCTGTGCAAAGGATATTCGTCGCCCAGAAGGCCGTGGTCCGTGGAATCGTCGGTGCTCACTTCCAAGGATCCTGCAGACCATTGTTTTAACAATTGCAAATACTATCACTACCCTGCTTATACCTGCTGTAAGCAGCGACTTATATATTTACTAACAAGAGCACACTATTATGCAATAAAGATGTCGATAAGCATGATATAAGGAACAAGGATCAACTCCACGTTCCACCCTGTTCTTTACATATAACAAGCACGTCACTAACACAGTTACCGCTGCAAATTTATAATAAATTACAGAATTCCGTGAGGGAGTGAGGGATGCTCAAAATCGTAATGAGTTCCGCAATCGGCTTAAAACCTACCTTCTCCAGCATATATTTTAATTGAATCACGTGTATGTTTTTCGCCGTTTGTATGCACAATTGTGCTTACATAATAAAGATCTATTCTATTCTATTCTTTCCTCAGTAACCTGATCAACCCCTCTCGATTTCGACCTTCCTCTTGGCCTATTTGGTTTCGGCTTCCAATGCTGTTGCACGCTTCGCTACTTAGTCTTAAGACTGCCTGTTCCAATTGGAAAAGTGTACGTAACGGATTGAAAAATACAGAAAGAATATAAGTGAAGTAAAGGAAATTTACAAATGTTAATAATTAAGGTAAGCTCTCATATATCAAAATGGAACAATCACTATTACTGCTGTTATTAAAACAAATTTAGAAATATTTTTTAAGGAAGACTTGGCAACACCGCGACACCAGGGTGCAAAACATAAATCCAGTTGATCAGATTAGAACATTTGGTGTTTTGCTGCTGATTTCCACGTAGTGATGCTGAGGACCACAATTTTTGCCAATATTGTTTTTACCGTTGAGGTCAGATGGAATCCGGACGTCAGATAAGTTTTTCGTTGGGTGTTCAGATGGGTATTTTGAATAGCAGGTCCGGTTCTGCAAAATACGATAAGCGATCTTTTAGACAATATTCCTTTGAACCAAACATGACTAATGTGGTTTCAGTCATGTTGCTCCGGCTTTTCTCGACTGGTGTTAGACAGCATTCACGCGGAACCTTCAGACACAGATGGATAGGAAGAGGCAGATCTGTACCATGGCCTGCTAAATCACCTGATTTTTAGTACCCTTGATTTTTTTCTTTAGGGATATTTGAAAATATTAGTCTACAAGTAATCTCTCGAGGAGTGGCAACAACGAGTAGATCAAGAATGTCGCCGAATCCAAACCAAACCAGCAATTTTGGAAGGAGTTCGTAGTTCCTTGCTTCATAATAAAGAAGTGCCCATTTGCGAAACCATGTTCATTAACACTTTTCTGCATATTTTGGATAAACACTCTTCTCTGTAATACTTAAAATGCTCATGTTGGTGTTTTAGGCCACTTTCCAATCGATCCAATTAATTTTTCCCGCTCGTTGAGAGTAGCAAATAATTCATTTATATTGTGCATTAAACTACTTTCCTTAAACCTATTTATTTCAACACAATACCCTATGGTAACAATAGATTTTCGACGTGTAGCTACTTTATTAACGAACTAATTTTTTTTAGTATCAAATTAGTTAATTTGCCCTGACTAAGACACCTTCTGTTGAATGATTAATCGCTACGAGGAAAGTTTCCCCGAGATACCGTTTACGCCACAATACATCGTGAATCAAAATTAAGTCTCCTACATATTGTTCAACGGGCACAATGCACATTCAACGGGTAATTATAATTTCACAGTATTTTCTATACAGTAATAGCATCGCCATGCTAATTACGCGGCCACTAATAAAAACGTATTTTCACGACTTCCTCTCGTCCATGTGACAGTCGAGACTATTGTTCGTATGGCTCTCATTAAACGGATTAGCAGCAATAAATAAATACATAACTAGTATGCGCCCGTCTTGGTATTTACCGGGATACCAGCATGTTAAAAGAGATAGTTTCACATCCGTAAGAGGAGTTTGTTGCTTGTCTTAAAAGTGGTTTTATTCAATTAGGTGCCGTAATAAATATTTGCAAGACAATGTAAAAATTATACAGTATGGTAGCCAGTATGCGTGGAATTTGCTGTTAACTAACTGTTGAATAGACATTTTAATTGTTAAGAACAATAAACTCCCTTATATTTGGGACAATTTCAATTTTATTTGGTTCGGGGTTATGCTGGTTAAGTAATACACAGAAGTATACGATGAGTTTCTTAATATTATACAAAAACACATCATAACAGTTCATCTGAAATACGTTGTTCTATATAATTAGAGGAACACTTGTTTTCATCTCAATAACTTTTTTAGTTATAATACAATCGAAATCTGATAAAGCTCTTCGACGTCGAAAGATACCAATATTGGTATCTTTCGACGTCGAATCACTCTTCACCAATGTACCAGTAGAAGAACCACTAGAGATCATCAGGCAACAACTAATACCAAAAGGACTACAACCGGATCTGATTAATTTGGTGAGACTCTGCCTTACTTCGACCTACTCCCTGTGGAACGGAGAATTCTACGAACAAGCGAGTGGCGCTGCAATGGGATCTCCTTTGTCAGCTGTAATCGCCAACATCTTTACGGAAGCGTTCGAACAAGAAGCCATCGAATCTAGCAGGATGAAACCTAAATGCTGGTACAGATATGTAGATGACACAGTTGTCATATGGCCACACGGACCAAAAACTCTAGAGGAATTCCTGCAACACATCAACAGACAACACGCAAACATTAACTTCACCATGGAAATCGAAGAAGACGGCACCTTACCATTCCTAGATGTCCTAGTGGAGCGCAATGACAGCAGCAAACTGGGCCACAGTGTATACCGTAAGAAGACCCACACAGACCGATAGCTGCATGCAACATCTCACCACCATCCTCAACAGAAGAGATCCCTCATCAACACTTTATTAAGAAGAGCGGAAAAAATCAGCGACAAACATCACAGGAATAGCGAAATACAACACGTCAAAAACGCCCTGCAGAAAAACGACTACAGTACAAAAGATATAAGGAAGCCACGGGAGCAGAGAAAAGACGAAGACCAACAACAACCAGCAGGATACGCATACCTTCCATAGATAGCCAGAGTCACCGACAGGCTAAAAAAGACCCTAGGGGAGAAAAACATCGCCACACGTTTCAACACGGTGACCAAAATCGACCAGCTACTCCCTCCAAATAAGGACGTGTTACCAAAACTACGAGCAAAAGGCATATACGAACTGAAATGCCAATGTGGAAAAAGCTACATCGGTCAAACAGGACGGAATATTCAGTGCAGAGTGAAAGAGCACGAGAGAGACGCACGCCTTAGGCATATTGAAAAATCTGCAGTATCAGAACACCTGCACCAACAAGGAGACCACCGCATAAGCTACAGCGACGTTAAAGTATTAGCCAGGACCAGCCACTACTACCCGAGGATAATACCCGAATCCATAGAAATAATGAAGAACACCAATAACTTCAATCACGAAGATGGATACAAGATCAGCAACGCGTGGAAGTTAGCACTACAGAGTCGTCATACAACGAACGACGCGATTTAGCGGAACGGAACGGTTATGGCTCAGCAAAGCGGAACAGAAATACGATATATAACGAGGAGCAAAAGACAACAACAGCAGTCTTTAGAAATCTTCTGAAGAAGCTGACAGGATAACAATAACAATTCAAAGAACCTATAAGAAATAAAGTGAACAACTCCTTGTATAGCGCACTGTGAAGCACACTGGGCTACTAGTAACGTGTGTCTTCCGTTAGCATGAATTATTGCTTGACATCTGCGAGTTATGCATATAACAGATGACGTCTTATTCCGAAAAAACTCAAATCGTAGATACAACCATCTTTCTTAAACTTGTCAACGTCTAACTGCTACTAAGTACCTGATGGGACAACTATGTTGCGAAACGTAAAGTTATCTGATTTTACTTATCAAGAAAGTCAAAAAACTTCTCTTTTTATTGACATGTTACGACTACAAGATAACTCAAATTTCCTTAATTAAAATTGTATTGTTGGGAATTGCTGAAAATGGTTGGGTTTAGAAAATAAACAAACATGCATGAACGGGTTGGGCAGTTTAGAACACAGTGGTGACTCGGGGCAATTGGATCGTGAACAATAGCAACTTGCCAGGCTTCTAAAACGATATTTTCAATCGGGTTCAGGTCTGGAAAGCCTGCTGGCCACGAGATTTCGACTCCATTCTCTTGGAATCAATTTCTTGCATACTTGGAGATAAGATATTCTATCTGGCGTTATCTTGCTGTAACCTTCAGTCTTCAAGGTACCAAGTGTTCGCTGTGTAAGGAAGGCATTCATTTCGAATGGCAAAATAACGTTTGCTATCCACTGTTTTGGTGATTATATACAACGCGGTAAAATTGCTCCCCAAACCATAATTTTTATAGGGAATTTTAATTTCTCTACTGTGGGTTTTCTCTACTTAAAACTCGTAGCCGATCGCCAATTGAAAGCAGGCTTCATCCGAAATAAATACATTTTAAAAATTGTCTTCCCGAAAATCATCACAAAGTCAGATTCTTTGTTGAATCTGCTTCTCTGTAACAGCTGGTATCTTCCTAGGCACTTACTACTGCATATAAATGCTTAGCGAACGATTTTGTGGTTATCTAGTAAGTCTACGAATCAATTTCAGAAACCCTGAACGGGAATTTCTTCGACCCAGTTGCACCAAAGCGGTTAGACTATGGCCCCGTATCTTGTGCGGTTTTTCGGAAACTTGCATGTTCCATCCCTGTGCCATTCTTTATCCGCATTAATTCATTGTATACAGCTGACTTGACAATCGTGTCAAGCTAACAAATTCGGGCGAACGCCTTTTTAAAATAAATGTTGTAGTAGACGCCTTTTTGCTTATTGGCTCATTGCCGAGATCACCTTCAAGGTATCTTAGGGCTAGCAAAATACAACGACCTAACGCGCTTATCGAAACTAGGTTAGTCAACCGTCCGTTAGAGGTATATTCTTCTAGAAAATGTAAATGTGTAGACCGCACGCCCTAAAATTAAAAGAATTCAACATACTTTTCTAGGCGTACAATATATAGGAAAGTTCTACTTCGTGGTCGCACTCCAATTTCCAGTTCCTATACTTGGCTTTTGCGCATAGTTTTAAAATTTGCAAGTTTCAAATTTATAATTAGCGTCTACTAGATTAATTTCAGGGACTACCAGACATTCATACAGGGTAATTAAAAAATAGCAACAAAAGCAAATTGTTTGTAGCAAGTTTATTAGTTAATACGAAAGTGATAAATATTTTTCCCAAAACAACGATATTGCCCAAATAACTGTCAGTGAATGCGAGTAACATTTACATTTACTTATCGGTAAAGACAAATTCTAAAGCGGCTCTTTCAAAAACGCTGCATCCAGTGTGACTAACAGTGATGGAAGTAACCTTGACGTGAATAATGAATTTGCGAAAGGAAATGAGCACCATAGCACCGAATCTGATCAATCTAAAGACGAAAGCTATCACTAAGACCAAAAAATGTTCAAAATTATTGGAAAAAACCTTTCAAATGGTCATCCAAAGAAGCTATACCCAACTGCGGGCAACAATTACACAGTTTCCCGACCCCGAACAAAAATCTCAACTACATGAAAATAGGACCGCACAGTCGACTGTATGGGATACACTGTTTATTGCAGACAGTGTGAAGTTGGTGACACAGATTCCATGGAAATTCGACCATTTCTTGGTATTTATTTATTTAGACTGCCACCTTTAGTTCGAACCATGAATGCATTGGTACCGTTTTTGAGTAAAGATAGACTTACTTTGCTTCTACTTTACCGTCGCTTTGACAGATTAGAACGAAGAAAAATGGACCCAATAGCGCGATAACGAAAGTTTTTGAAAAATTTATTATGAAATACCATCCCTATTGGCCAAATTGCACGCACTAACGAGGTGTTAGTAAGTGTTTGGGAAAGATGTAAGTTTTTGATGTTTATACCGAATAAATATGGAATCAAGCTATCAGTAGCTACACAGTCCGTTATAGCACTTTCCTGTACATTTCTTCAGACAAAGAGGCACAGCAGATAAGTGCGTTTCTTCAATTGAATCATCCCAACTTCTAAGGTAAAATATTTTAACTTATATAGAAACTATGACAAAGGTTTCTACCGAATAGAAAAAGGAAAGTTGGAAATAGTCTCTTTTTTTACACAAGATCTTAGGCTACTGCTACGGGCTGGAAAGAATAAAAGAGCCATAATAGTAATTTCGTCAATGCACCGCAATCAAGAAAGTGACTCGGAGATAGAAAAACTCAAGATGGTGACTTTTTACAATCTAACCAAGAGACGTGTGAAAAGTGCGAGAGCCGGCGTTGTCGCGGTGAAGAAAGATGATCCGCCGATTTCTGCTGTTTTTTCTGATTTCATCGAAGGTTTGAGACAAACAAATTGTTGTCTACCAACCAGCGTTTATTGTTTTTCGATCGTCAAGAGCAGCGGTAGCAAGAAGCAGAGTTTTATAGAAGCGAACAACTTTTGTTGGTTTTGGTTCATTTTGCAACAATCAAACAGTGGATTGTTCTTGTTTCTGGTTCATATGAATATATCCAAGTTTCGTCACCTGTTACGATATTGTATACTTTGGCAGAAGTACCGCAATTGAATGTTTCAAGCACTTTTCTGCGCCAGCTCACACGAGCCATTTTTTGACCTTTGGTTAAATTGTTTGGGATCCAACCACCGCAAAGTTTCTTCACTATTAAATGCTCATGTAAAATCATTTGATTTTTACTTTTACCAGTGCCTAATGATCTTTCAATATATCACATGTCGATCCGCTTCAATCATTTCTCGCTCGGCAGTAATATTTCCCGGAGCAACAGCAGTTGATGGACGATCTTCACGAAATTCGTCACTGACACTCTTCCACGTCCACTCTTAAATTCCGCAAACCAATCATAAACTGTGGTTTTGGGTGGTGGTTCTTCACCAAAGACAGAATAAAGTCGATCGATGTATTGATGTTGATTTAAGTCACTTAAATCGTAAAAAATCATCGCACGAAGGTGTTAACGAAAATTTCCATTTTTTTCACTAAATTGATTTCTTTAAAACGCTATTAATATTAAACTACGTGTCCGACTGTTTTTCTGTTGATGGTGTTTATCATACTAAATATCAAAGTTTAAGACAATCAAATTGAAATATACGGCAAGTGCCATCCAGTGAACAATTCCGAAAATGTCTAGGGTTCCCCTCGTATAGACCCTTGTTCTTTCAATGCTTCCATTTCAGATAAATCTGTTATTTTGAAACAATTAGGGAGTCAATTAACTGAACCGCATATGAGGAGAAGAGAAAGCAACACACGAATTCTTAGAGAAATAAGAATTCGGATAAGACGCATTTTAGGTGCCGAGGAAGAACCTGTAGGAATCATGATTTTTGGAAAAACGCAAAATATGTTCCTTTTATCCTAGCTGTAGAAGATCTATGCCATTCGTGTAAAGAATCCATTTGCCTCCAATGCGTCGAAGAAACCTAATACTTATTACTTGCAATAATGTCTTTATTAGATGTTTTGCTTGTTTTCTTTGTGTGTGTTGCACAGGTCGCTAAAATAGAGTTTTTGTCTTGTATTGATATTATTTTTAATTTGTTTTATTAATCGCGTAGACAAACAAAATGTGTATTTTTGTTGATTATATCCCCTAAGAAAAGTATATATTTTAGAGGAATTGAGCATTTTATATGAAATAATTAATAAAGATAGTTTCCAGAACGGTAATTATTACAAAGAGATCGTAGTCGGACAAATACATCGGTGCCCATGCCACAGCATTTGTACGTCACTACTTTGGAGTTAAAAGAAAAACCAACAAGACGAATGTAAAAATTAATTCACACTCCGATTACAGTGAAATGTACAAAAGGACGTGAATTATAAAACAAAACCAGTGAACTATAGGAATTTCTAAGAATATAACGTTTCAATACGCATACATGTTCACTTTCATTCATTCAACAAACGAATTCAATAACGTCTATTATTAACAGCGCTAAATGTTTATAAGAAAACTGCAAACCGGAAAAGCCGTGATAATTATTTTGATACCGCTTCCGGCATGTCTAAAGTTTCTTTTATACATGCGTGTATGTAAATATTTAATGATTAATAGTACTTTTGTGGTGAATCTAGAGTTAATAAAAGGTTTTGTTGATATGTACTAATAATACAGCATTAGTTTTCTTTTTGTATTATTTTTAAAAGGAAATTTAGACAATATTTTTTTTACTTGTAGATACTATTTACTCTTACCGTAATGCTGACGTCCTTATGTAAATATAAATATTGACCAGGAAGAGTATAAGAAGGGTGTGTGCCAAGCATGCTCTCACCCGTACTCTCCGTTTTGTATATTTACGTATGGGTTGAGTAGTATACGGTATATCAAATCAGAATAAATAAGCGATGATAAAGAAATTCAGCTTAAAATAATGTACTAAGACTTAATGTAAAATTGATCGAAGTTCTATCCTTGGACCTCCCTTGTTTTCTTTCTTCATTTATTCTTTTTGTTGATGATATATCGATAGAGATTTCGGCGGTAACTGCAACGGTGTCACAAAGTAAGATGTATGAGGCCATGGTTGGTTTTCGGGGATGGTGTTAAAGTAACCGTATTGTGATGAACACCATACTACGATGGCAATTCAATACTTTCCTGGCCTCAGCAAAACATGACAGTGCTAGAATTGAAATATCTCCGCTTTTTGTAAAAGTAATCTTTGAGAAGGATCTTGTCAGGTGTTCGTACAAATACTACGTCAGTTAGTTTGTGAATTACAGCCATTTAAAGTGAACAACTTTTGTGATTTAACAACAATAGAAAAACTTTAATATTTGTTTTTAAAAAACAAAAGGAATAATGAGATAAAAGTTGAACTCTGTGAACTTTATAGGAACACTTGGCTCTGGTACAAAACGTTTGATGTTCGGTAAAAACTAGTACAAATCCAGCATCTAGTACTTGGTATAAAACGATATAAAACTAAACGTACCTAAGAACACAGATTTGCCGGCAACTCTGCTAGAACGCCGATTTCGACATCATCAATCGCATGTAGGGACATGCACCCTTTAGGTCGTCTAAATGAGGTCAACATATCGGAAACGATTAAAAAAAAGTTTAAAGTACGTAAGACTGTTGAAGTTGTGAGCATTACGACTAACCGGGCGCAGAACATTCTAACAACTTATTTGAACGTTCCGCAAGATGGATGCCGTAATTGCTCACAATTGACCATAAACATGCACGTACGACAACTTCAAAGCAAGGTTTGGTGATACTAAAGCGCAATCCGTGGCAATTTCATGGTCGACCGGTGTCAAAGAAGGCCAAAGCCACTTTATCGGCCAACAAGATCATGGTCACACTATTTTGACATTGTGGGCGGCATAATCCTTGCTGGTTGATTACCTTGAAATGGGCAAAATTCTATTTTATTCTTCCACATCTACTATCTTCGCCAGATCTGTTGCGCAGAGATTATTTTCTACTTTCGAATGCCCCCCTTATTTTTAGCAATTACCCATGTAATTTTCTTTCTGATTCTATGGCTTATTATATTTTTGCCCTTAGTAGGAGGGTGCAATGATACATACAATGGTCCATTCGAAAAAAAAAAAAACTAGGTGCACTCAAAAAGAAATACAAAATAATAAAAGTGAGATAATAGGCTTTAATACAATTATGTTACCTTAATTTGTACGTGCGTTCTAGGTTTCAAAATAATTTTAAGCCATGCCACAATCAGACCTTATAACGAAAAAAAATTAGTTTGAAGAATTTTAATTCACAAAGACACAGTCTTCTGAATGAGCATAGATGATACATTCTATATAGTTACATTAGCACCGAAGTGACTTCTTGCACCAACGGCTACTCGTTACACTCTACTGGTAAAAAGTTAAGTCTACAGACAAGTATAAATAAAAGTAATTTCACCAATTCAAATAAACCTTATTGGGACAGCTATAGCTAATCATTATTAAACAATTAACCATCCAGAAATTTTTGTATGCCTTGATAACGTCCCCTAAAATATTCGAAAGTACGGTCCCCATAAAAAGGATGGTGACGTAGTAGGAGTGTCAATAAGCATTCCCTTCAAACCAATTGAACTGACAAGCAGATGCCAAATAAAGAATATTTAGCACGTTATTCTTTCTGATGTATTACTATTATATTACTATATATATATATATATATATTACTATATTACTATTATTATATTATTAATAATATTATTATATTACTATTATTACGCGAACAAATATTTAGACCTAATGGTAAAAGTTTGCACATACTTACGTATGTATTACGTCTATGCTAAGCAGAAATAAATTATAGGTAACAAAAGTCCTACTACTTTTAGCAAAATAGTAAAGTACATTTAGGATAAAACGCTGGTAATTGCGTTGACGTGTTGCGTTAATGTATTATTAACAAAAACGTTTTACTTGCTTTGGAAAATATACTACGTTCATTACTAGAAATAGTATTTCCAAATAATGCTAGTGCTAATAATGCTGTGCTCATTTACAATGATTAGATTAGATTAGATTAAATAAGCTAGCGCAATAATAACTTTGTCGCGAGAAAATTTATCTCGTACTATTCTGGGCAATGACCCAGTGAATAATAGCTGTGATAGTAATTTCGTTACTTTTATCCAATTACATACACATTCCAGGACAAAAACAGGCAAAACCATTCATATCAAGCTCGCCTACGTCAGCATAAATAGTGCAATTGTTCAGCAAAGGGAATCTTAGACTACTGGCGGGATTTCTGAAGGGCCATGCAGCCCTAAAATATCACCTATTCAATCTAGGAAAAGCTGAAGATCAAATCTGTCGTCTACGCTAAGAAGATTTAGAGACGGCGGCAAACACTCTATGCAAATGTGTTGCCATCAGTCGCACTTGATAATAACATTTCAGTAAACCATTTCTATCTACTGAACTGAAGGATGAAAATCCTTGAATAATATAAGGTTTATTAAGAACCTTCACCTACTCTAACACATATAAGGGCATTTTGTTACAATAGACCTATTAAAGCCACAGTGACTAGAGGCACTTGTGCCACAGCCCAATGACACTAACAAATAATACTCTTGAATGTTGGCTCTACACGAGAATAATGGAAATGATCAAAGCAGTTTAAGCATGGTCACAGCTCGTTAGATCACCAGCCATGTCCAAGTTGCTCTGTTAATAGGATCATTTCAGAAGTTGATAAAATGAAACTATGTATTTGTCTGTTATAGGATATGAAACGTGAATTCATCATTATGATCCTGAAGTGAGATTCGAAGAAGTGGCGTATCAAGCTCTAATCTTCCTAACAATATTTAAGCTTACTGCTTCTATAGGAAAAAAAACATCAACCGTTTTTTGGATTTTAATTATGTCAATCTTAAGTTAGGCAATGCGGGGGAACTGATACAAATTGTTTTATTGCTCCACAACAATATGCCAATTAACAAATTGAAGTCTGCGAAAATGATTTGCTAATATACCTTTGAAACAAATTGAGCACCAGAAATTGTTTCCATTTTTATTTCGGAATCTCAATCAAAAAATTGAAGAAGACAACAAATTATATCAATCGATGAAGATTTCTTAACATTTAACAAGAACTAATCATGTCGTTAAAACAACGTAATAGTTCTCTCCAAAATAAATAATGTCATATTCCCTATATTTTCATGACCAGTCCGGTAAGATAAATATGGCCTGTTATACGAGGTCGTTTTATTAACTAACGGGAATCTATTAATTCCTCGAATTATTAAGAGGACATAAAAACTTAATTAATGTCGCTTTTCAACACAGTTTGTTAGCTTAAGCACACCTTATTCTCTTATTTCTTTTTAGATAAGCTATAAATTTGATCTAAGTACCTTTTTATCTCAGCCTTTGCATAATGTTTATGGTACATATGTATACCGAATCGTACATACAGGGAGTTCTCAATTTCAGTTACAGCTTCGTTATCAAGATTCTCAATTCATTGTTATTATTGGACACCTTTTACTTTGTATTGTTGTACAATTATAAAACGCCACAGAAGGAACAAAAATCGTGCAAAGTGTGTTAAAGCATGGTTAATGAGAAAAGAAATGCGTCACATGCCTCTTTTAATCCTGATGACTTTAAAAACTATTTACGCATAGACGAAAACACTAGTATAACATATAATCGCAGGATTTACAATGTAGCCAGTTATGTACGAATATGTCAGTAATAAATTTATGCGGAAGCACACTATTCGCATGCGCAGAACTTGTCAATAAGGAGCAGGTAAGAAAAAAATGATTATTGCTTTTATATTTATTTATATTGCTGTTCCTTATTTTCAGTTGACGTTAAACTGTAATTTCTGTAATTGTCTTAAGGATAATTTATTATCAATAGGTAGTTGTCTACAATGTATACAAGTAAATGATTTAACATAAACTAATATATCTCCAATTCAATTCAAACGCAATTACTTGAATCTTTTTGTTGGCGTCAATCTAGAAATTGATCCTCAAAAATAACCCCAAGGAATAAATTAATGTTAGTACTAAAGAGAGCCTTTACCGTTAGACAATACCCGCCTGCCTCAGTCATTTACCGGGCTGCAAAGAGCCAGTTGTATTACTTGCATTCACGTCAATATTGACACTGCATTTGTACATTAATTATTTATTTATATATTAAATACTAATACTAGTGTTTACTTTCGTGTGTCGAGAATAATTTAAGAAAAAAGGACACTGGAATGTGAAAAGCAATTTCAGCAGAAGAGCGTCTTGTTGTTACATTAAGGTTTCAGACAAAATATTATCAGATTATTCATGGCGGATTAATCTTTCTCTTCTCGTACACTCAAATTATTCGTCGTAGAATTATCGGCCAAATTTTGATATTGTACATGATTACCTAAACCAGTAGTTTTATCTGTAGAACTGTACAAATCTAATGCTAAGTTGCTCAAGTCGGTCGATAAATATTTTCGTTTATATTCATGGATGACTTCTAGCAGTCAAATTTTGGTTCGATCCTCAAAAGCAAAGTTTGCGACATCTCAGTCCAAAGAAAGAAACAAGCGATCACTTTCTGCATTCTGCAATAAAATTGTTAATAAAACTAAGTATTTATTTCTTGTTAAATGTTGATTCAGCTGCTATTGCCGGAGCGCTGACGCCTGTCCTGAGTACATTCGAATATATTTAAATTAAGAATTATTTGTTTTTTTTTAGAGCCACTAAATTCTTGTTAATTAATTAAAACCTACTATTTTCATTAAATGAAGAGCAGCGATGTTGAAAAGAGGCGATAATCTACGACCCCAAACTACGAGGAGAACATGAAATTATTATGTGCTGCTTTTCCATGCATCATGTAATCCAAATTTCATCTCGTTGGACTTCCACCTGCCTGGATCATTTAAGATTAGGTTATATTAAATACTTCGTTATTAATAAATTATCCTTTCTTAATAGAAACATTCCCGAACATCTTTATATACCACTGTCATTTGGAACACTAGGGCTCACTGTAACTATTGAAAATACAATTGAAAGGGCTGTGTTTTTTTGAATTAATGTTTTATGATGTTTACAAATACATTTAATAACCTAATCCAAGATTGAAACTTCCAGCTACGTCTGATACATTTCATAGTAACATTCCTGTTTAAGGCGTATGGCTAACGTAATAATCTAGGTGAGTAATAATAAAGCTTATTTTCTCGCAATAGTAAAAGCAGAATTTAGCAAACAATCATAGTAAGTGATCTGCTTCGGTTTTAATGCAAATCCTCACTGGTCGTTTCATCTTGTTAACTGCATTGACGAAGTGTTGAGGCGTCATTGTGTCACAAACGTTTTGAATTGTTTGGATAACTTCTTGTAATGAAAAAAAAGATTTCAAATAAATAATCGATGGTGATTCCGTATGAGGTGTTCATATTGAACGACAAATAAAACAGGTCTTTTTTCTAACAAGATTCGGATTATATTAAACGGTGACCGGTTTTCTGCTTAGCAGTATATCCTCAGACAAGAATATGTATAGCAGGTGGAAAGTGTTTCGTCAAAATTTGAAATTAATTAAATTGTAAAGTATATTCCTATTCGGTGGCCCAATGGTAAGAGGGCCTGCGCTTGACTGGGCAGAGTTCGAGTCCCGCTAGGATTAACAAATTTTCTTAGTCGAGTGCGGTACACTCCCGAGTCACTTGTACAGTTAAGGTACAATTAACTGCGGTTCACCCTTTACGGCGAGAGGGTGACAGTAACAAGGCCATGGAACACTTTACACACACAACATACACATTAAAAGGCTCCTGAGGTTATTACAAGCTTCAAAAACCTTATACCCCTGTATATAACCTAAAACCCCGTTGGACCGTCACCACACTTAAAAAAAAGTACACAGAGACAAGACTGGAGTTTGTCCCTCTATAAGGTGGTCTTCCATATGTGTCTTTAGAAAATATATTTTACAATTTAATTAATTTTAAATTTTAACAAAACTTATCATATATATATATATATATATATATATATATATTTGCCTGAGGATGTACTGCTAGGCACGAAACCTGTTGCAAATTTATTGACTATTTAATACATAAGAATTTGGTGAAACAAAACCTGTCTTGTTTTTCGTTCGATAATCTAAAATAGATACATCTGGAGAACGTGAAGAAATATCTAAAGCACCGCTATCAAAATATTCATGTAGGGCGTTCGATTTTCGTACTGCTTTATGAGTTATGGCAATGCCTGCTGAAAGTATCCATCATATAGTTCGTTATCGTGCTACTGGTTTAGAAGTGATTCTGGTAAGTTATTACGATATCTTTGTCTATGTTTACCGTTTCATGGAAAGAATAATTCTTTCCCGTGGAGCTACCAACCTTTTTTGAACGCAATGGTTTCTCTCAAGTCTTGTCTGAAAAGATGGGATTTGTCATGGATATTATTACCATTCCCAATTACATTTTCTTACGATTGCACTTCCTATTTGACCTTTTAGCTTCATCTTATGGGGAAATCATTGTACTGATGATATGTGAACTCATGAAATAGCCAAATTGAAACACTGTTTTTACTCAATATTACTCTTTTTGCAAATCTCACAGGACTTATGTAGGACGATACATTATTTTTAATACATGCATGTGTAATAAAAAAAACGTCTAAAGGGAGTAAGGCTGCGATTGAAATACAGCTAAAAGCATAGCTTAATCTGCTAGGCTAAAATAGCGTGTCATGGCGTTTGTAGTTTAAGCTTTGGGAATAATAATTTGTGTAGCTTCTCCTGCAAGTCAACAAGAATAGTAATTCATATCGATATCCCAATAATATCGAATTCTAGAGAATGTAGTAAATAGAATGTAGTCAGGACATATTGGATATAGTTTAACAAAAAGAAGTTTTGACAAAAATTCTCTTCTCTCAAACAAAACAAGCTTCAAAGGTACCAGTAATTAACAATAGCAATTGCGAACAACACTAAAGCATCGGCATACTCCGCACACGCAAGTTTTATTAATTAGTCCGGAACAGCTGTTTCGAGGATGCGTGGATTCCCATAATCAATCGTATGAATTTAATGTTACATATGTTTTTTTTTTTGATACACAAGCTTATATTTTGTCAAAATTGTAACGACCCGGGGGTGGACCACAGATTAGCCCCAAAGAGAGGATAAATAAGGAAAAGCCAATATGTTACTATTCTTTTTTGAGCGGGTTCTTGCTCGAGGGCTTTACTGAGGGAAGGTATTGTTTAAATAAAACGAGATGATTGCTATGACTAAATTTACTAATTAAAAAAAAAGAGAATGCATGGATGCCAACCGATATAAAACTACAAAAAAGAACACAGATACCAAAAGAGAAATATAGAAAACTGTATAAATCTGTTGGCTTTTCTTTTAACCTATTTCAATATGGAACGGACATACTTCTCTTAAATCTTGCTTCCCGCTTCCTTGATTCCGTGTGACAGTTCGTTTCGACTCCTTGTACACCCTCACTCACAATTTGACATTTGCGTTTCGACGTGGAAGTTCACTTAGAGGAGTTTTCCGAAGATGGTTCGATGACCTTTCCCGAAGAACAGTTGGACGACACCTTTATAAGTCATTCCGAAGAAATGGTTTGACAATCTATTCCGAAGAACGCATCCTCTCACTCATCGTAATTGGTTCCCTCCAGAACGCAAAAATCTTCAAATTCGGTTATTTGGCCAACTTCGGTTTTTATTGGGCTCAATCGGGGATTTTGGTCGCTGAATAACAAACAGCAATTTCCTTTAAAAACTGTTTTTGTTTTTTGGCTTCGGGGATTGTATGTTTTATTCCTCCAGAGACTTACCCTTTCCGTGGTTTTGAAGAATAAAATTATTTAATCTATAACCGGGGATATTTTCCTTCGCATATCTTCACGTCTGTTCTTGTAATCGGTTGGGTTGGGCATAAAATTGCTGGTTGTCATTAACATCTGTATTCACCTTAGAAACACGCTGGGTGGCGTTTTATTGATCTTCTTTTAAAAAGGGTTGTTTTCTTTTCTCAGAATGGTTAGATGTTTCTTTGAGAGGCACAAGAAGCAGCGCGTATTGATTTAGAGTAATAATACAAAAGAAGAGGTTTATGTATTTTCTGACCAATTAAAAAATAGAGAGGGCGGAGCTGCGGGGCGATGTATCCGCTACATACCGAGAGAGAGTTTCTTGCATTTATTAAAATTAGATGATAACAATAACGAAGGAATCCTATTGAAATTTGAACTTATTACAAAATGTTACACCTTACCAACAAAATATGTAAAGACGAGAACGTTGAAATAACATGTTTTAAACAAAGGAATACATGGATAAATATTGTCCGTCTAGAAAGTATCCGGAATTTATTATTTTTCTTAATTTTAATATATTTCTTTTTTGTTACATCCTAAGACAAAAGTAATGCATCAAGTAGGTTGTGCCGACTGTGGGCCATGGCAAAAATCATATAACAACGCCAGCTGTCAAATATTGTTGATTATCAACAGGCTTAATATATGTGAAATAATCTCGCAAGTAGAAAGAAGAAAGTTGGTGGAATATTTGTATAGAAAAGGTGTTCAAAACGTTAAAAAATTAGTGCAATTGACTGAACTCGGAAAAAGTGCAGTATATGAGACAATAAAGAGGATAAAAAATAGGAGAGATATGAGCCATGGACCAGTTTCTGGAAGACCGCGTAAGATTAGCGGAAACAATCTAAGCGCTTTAGTGATTTTAGGACGACAAAACCCGCCCCTAGGGTTTCGAAAACTGGCTAGCAGATTTACAAATCAACGTCAAATAAGAGTGTGTCCAGAAACTGTCCGCATTTCACTGAGAAGACAAGGTTACTTATCAAGGAAACCAAAAAAAAAAACCTGCAATGACACCTCTACAAAAGCAACGAAGAATAGATTTTTGCCAACGATTTCGAGACGATAATTTTAGTAACGTTTTTATATCTGACGAAAGTTGTTTTCAGCTTGGTGCAAATCCTTTAAAAATTAAGAGAAAATGTTACTGTTCAAATTTCCAAATTTCCCACAAAAATAATAGTTTATAGAGCAATCTCTCTCTCTGTATAATTGATGATACCGTTAATAGTGCAAAGTATTGTGAAATTCTTAATGGCTTTCTTCTTGAAACGGCTCGTGCTTTATATCCCGAACGGTGGCGTTTTCAACAGGATAACGCAAGATGCCATACTTCTTCTTACACTAAAGCTTGGATGCTAGAACAAAACTTGGCAACAATTCCATGGGCAGCAGCTTCCCCAGATCTTAGTCCCATCGAAAACATATGGGGACTAATGAAAATTGAAGTAGAACGAGCAGCACCACGAAATAAAGATTTGATTCGGTCAGTTCTACAAGCCTGGACCACTATCACCGAAAAGTATAGCGTTGACCTCGTTTCGGGATTACCTGAATGTTTAGTTAAGTGTTTGCAATTAAATGGAGATTGTATTAGTAAACGAGATGAATTATTTGTTGTGATTTTATTATTCAAGTAATAAAAATATATACCGTCAAATTATAGCTGTGCTTTTTGTTTTCCGGATACTTTCTAGACGGACTATAGATTATACCATATAAAATGCAGCGTGGCAATTAACAAATAACAAAAGCAACAACGTTATTAAAGTAGTTAGCGAGCCAGATATTAAACATCGCAATCTTAAACACAAAAAATCAGAGGTTCAGATTAAGGGAACAAGTCTATAATAACGTACATAACAAGTCCATTATAAACGTTCTCCCTCTATTCCCCAATTCAAATTAATCTTCATTCCAGAAACTCGGAATCTGTATTCGTTAGCGAGAATATTAATGTTTTCATGTACATAAGTCGCTGTTTTTGAAGTAAATTGAAAGTTAGCGTATCGCTTACTGTGTATCTATTAGATAACGTTTATAAATTGGAAATAGTAATTTACATATCATTAATATGTTGTGAGACAGTTAATAGGTTATGACACTCTATTGCGTAGGCATGTACGCCGATATATATATATATATGAATGGCGATAAAATCTATATAATATCTAAGTGACAGACACTTTGATTGTAATCTTCTATGATATGTAATTAACATTTATATGTGATTGTTTTGCTTTTAATATAATGCACGGTACTAAACCTGCCTTTGCGATTTTAACGAGAGTTACTTTTATCTCGATTTTAATCCTCTTGTCACCATCGATTTGTTTTTTTTTATTAGGCACTTGTGTTTAGTGAATCTCCACATAATGTACGTTTTATTGTAAGCTGCAAAAGCACCTAAGAATACCAAATAACCATTATATACGTATTCCTCCATACATAGAACAAGTCAGGAATAATTTAAATTTTCAAAAGCCAAAAGGATAATCATACTTACATATTTAGAAATTAACTTCACAGTCACTTGTTTTAAACAGAGAGCAAGAACCTGTCATTATATACTCAGCCTAGCTGGAACAATATAAATAGAAACGTTGATGAATTATTATACTTAAGTATATACAAGTGCTCCTGATGAATCTATTTGAAACAGACGCAAATTTTACTTCAGGATAATACAGAGTCACCGTGAAATAGAATCTTTGCAGAGATATTGTATTGCACAGACGTCTTTTCAGGTCTTCACGAGATTCGTTCGCGTCTAGCAGGAGTCTCACCCTGGTTTTATCAGAGAGTAATCTATATTACGAGTATTATGACTTCTAGCAAAACAGCAACTGGTAACTGTTTTTTCTGGTAAGCAGAGGCGCAGCTGCTAGTCTTCTACTAACCAGTCCAGCTTTTTTTAGCTTTTTTTAGCTTCTTCTAAATGTTTAATTTTTATTGCTGATTTACGTAAAGAATTTTTGTTTCTGTAAAAAATTGAAAAAAGCGAGCTGCGAGCGATGATTAAACACATATTTAAAAGGCTTAACATTGAAAGAGATCAAAGCTGAGTTTGATTAAATTTGTGGTACATCTGCTCCTATGTTAACTATTTGCAATTGGGTAAATGAATTTAAACGTAGCCGCACATCCACAAAAAAAAGATGAACATCGTTGTGGACGTCCAGTGGACTACACTGACAAAATCCACGATATGGTTTTGAATAATCAACGGATCAAAATGCGTGAAATAGTTGAGCCCACAGACATATCGCAAGGTAGAGTGCTTTCAATTTTGCACGAAAAGTTGAGTGTGAACAAAATCTCGGCAAAACGGGTGCCGCGTTTTCTCTGAGAGGAGAATAGACGCAATCGTGTAGTCGACTCTGAAGCCTTTTTGACACGTTTTCGTCGCAATCCTGAGTTTCGCCGTCGAAACATAACTGTGGATGCACTACTATACTCCAAAGACAAATAAATAGTTAAAACAGTGGGCTTTTGAAGGACAACGGGTTCCGAAGAAGGCGAAGACGGTGAAATCGGCCGGCAAGGTGTTAGCCTCGGTTTTCTGGGATGCACGCTAAATCATCTACACCGATTATTTAGAAAAAGAACAAACAATAACTGAAAAGTATTATGCGTCGTTCTTGGACCGGTTGAGCAAAGAAATCGAGGAAAGATGTCCTCGTTAGAAAAAGATAAAGATCCTCTTCCATCAAGACAATGCACGGATGTACACCTGCGCAGTTTCCATGGCCAAAATTATGGAATTAAAGTCCGAATTAGTACATCCTCCATATTCACCGGATTTGGGCACCGATGACTTTTTTTATTTCCAAATTTGAAAGAAAGACTCGACGGACAATGGTTCACGTCGAACGAGGAAGTCTTTGCCCAAACAGATGCCTGTTTTGACAACCTTTCGAAATTCTACTTTTTGAAGGGCTTAACAATGCTAGAGGAACGATTGGAAAACCGTCTAGAGTTAAATGGAAATTATATTGAAAAATAAGTAAAAGCTACAGAAAATATTTTGTTTTTGTATCTTTTTCTAGGGACTTATTGAGCGATCCTCATTGTAACCGACCTGGTTTTTAAAATAAGTTGGTTTCCGAAAATAAGTTCCTATTTCATTGAAAATTCATGACCACACGACTGGTTATAGCGTGGTTTACACCAAACAAATTAACAATATAATACCGAGAACTGTCCCATCGCGTACGGCTGTAGTCGCTGTGATCTGTGTAGGTCTACTGCAGCAATATCTTTAATGTGCGTTGGAATAGTTGAAAGCTTTTAATGAACTTTAATACAAGTCTAGGGTTTTCTTCCTTCAATTCGGTAAATGCTAAGAATAGTTGAATGAGATGATATTGTCGTATGTAACTAACGGCGATATATTTGTTTGAGTTCGCCCATTTTCAGATCTCGTTGGCATAGACCACAGACTTCATCTTCAGTTTTCTTTACTTTATTTTTATCTTTACTTCATCTTCAGTTTACTTTCTTTTCGTTGTCGTTGGCGAGTCTGAAGAGGACGGTTTTGCTTACTTTTGTCCTTGTATATTTTGCCAGTATGGTTTCCTATTTCTTCATTTCCTGTTCGAGGTGGTTTTTCTGTAGACTACTGTGATGGTTTGCATCAACGAAAGACATCTTCGCTTATCAGCTTTTTAATTTCCGTCAATCTCTTGTTAGCATGGAGCCCACAATAATATAACGTGGTTCTTTTGTCCCATCCGTTTTAGATTCTGAACACGTTCATCCGTCAGGCTAGATTCATATGTATAGGTTTTAGTGCTACTGGATTCTCTGGAAAATTAGTGTGGTTGCATCTCGTATTCCTTTCCTGAGGTTAATGTGAAGTTCTCTCCTTAGAGTGCATTAGTTTGAGTCCCATAGACGATTTGTAGGTAGTAGTTGGAAACTAATACCTACGCTAGTTCCGTCTAACATTGAAACCAAGAAAATCAATATAAAATTTCGTAAATCATATCACTTCTATGTTTTAAAATGTAATTTTTCAATCATCCAACGATTCAAACAATGTTTTATCCGAGATGTCCAAGTTTTGACGAAAATTTAAGATAAAAATGTTACCGCTAAGATTTGGCATGTGTTGGAGCTTCTGATAAAACGGTTGTTCTGTACTATCATCAAAACTAAAATTCGGTGGGGTAGTGGGGGTAAAAATTTAAATGAGTTACATTTTTCTAACTTCTTTGCTTATTTAATTGGTGGAATTTATTCTCGTTACAATTTAGTAGTACTCACTAGTAATGACTTTTAACATTAGAATGAAAAATTTTGAGGAGCTGATCCGAAAATACTACCAACAGCTTGCTGTTAACACTAATCCTGAATTTCAAGGAGCAACAACATTTTAAGGAGTAACATCTTTAGCTTACTTCAAACAGAGTTTAGAAATGCTTTTTAAGATAATCGTCATAGCTACCATTCCATTAGTTCTTGCAATGGACAGTTTCCTTAACAAATGTAATCATTCAATCAGAATATTCGTTTACTAACAATAACTGGGGAGTTTTCTAACATTAGTCTTTGGATTCCTAATTTCATTTTAGGCACACTGTAAATTCCAGAAAATCCTATAAAATGATTTAGCCTGTTTTTTTTCCTATAATATCGTTACTTTCGTGGGGATATTGTATTGCGATAAATTGTACAAGATTGCTGAGTGGATACAATTTCGAAGCAATCTCTTTTAGCCCTACAATTTCAATCTATCCAAAGAAAAGAAGAAAGGGATTCAAATTTATTTCAGAGATTTCGACGTTCGAAATAAATTGATTCAATTTGCGGAGGTAGCTTAGCGTTTATCTAATAATGAAACTAGGAATATCCTTTTCAATGCCTTTTACTATACGTCGAATTTACCCGAGTATAAACTTTGAAGCAATGATGTTCAATGTCATTTTGAAGATGGTCACATATTTCCTTGTAATCATACGTACATACACCACAATTATTTTTAATTATAATATTGCTGCACATGAAGATGTACAATAAGAAAATCTGACGCGCGAAGAAAAACTTAAATATTACACATCCTACATTTATTTCAATCAAATTAGGAGACAAAAGCAGGCGCTATAGTCACTTAAAGAGTTTAATAATCCTGCGCTGTTGATGAAGTCAGTAATTCAAGTTTCGTAGTTAGTCATTCTTATACAGCGTGGGACGTAAAAAAAAGAAATGAGGTAGATTAGCAGATGCGGTTAATAATGTGCTCTTAAACCGATGGTACCAAAACATGGACTTGAAATTTACGTTCCGTTCATTTTGTAGGAACTTACATTATCAATCTCCATCGAGAACAATAACAGCAGAAATAATATTATTTATAATATTTCTACATAAAGGTAATGATAATATAAAACATGTAAACTAGTAGAATATTGAATATTCTCTACGGATAAAAAATTATAAGTATTATGAGGCTAAGTAACAAAACGCTAGTTAAATTTTCAAAAGTTCCAGGCCACCAAAATAATTTATCAATGGTTTGAAATATAGGATTGAAATTTATCATTTAACCTGTGTCCAAATATTTTTTATTTGAAAGCTTTTCTCTCTAAATTGCTCAGGAAGGTAACTATCATCCGTCCGCGCACTATGTGGATGCGGTGCACAGAGTGAATCAACGGCTTGGCAAAGTACATTTTTCTCCCAACAAAAATAAAATCAAAATTTTCGATTATTTATCAATGCCTAACTTTAGAAACATTTTTAGATTTACTGGACGATTATTTACAGCCACGCAACAGTTATTTTTTTTAATTACAATCTCCATATTCTATATTACGTTACGGATACTTTTTACTAAAGATATTTCACACATAATTCTAATAGTTTTGGTATTTTGACTTAAAGAATATCTGACTGTATTTGTAATCATTGTTTTAGCCACTTTTGAGGGAGTAAATTACGGGTACGAATGGCTTTTTCTTGCGAATCTCCAACAACCATAGCAGAGGTGTCGTCTGCACACATAATTTTAAACAAGTACATTAAAAAGGTGACAATGTCATTCAGATAGAGAAAAAATAAGGTTGGAGCAAGAACCGACCCTTGCGGGACTCCTAAAGTAACATGATTCCGGATTTGTGAATAACGTCCTTCCTACGCATATGTATCTCGACAAACTGTGACCGATTGTCCAAGTAGGATGCAAACCATTGTCCGACTTTTCCTCGAGTTCGCTAAGCTGATAACTTTTCTAACAAGCGATCGTGAGGTACGCAATCGTAAGCTTGACTAAGATCGCAAAAGATACCAACAGGAAAGCGCTTCTCTTCAATAGAGGAGAGGGACTGAAGAGGGATTGTACGGCGAAAATGGTCAATTTTCTAGAACGAAATCCGTGTAGCAAGAAAGAAATAACCTTATAGTGGTCCAGGAAAGAATTTTGGCAAATTTGGGAATGGTAAATGCCGTATTCGAAAAGCCTTGCTATTGCTGAAGTAACGGAAATTGGGACCTTTTTTGAATATAGGTTTAGCAGAAGCTCTTTTAAGAGCATTGGGAAAGATACCCAACTGAAGGAACAGATTAATAAGATCTACAGAGGTAGAGTTTCATAGACTTCACCAAAAAAGAAGGAATTCCATCAGGCCCGCAGCATTTCTTGCTCTTCAAACTATTGAAGATCAATAGAAATTCCTTCTCCGAGTGCTCCAATGGTACCGTAGATTTGATGTTATGATATATGTAAGATTTGGAATATTCATGTTAGGTACACGAACTGCAGTCTGATAACGTACCCGCGCAAAGAAGGTGTTGAAAATAGAGACTTATATCAAAGCCAGCATTAGTCCCGATCCGCGTAATATCACGTGCCACGTTAATTTATTAAATAAATTTAATTATCGAAAAAAACCTATATTGCACCGTAAACACACCATCGTATCCGAGTGAATGCCACGAATGCAACAGTAAAATTCTTTCCGCCAAATTTTCGTCCAGCCAGTGGATTAGATTGTCCTGTGTTTTGAAGTGTTTTGAAACGTAACTGCAGATCTTATCGGCTGAAATCGTTTTTACGGGCTTCAGATAACGTAGATGAATTGTTGTGTGCACTCTGAAATAGCTTAACCTGAAATATGTCGTATTTGGATGAGCCAGTGTCGCAACTAAAAGTAACACCTAACACTTTGAAAAAGTCATAGCGTGTAGAATCGTCTATTTGATGAATCTATAACGAAAGTACCGTTAAAGAAAAAACTTTTCAGCCTCTTGGACTGATAATTTTTGTGTTGAAATGAATATAATTTATATTCGAATTTACAATTTTGCTGTATTCAAGCATGTAGAACAAACATTGGAGGTTCCGCATAAAAAGGACATTCGCATGGTTTCATGGCTAAAAGAAGTTAATTAACCTTATTGGTCTAATTCTTACCCGCATTCTGGACAATTTCATTAATGCCACTTGGCATGTCAGATGTTGAAATAAGGTATCCAACAACAATTGTATTAGGATTTTATTGAGAAATTCAGGTTTTCATTTGCGAAAATAATAATAATGAATTCACCTGTTTGAGAGACTTTTCCAAAGAAAATTCTTTAAATTCTTATGAAAATTAGTTCCACATTTTACATACTAACTGCGTGTTAACAGATATATGCATTGATTTGAATCCTACTAGTTGATCTGTTTAGGAATTCCATCTTTAGCTTGTTCTTGTTGCTGTTATGAGTTCGACAGCATTTATCTACTCGTATGTCGTTGAAATACTATACGTTAACCGCAAAATACTGAAACCGAAACCAACCCTTGCCTCGAAGAGGAAACAAAATAGAATGCGAGAGACATTTAAAACACTAACCTCGCACAAGGCCACTCCGGTCTCCAAACGGTCCATAAAGTTCTCGACGTTGATCCTCAGATGCGGATACAGCATCTGAAACCATTCGGCGAGATCCTCTTTCATCGCATAGAGGTACTCCTCGCTGGATTTAAAGGGCCTAAAAGGCCGCGATTCCAAAACTACTCCCGACATGACTGATGTCAATGAATGATTAACCAAAATAAACAAAATTTGACGAAGATAACTATTACTTTGTTCCTCTTTTTTCTGGCGCACAGACAATACTTAACAAAACGGCGATCAAAACAATAACAACAATTTAAACACTCGGTATATTGGTGAAACACGACGACGACATACCGGAAAGGCAAAGGAAAACCGGGTTTAAATTCACGGAGAGAAGCAGAACGACACTTTTTCGATTAACGTACGCAGCCGCGTAATTTTAAATGCTGCAGAGCTGCGAATAGGAAAGCGAACTAGTACTATAGGCTCGTACCGTGCAATGTTGCGCGACTTACTGAACATATCCATCGTATCTACAAGCTATATATCGCTGCGATAGTCTGGCGCTGTATGCCATGAGCCGCTTGTCAATCCGAAGGATTCGAGGCTGCGAAACTAATAGAAGAACACGGAGCGAATTGGCGAACCCATTCAAATCTCCGTCTTTTTATCGTAATTATTACATTTCGACGTGTAATATGTGAGGGTTATTTTACTTCGAATTCGAACGCAAAATGCTGCATTTGCTGATCGCTCGAATGTCCGAAGTAAACGTCGGGCGGGTGTAATACGGAGAAAATCAATAGAGGGCGGTTTTAACGTGGGAAATGCACCACGGAAAATGTGAACATTAAGAGATATTGCTGTGTGAGTGTTTTTCTTTTTTTTTTGGGAAAATGTGCATGATTCAGAGTTATACTATATTTTTATTGCTTTATGGACCCTTGTAAATGTTAATACCGGAACGCAGTGTTACGAGAACGAGCTGAAGTTTAAGGAAATTAAAATTGTTGATGTTTGTTGAATTAATTTGTTATCGCAAGAAATTCACGATGTTTAAGTTCACAATATTCTTTTTTTAATAGCTTAACATTTTCTCAGTTGCGATAAAATAGAATGTTAATCTCTGTTCGTTGACGAATATTCGTTCAAGACTCAAAAAATCCTCTTCGTCAAAGCTTATAAGAATCAACATTTTTTCTATGGTTTCTACGGTTTGACATTTTTTTAACAAAATTATGAATTCAGAACCATATAAACCAACATCACATCTGCATAATGCACTTTTCCGTAGAAATAAGAATTTTTATAATTGTTGTCTTTTTCAAAAGAAACTTTGGCAACTCTGAAACCCTAAGTGTTTTGCCCCAGAATTTAAGGGGGACCCCAAAGAATGCAATAATATGTAACATATTTCCTTCAATAAAACAACTTTGGGTAGTCACGAAGTTATGGGACGTGCTAGTAAGTTTCAAAATAACTTTAGAACATGCCCAGAATCATTTGATAACAAGAAAAGAAAAACTGTTTTTAAAAATTCCCATTTACAAAAGCACAACATATTTTGGGCTTAAATTCTATCGTTAAGATTAATTACATTTGCAAGTTGCCATCATTTTTCGAGGAAAAATTGTTGCAGAAATATTTTACATTAATTTAGAAGTTTTGGGAAACGGGAAGATGAAATACAAAGACAGTTAATATCGGTTGTCCCTAATACCTTTCTCTTCTACCACCCATGTTTCAAACATAATAGGCCAAAAGAAGGAGAAATCGAGTTTTGTACCACTGGAAGGGCCTTTACTTCCGATACAAACTGAAGTCACTAGATGAGATGTGCGGGTAGCGCCGATGGCAACCTCTAAACGTTACTTGTAACATTACAATACATATCGGGTGTTCATTTAAAAACTTCCCATCCTAAATTTCTGGATATCTGGAAATTTATGAAAAAAAAATTTCCTGAAACACGTTAGAAGTTTTATCGAGGAGGACAACTTCTTATATAAAAATTGACTCACCCAGTTTAAGCGCCTGCCCTCGGGAGCTCCCTTAAAAATTTTAAATAGAAAGGGGTACCGAGTAATACCTCATTTTAATGGTCTTTTGAAACAGTACATTTTGGCGTTTAGTCTTTTGAAATCGATCGATTCAATTTCGAGAATTTTAAGAAAATCTTTTGATTAGGTTCGTTTCGTATTTCTAGCTGGTCAGCCTACTTTAGGAGCATCGGAAGAAAAACCAATATTAAAAACCTTTACAAATTTCTCAAAAACAAGGAAAATAAATAACCTTATGGTTATTTAAGTTTTAATGCAAAATATTTGTCATCCCTGTTTGCAGTTATTTACTAAATAAAAATGCATGTTTTAGGTACGTTTTTATGCCAATTTTTTTTACAGAACATTAAAGTAATGATATAAACGAGAAACAGGCAATAACAAGAAAAGCGGATACATCAGTTTTTGTTCTAGTACACCTCGTGTTTGGAAATACATAATCTGTTGCTTTAGTGTAAATTGTTATTTAGTGTTATCAACCCAAAGTTATTAAAGTAAAATAAAAATAATGGTTTTGTAATTTTATGAACAAAACCCAAGGAAGTTCCAGTTGCTGCAGGCGTAATGAAGCATTAGGATTTATGCCAAAATGACCCACCACTTGAGCGACATTTAAAACACTCGGCTGCTTATATTTTACATTTGTAACAGATCCAGTCTGAATAAATTTGCCAATAAAATTTAGGACATATCTATGAGATGTGATCTTATCCGGATGTCTTTCGTTAAATGATGCTGCAGTTCGTCGAGCACATTGACTTTAGGATTCGTCAATTAATTCAATTTTAACCCTTTCTTGTAAACTGTAAACCATTATTGTAATTTTACTTAAATAACTTTGAGTTGATAACACTAAATAACAATTTGTACTAAAGCAACAGACGATGTATTTCCCAATGAGGAGCGCTGGAACAAAAACTGATGTATCCGTTTCTTTTGTTATTGCCTGTTTTTTGTTTATATCGTTGCTTTAATGTTCTTTAAAAATAGTTGAATCAACGAACGCAAAATCGGCATAAAAACGTACCGAAGACATGCATTTTTATTTACTAGAAAACTGCAAACAGAATGACAAATATTCTGGATTAAACATAACTTAAAACTTGAATAACCACGAAGATATTTATTTTCCTTCTTTTTGGAAAATTTAGAAGGTTTTTAATATTGGTTTGTGTCCCGATACTTCCGAAATAAATTGAGCAACTAGAAATACAAAACGAACCAAACCAAAAAATTTTCTTAAAAATCTCGAAAACGAATCGATCGATTTCAAAAAGCTAAACGCCGAAATATACTGTTTCAAAAGACCATTTAAGATTTTTAAGGGGATAGCTTCCGGGGGCATGAGGTTAAAGTGGGTGAGTCAATTTTTACAAAAAAAAGTTGTCTCCCTCGATAGTACTTCTTACGTGTTTTAGGAAATTTTTCATATATTTCCAGACTTCCAGAAATTTAGGGTGGGAACACCCGGTATAACATAGAGGTACTTCTAAAACTCTCAATTTGCTAAAAAATTTGTATGAGATCGCCATAAATACTAAAGACTCTTATGAGTGGAAATACTATAAAACATAAGAGCATATATCAGAACGCTATTACAGCTAATAAACAGTTGGGATAATAAACAACACATAAGTATCGGCACCCTCCGCACGAGGGTGCCGATACTTATGTGTTGTTTACCATACTACGCCACAGTCCTTGCTATCATTATTTAGTTGGGATAATAGATAATAGATTAGATAATAAAACTAAAGCAGTCTGGAGATACTGATAACAAATGAGAAGGTAATAGTCCAAAAGAAATTAGATATAACGGAAAAATCGTTCAGGATGCTTTTGGCGAGTACTACAGTCGTATTTCTGCGGAAGTGTCGGACAAGTTTCTAAAGTATCAATATTGGCCCGGAAAACAACTATCCTACAATGTATATCACACCGATAGCAGGGTATTGTACATACAATGCTATTTCGAATCTAAAGAAGTCCAAATGTAGTGGATTTGATTGCCACACCGTTGACATTGCTTTTCAATGACTCGATTAGTACCTGCACATTTCCTAAGATTATTAAAATTGCGGGAGTGGTTTCAATGTACAAAATTGGTGAAAAACTGTTGGTAGAAAATTATACACCTACATCCCTGCTTTCAGCTATTTCAAAAATATTTGAAAAGATAATGGCTGAAAAGTACTTCTAAGTATAACATTATTAAACCCGATCAACATGATTTTCAAAGAAATAGGTCCACTACAACAGTCAGGTAAGTTATATTGATTAGACCAAATAGATAATAAAACCAAAAAAATATGGTGTTCCTTAAGGATCTGTGCTTGGGCCTCTTTTGTTTGTTTTATTTATAGATGATTTGCGAAATATCGTCTCTAATGGCATAATCACAATGTACGCAGACGATAATCCCTATTTGTGCGGTAGCTCCGAAACTCAATCTCTTCAGATGCAGGCGCAGAGTATGATCGTTTTAGTTTGGAAATAATAGTTTGTTGCTTAATGAGGATAAAACGATTTTCATGAATTTCACAACACAATCATGGACTGTTGCATCGTCTTTATTATTAAAAATCGAAAATAAATCCATACAACAGGTGACATCTGCTAAATTTTTGGGGATATACAGTGCTCGACGTCTGATTGCTCTCATCCCACAATTGACGCCATTTTATTGACACACTAACGTTTTGTTAAAATGACTATAAAAATAGTTAAATTAAGTTCCTTTTACAAATCTAGACGCCAGTTTGCCTTAACAATTTTTGAGAATTTTTTTTCAATCTGATGGTAATTTTCAAAGCGACAATTGATTACTCTCACAAAAAAAAAACACATTATTAAATAAATAAGACCTCTTCGTTCCTCAGTAACTGCTAACATGCGACGAGGCAACGAAGTAAATAAATTATTTAACAAATTGATCGGAATTGCTTCACAAGTGGTTCTCATGACTAACATCAATTCTTCTCTAGTGTTAAACTGTCTTCCTTAGCTGTAAACTTGTCTCATCATCCAGCCCCATAAGTTTTCTATAATATTCACGTCTGGGGAAAGGGCAGGCCATTCCAGAAGATCGATACTGTTGTCGTTCATCTATGTGTTGATTGTTCTTGCCGTGTGAATTGACGCATTATCATGTTGAACTGTCCATTCTTCATCGGAAAACATAAAGTCAATATTAGCGATTTATCTCTGGAGCAACTCCAGGTACTTTTGAGCAGTCGTTCGGCCAACCTCAAATCGTGAAAATAATATTGGAAGCCATCAGGTCCGTCCAAATTAAACTTTTTTTCATTATTGGAAACAATTGTTTTCCACTCGTCTACCCACTTATGATGATTGCGAGCAATTTCTAATCGGCCTTGTTTATAATGCTCCAGCAGGAGGAGTTTCTTGCGCAGTTTCTTTCTTTTCAAGTGTGGATAATTCTTTATTACCCTTTGGATGGTTCGTACAAAAGCATGACTTCCGACTCTACCCCTAATTTGCTTAGCTGTGGCACAAGAATTGAACGCCATCCGTAAAATCACACGACGCTCCCTTGCTGTTGTTGCCGTTGCAATGCGACTTCTCCGATTATTGCCATAGTCTTCGATGTTTTTTAGGTAACCGTGCTCACGTGCTTCGTTCAATTTTTCTCGCGATTTGTCGATTCGAGTAGCGTTCTTGACGAAGAGTTTGGATTTTTCCTTTTTCTCCTAAACATAAAGTTCCTCCACGACCCATACTGGCAACCAAGTATTGTCACAACTTGACAACTATTGTAGAACAATTCTTGACTTGTTGCTAATTTACGTGATTTACCAAAGATAATCAGTTCCACAATTATTACACTCGAAACAGGAACGAGCTTGTGATACCTAAACATAACTCCACCCTAACTAAGCAGAATCCTCTGCCAATTGGAATTAGTGTATACAACAATAATGTGAAAAAATTTCTCATAATATAAAACAGCTTTAAACCACGTTCCCCACCTCGTCAATACTGGCTGTGGTGGCTGAGAAATGCCCGGACAAGCCTGTTTAAACTCACTAATGCGTTCTGGAAATTTAAAAAATTTTTTTTGATAGAAACTATTAATTGCCGTACTCCTGCCAGTGCTATACGCACAGCACATGGACGGCAGTCTCTTCTTCCACCTAGCAGAATGTATATACTGTTTCCTCTGTCAGGCCCAGATTACTCATGTGCTTCTTGAGCATACAGTGTCCTGTTAGCAGGCCTACTACTGTTCTAACAGACTCCCTGTCTCCACTTAGTAGGTCCGCTGTAAATGTAGGCCTGTATTCAATCAGAAATTGCTTGGCCTGTCTTTGACCTGGAATGACCTTCTACCAGTCTTCAGATTTCTTGCGAGCAATAGTAACACGAATCCAAAAATAATTTGTTATAGTAGAACGAATACTTTTTGCTTACTGTAAATTTTCAGAACTAGGCTCTTAGCCTAGCATCTTATGCTAGCTGCGAAAACTTTTAACGAACGGATTGCGTGATATATAACGCACAGCTTAACTTGCTGCACAATGTGTTTATGTGTTCAGTGTAACCCAACTTCTCATCCGAAACTAAACTAATGAAACATACAGATCGAGCCAACCTAAACCGAATAAGGTAAAGGCTTTCTTTTCTGCCGAAACTCCTCGGCGTAGTCTGCAACCTAAAGTGAGCTTCTCGTTCAAAACTAAACTAATGCGTAAGGCAACATTTTGTTTCCAGCTAAGTTACCTGGAAAATTATTCATATAAATGATAAACATAATAGGATCGACAATCGAACTTTGTGGTATATGGCTACTTCCACAGCACGGTTTGTCTCCGTTTCCAAGAGATGTCCCTAATGCCGTAGCAATACAACTTGTGTGGTAGTATTTCTTGTATTTGTTGACGTAAAATATCAATAATGTTCTCGAGAGTATTAGTTATTTTTGGTATTATTTTAGTTCAAAGCACATTGTATGCAGAACCAAAAATTTCGAATTTCCACAAACCATATTATTTTAGCTAACAATTGTTGTAGTCTTTAGTGAGACGATCTGTACAAATATATCTTCCACATTACACCTTCCAACTTATCAACCTACTGTTTGTTCTGCCTCATCTCATAAACGAGGAACTGACATCGGTATTTGTATAAGAAGCAGCAAACAAACGACCTGCCTGCCTGCTTGGGCTTCTAATTGAACGATATTTGCATAGAGAATTTGAATTTTAAATGATTGCGACCGCGACGGGAGAACGTAATCCATCCACACGATAAATATTTGCACGATTCCTAGCAATAATGATAAACTTATTATTCGACGGGTAAGTAAAGAATAATCGTTCGCGATTTATTTGAGCAGACCTCTGGTACGTGTCCGTTTATTGCTCGACAACGGTATCCCGTGGATTTTATTTTAAGAGAGATTTAATCTGGCTATACGCGTTTGTGTATATAAGCACAAGTAGATACGTGAGACAATACGATCCAGTGATGGTTCAGTGAGATCTACGAGGTATAGCTGTTTAACTTTTAATGAGAATTAGTTCAATAATGATAGCAAGGACTGTGGGGTAGCGTGACAAACAACACTTACGTATCGGCACACTCCGCACCATACAAGCTTAATTAATTAGTCCGGAACAGCGAGGATCGACGCATCCTTGAAACAGGGTATACCGATACTTTAGTGTTTTTGTAAGAATTAGATTTTACAAAATAATGAATTTCTTAATCGAATGCAATCGCGCACTATTGGAAGAAAATTAGATATAAATGGAGAAAAGATAAATTAGTAGATCATATAGCCTTGCCGCAAGAAAATTCACTGAGAAAAAGATACTCAGCCAAGCAGTAATATCTAGTAAATCCGATAATTGTAACTGATTTCCGTTGGCCAATTACTTTTGCGTACCGGATAACTGTCACTCTGGAGAGGTTTGAATAATCGCCTGGCGTTTTTAATCGATATTGAAGAAGGGCACCTGACAAACTTGTAAGGCACTAATCAACTCTTTCCATTCTCTTAACTTACAAGACTGATAACAAGCAAGTAGTAGCAGCACTGAACCGACCAATAACATCGAATCTGCTACTAGGCGCTACCCTTACTGCCTGAAACCAGCAATATCGACATAATGTGCAACTATGGAAATCTTGGTAATGAAGAAGCGGCAATGATGGTACACGGCCTAGAATCATCTATACGATCACATATTTCTGTATTTTATGAAAGGATCCATCACACATGGAAGCGCGAAGAAATGGGATGAAGTTAATTGCTGCTATACGGCTAAAATCATTTTGACGTATCCGAACAAGTGGACATCATCAAGGTACCTAGAGGGTGTTTAGAAGAGACCTTCTTACTAGACATTATCGACTCTTTAGAGGATGGGGTTAGCAGAAGCCTTGTCATGCAGGGACTGCTAAGCTGATAACGAAACAGTTGTACAATTCATATGTAAACCGCACTGACGTCAATTAGAAGGACCATACTGGATGATGAGAGGCTATCTCTTGCTACTTGGGTTGATTCCTCTGAACTATATCCTAACCTTGGCCAAGGCAATAAGTTGTTTGGCGGTCTAGCAGGCTCGGTAGGCTCTCCGGCCTTTGTTGTCTAAGTGCTTCATTCTTCAGAACCATAACCATATTCTGTGACTGAACTATAGCTGTTGTGGGACAGGTACATTGTGTTGAGACATGTGGGCTTCTGAATTTGCAGAAGCTGTTGCTACATAGTCTTTAACGTTGCTTTTTTTTGCCAACAAACCTGAGAGACACAGGTGATAGTGGGACTAAGAATTGCTGTATACGACCAGCTGATCATTTGAGGCTTGAAACCTCAGTTGTTACCAACCAGCCCTTGAAGATATAAGAATTTCATGTGAACTTTTTATTTATAGTGACTCCTAAATATTTAGCTTCATTACTGAAGTCTATTATTATTTTCCTCTATAGAAAGTCACTTAAGACAGACTTTTCTTCTCCTTAAAAAGGCCACGGTCGTAATAAAAAAATTGTTATGTGTAAATGTTATACCTATTATCATTATTTCCCTGCATAATTATGATGCCATTCTGTATTCTCCAGTTTTATTTTTCTACTTTGTCAAAATAAAGATGAGCTCTTGCTTGTCGTGTCTTGAAGCTCTTGTGCCAGAGAAGGAGATTGCTTGCGATATGTGTAGGGGTTACATCCACGCATATAGTGGTTTGTCTAGAACCGAGGTTCAATAGATGAGAACCAAGGATCGTAAACTCAGCTTTCATTGTTCTACTTGTTCTGATATCAAACTGCAGCTCACTAAGTTGCATGTATTAACAACTACAGTGCATGCCGTAGAGAACGAGTTGCGAATTGTTAAAGATGGTATTGCAGCTAAGGTTTCTTCAGCGGTCCCTGCTGTCCAGGCTAACGCACTGGATGCGGAAAAAATTGTTCAGGAGATTTCAGAGAGACAGCGCCAAGCTAGAAATATTATATTGTACAATGTACCTGAGAACCCTCAGATTAGCAGAAGTGACCCTTTTGCCGGCGATGTGGAAATGGTTGGTGATCTTCTTCGATCGTTGGACACTTCCACCGAAAACTTTTGCACCATTAAGCTGAGAAAGTTTGATTCAACACGTACGAATCTGAAGCGGCCGCTCAAGGTTTGTTTACCTGATGGTGAGTTTGAAATTAAAGCCATACGTAACCGACATAAAATGAAGACGGTTGACTGTTTCAAGACAATTTATTTGGATAAAGACAAAACAGCTTTATAATTAAAACTATATCGTGAGGTTAAACAGGAGCTCCAAACTAGAAGATCTGCTGACGAAACTGACCTTCATATTATTATATATAAACGGGGTTCCCAAGGTCGTGAGTCACGTTAGGAGGTCGGAAAAACAGTACCGCCCAACAGTTAGAAACTTTAAATCTGTATTACCAAAATGACGGGTTCCTTCGCTCCAAACTGGCTGCGTTACATCCTTTCAGTGCTACCATTGTTTACTGAAACATAGTTGGATGATAGTATCAATGATTCGGAAATATTTCACTCAAGATACACAATTTTTAGAGCTGACAGAAAGTTCAATGTTGTTGATAGACTGGCTGACGGTGGATCACTCGTTGAGTTTCCCGACGGCATTCAAGCTACTTTTGTAAGCGTGTGTCATATAACCTCTTTAGCACCATTAACTGATTTGAATTATTGGATAAAAAGGTCCTTGTAAGGGGCAACTTCAACTGTCCAGAATATCATACTGAAAATATTACCTCATATACTAATGGTAAAGTCGCATCGCTTCATACTTTCGTGCATACGCTTAACTTAAAGCAATGGAATAACATTAAAAC
Source organism: Oryctes borbonicus (assembly GCA_902654985.2). Lineage (NCBI taxonomy): Eukaryota > Metazoa > Arthropoda > Insecta > Coleoptera > Scarabaeidae > Oryctes > Oryctes borbonicus. The sequence continues at coordinate 508,759 of LR736926.1, read as the reverse complement.
TGAACGTAGTAATATTTTTAGTAATGTGGCATAGAGTTTTGACGTTTGTCGCAGCGACGATCCTTTGATGTGAGTTGATATTTTTCATCCACCCTTGGAAACTCAAATTATTTGGAATTTGCCTGATGAATATGTGAACTTTTCATCCAACAATAATGTGGCATACAACTTCCGTAGAGCTTACTTCTTCACCCTGTATTCCAGCTACCTGTTTTCTGGCTATCGATTGGAGTTTCTTACATGAATATGACAATGCTGACTTAGCTGTTGAGGCTTTCTACCATGCACTGTACACCAGTAACGATCCATCTGTTCCAAAATGTAAACGTGCTGCGTCTTCTTTTCCTCCTTGGTTTACCACCGAAATTAAAAAACTTCTTAATCTTAAGCAGTACTATTTTAAGAAATGGAAACAAACAAATGCTGTAGTATACTTCAATGAATTTAAGAGATTACGTTTACTCATAAAATAAGAAACAAAAAATGCATACGACGCTTACATAGATGAAGCAAAGCGTGGTGTCACCGAAGATCCTCGATTGTTCTGGCGTTTTATATCCAGCAAAAGGAGCTCCTCCAGCATTTCTGGATCTGTGGTGAACAACGGTGTAGAATTTACCCGGCCGAAGGATATGGTGGATGCGAGGGAAGAGCGTCAGAACAGTCCCAGATCCGACCACACAATTGCGTTTATTCTCCACTGAGAGCAAACGCTGCACCTATCCTATTGCCAAGATTTTTTTCACACCCAATTCTTCATGCAAAATTGAAATTACTGTACCTTGCGATATACCGATAGCCTCAACTATTTCATGACTTTTGATTCGTCGATCATTCGAAACCATATAGTGGATCTTGTTAATCATTTCTGGGATAGTCACTTCCACTGGACGTCCAGAACGATGTACGGCCACGTTTAAACTCATTTGCCAAGCTGTAAACAGTTGCTAACACAAGAGCAGATGTACTATGAACTTGATCCAACTCACCTTTGATCTCTTTCGGTATTAAGCCTTTTAAATATAAGTGTTTAATCACCGCACTTCTTTACATCTTACATCTGTTAGATTTTCTAAAGACTTCTTGAACCACCCTCGTATTTTGGCTTACCCTCTAATAATTTGAGTGCTCCACTTACTGTTATCTATTCTAACATGTGGGTAGCCCAAATTGTTTTCAGCTTCAATATAATAACGACCATGCGTTCTGGTGCTGCAATTATACATACACTAGAAGGAGTCTCTGAGAATTTCACCAATTTTGCAGGCTTTCATTTTCATTTTGTTTATGTTGTTTCATTTTGTGTAAGCCAGCGTAGTTGTAAAATTGAAGAAAAGTAAAGTGTATCGGAAAACAGAAATTCGGACTGGAAACTTACGTAAATAGCTAGAACAAAGGAATTAAACCGCTGCACCTGGTATACGTTTCTTTTTTATTGTAGTTAACATTCGATGGGTGACTTTTTGTTTTAGGTGAGTGATATTTATACGACAGGTTTATAACATTTTTTTTTCTCTCGAGATGTTTAATTGTGATCGAAGGTCTATGCAAATTCTCTCGGTGTCTATATTGATTGCAAATTAATAATGGTCACCATGGTAAATGCCTAGCGTATTGTTTAGAATGGTAAGTCGACAAATGACAATGCAATAAATTAGGATATAAATCTAGAATAGATTGCTGCTTATATAAAACAGACCCACACACACAATCAGGATTATTTTCCATTTTTTAATAAGTGACACTTAGAGGATTACGGAAATAGCGCCAAGAGACTCTCACAAATGTATTTGCTACTGTTCTATATTGCTAAAATGAAAAATATATTCTGGGCTAATTGATGTAGAAAGTATAGAGTTACACGTCGTATTAAGTCGTAATATGTTTAGAAAATAAACATTACATCATGTTCAAGATATCAGGACGAGATAGCCATAAATCTTGAATTACGAACTTAGTTTCAGCATCTTCTGACACTAAGTTAATTTCACTTGTTTTTATTATGGTTTATTACGGTTGATAAGAGGTAGGTTAGCCACTGCCATGGCATTAGTCTGGATCTCTAATGGTGATTAGGCGAAGACACTGCTCATCCAGGATACTTTCTATTATTGACGTCATCTCTAAACACTTGCATAGGATGCTGTCTCACCTTCGGCTTGGCAAGCCCTGTTGTAACAGTTTTATTGTTACGCGATCTTTTATTTCGAATAGCGGTGTACCAGGTGTACAAGCATGAAATGCGGATTTCAAACAACAGATGGTGCACCAATGCAGTTTTTGTTATAGAGATTTGACACTGCGCCATTTTGTTGTTTCATCAACAAGTGCCAGACGCGCACGCGTGATTAATTGGAAAAGTGTGTGCATAGTGTTGTGTTCAATATGTCGAAATTTATACCGAACAAAGAGCATTCGCGGACAGCATTAATTGTGCAAGCGCAAAAAATTATGGGTAGACCCAAGCGCACCATCCACATCGACCGCAAGACCAAATCGCTTTGACAGAAAGACGATGCTCTGTGTTTGGTGGGACCAGAGGGGCGTGGTCTATCATGAGCGGCTAAAACCAGGGGAAACGGCTGATACTAAACGTTACCAACAACAATTGACCGATTTGAATCGTTCGCTGCTTGAAAAAAGGCCAGAATACCAAAAGAGGCAACACAAAGTCATTTTTCTTCATGACAACGCTCTATCACATACGGCAAAATCGGTTCGCGACATGTTGGAAGCCCTCAGCTAAGAAGTTCTACCCCATGCAGCTTACTCACCAGACTTGGCTCCTTCGCATTACCACTTGTTTGCATTGATGCTTTACGCATTTGTTTAGCAGCGCTTTGGTTCGTACGAAGACGTCAAGAAATGGCTCGATGAATGAAAAGAAAACATTTTTACTGGCGTGGTATTCACAGATTGCCCGAAAGATGGGAAAAATGTATAACAAGCGATGGAGCATACTTTGAATATAGCACCTTTTATTGTTCTTTTTAGAAAAAAAATCCGCATTTCATGCTCGTACACCTGGTATACGCACCAATGTTGTTTCGATTTGTTGCAATTTTCAGAGTTTCTTCTTAGTTTTCTTCTTGTTGCGAATAATTTTTACGTGCATGTTCGACCGTATGAAATTCTCTTTTACCCCTTTTCTTGTCAACCTTTGTGGCGACCAGACGTGTTCGCGGAAAGGGAGAGCGGGGAGGTGCTTTAATTAGTTCCATCTTGCAGTAATATCTTATTGCTTGATTATCTAGTTTGAATTTTGATATTATTTTCGCCAAACATTACATTCTACCGTATCGCTTAACCATTTTTCTTTAGCCCCGTGCACATGATGCAGTGATCTCCCTACCTTCAATTTTCTTTAATGTTAATTTGTGACGTTAAATAATTATTTTACAGTTAAAGTTTCTTCTAATTTAAATAATTATTTTATTAATTACGCACGTTTATTATTCTTTTTTTTTCTTTGGCTTCGTTATTCATTTTCATTTTTTTTTGTTTATTTCCCTCCCTAAATTCGGTCTCTTAGCTTCTCTTTGCTGGTTATTTTGCATTTTCAGGTATTTGGAATCGAGTATCGAGTATCACGCCACATCACACGGCACACACGGTGATTTAAGATACCCACATACAGAGAAGATGCCAGCAAAGCTAACTGAGATAACGTCCTGGGATTATTGGTTTTTATTTTTACCTCTTTCTTATTATTATTATTATGCGAATAAAGATTACAAATTCAAAAGAAACAAATTTTTGATTAAGTTTTTGTTAACGACGAGTTATATGTTCCCACAAACTAAGAGGAGGTGCAACAAAGTTTTTTTGGTAGTTTTCTCTAAAATTAACAAAACTCCTAGCGCCCTTCTCATAATTTATATTCATAAGAACTTTGATGGATCTCTGCCATACCCCACCTTGAACGCTGCTCTAGTTGAAGGCACAAGTTGGACCATTATGGTTATACTGTTTTACATATCTCAAGTTCATTTCATTCTGAAAAGGTGCTTATATTTAAGACGACGTACAATGATTTTTTTCCTCTTAGATGTCTTAATGCTTTCTGTTTGTTCGAATAAGTCAAAATAACTGTAGAGGTATCGAAGAAATTTTTATTGATGATATTTCCGACCCTCTCATAAAACGCAACCGTCCTAGCCAGTCTGTATATTTCTTGGTAATCAGATTATTGACATTCGTTTAAGAGATTATTGATAGATCTTTGTGGCTAGTAGCAAGCGATTGATCGGATCCATGCTAATATTACTTGATTCTTTTTGGAATTTATTTTTTATTTTAAGATTTAGCCAAAAGGATATAATCGAAGTGTCAGGTCAGAAAGGTTACTGCGATATATTTATATTAATTACATGTTGGTTAACTATAAAACAGTTAAAATACTAGTAAAAGAATCGAAACAACAGTCCTGGAATGCATTTAGAAAGAAGATGGAAAATGATATTCGGGGAAGACAAAAACTATTTTTTAAGGATATACGATAACAATAAAGAACGTTATTTTGTGAGTAAAAGAGAAAAAAGTTATTGGACATTGGAACAGTGTTTTCAAAATTTGTCGTACAGTGGCCGCGTGACTATGGCAGAAAAACAAGAAGAACAAGCGTTACATAATTATTATAATGACTCAAATGAACATGAAATGGGAACTACATACGAAGAATGCAATTAAATAACTAAAGAATGGCAAAGCTACTGGTGAAGACAAAGTAACATCAAAAATGATAAAAATATGGGCGGAAGAGTAAACTACTTTCTCTTGAAAATTTTGAATAGAGCCTGCAAGGAAGAACAAGTACCCGAGGATTGGAGTCTCGGTCTCATAATACCGCTATTTAAAAAGAACAATAACAAAGGCTGTATTAACTATAGAGGAATAGCCTTACTAAGCACCATTACGAAACTTTACGAACGTATATTGGAACAAAAACGTCGAATAATACTTAAACCAACAATATCGGATTCACAGAGTGGCTTCAGAAGAGGAAAAATATATTTTTACGATTAAGGAAATAATCATGAAATATAGATATGGATAAAGCGTTCCACCGTGTACCACGTGAAAAAATTTGGAGTAGTCTAGAAAATAAGAAAGTCAATAGTAATAAATGTAAAAGTGTATATGTATAAAAATGCTAGGAACCAGCAAAATCAGCAAAAACATGAAATCGGAAAAATTTTAAACTAATGAAGGTGTAAGGCAAGGTGGTGGGTTAAGTTCCTTACTATTTATGACATATATGGATGAAATTGTTAAAGAAGTAGAAAAACTATCGAAACCATTGTATGTAGGAGATAGAAGTTAATCTTTCGGAATGTGTCTTTGCAGATGACGTTGTATTAATAGCGGGAAAGCAGAAAATTTACAGTATAATCTACACGTATAGAACAAACTACTGGATAAATATAGAATAAAAGTAAATAAAAATAAAACCAAAGTAATGGCAGTAGCCAAGGAAAAACAGGTCCTGCATATAAAGTTAAGTGAAACGGAAATTGAACAAGTTAATTCGTATCAATATCTAGGAATTACTTTGGAAGAATCCGGTAAACACGAAAAGATAGACAGCCGAATAGAAAAAGCTAACAAACTTTACTATGCCATGAATAAGTTTCATTAACAATAAAGAAATAGTCAAACGGTATATCTACCAATTCTTACGTATGGATGTCAAGCATGGGTGCTCACCAAATAAGGAATGAGGAAAATCCAAGCGATGGAAATGAAATACCTAAGAAGAGTAGAGGAGGTCACTAGAAAAGATAAAGTACGCGAGGATCTGAGCATCGAATCAATAACAAGTTTCATTGAAAAAAGACAAATTAGATGGTGGGGACATTTGCAGAGAATGTACAACAAAACGCAAACAAAACGAATATGGGAGACTAAACCGATGAAAAAGAGGAGGAGATGAAGACAAAAAGAGTCCTGGGACCGAGCAGTTGGGAAGATTTTATCGCAAAGAGGAAAAGCGTGAAATGAAGCTGAAGAGCTTGCAAAAATTAGAATGAGTTTGAAAAAAACTAATGAAGCCAATTTACCCACCCCTACACCCTATGGGTAGGCAGGAGTTCTGATTATATATCAATATTTAATTATAGATTAGTACGTTAATCTCTAATTAATCTCAGTTTGTGACGTCACTAATTGCAACTAAACAATTTTAATCACTGAGAGTGATAGGCACTATCGATACTGCTAGCGATAAAAATATTTGAGATGTGAACATAAAAATTGAGGAAAGATATTTCGATCGGTGTCGCAACAAAGTTTTTCCTATTTTAGCGAAAGAAAAGGAAACTAATTTAGAATGAACTGATCACAACCCACCAGTCATTGCCACAAACATATACAGTATTTCATACAAGCTTTCACTTATTGACGAAGTACTGATTTAAATTTTAGGAAGTTGAAATCTTATTTGCATACACAAACTAACCTCGTGAAAATATACTACAAGCATATACATATGTATGTTGAAATGTGCATTGCTCATCGTTGTTATGTAAAAATATAAACAGTTATGTCAGCTCGTAAAAATAAATAAACGCGTCAATCAGACTAGAATTTACATTTATAAAAAACTAAGGCAAATTTTACTAATTGCAAGTATACGCATTGATATATTTAATGTATGCGAGCAAATGTAAATAAAGCGTATCAACATAGGAACCCTATTTTATTTTCATGTAATAACTTTAATGGGGAAGTGCAGACCGCGGTTTTCTTTTTACTTACGTTGCCCTGGACAGCGAGATGTAATGCAATTATACGTCCTTTGTGACGTAAAATAATAAACATTAATATCAATACATAACAGAAATTGAGTTACGACAATTGTAGAAGTAAATAAGCAAATGTTAAATATTTTGATAAGATGCAGATTTTTACGAAATTTTGGATCTGCAATAGAAACAATACAGTCCCTGGCCACAATACTGACGCCACCTACAATTTTAGTAAGATGAAAAACAAAAATTAACAATTTATATATATTGTAATGTTACACAAAATAACAACAACGAGGTTAGCTGTCATCAGTGCCAATTCACTTCTCATCATGGCATGTCACGTTGTCCACTATAGGGTATGAGGGTCCATCTGTTGGTAGGAAGCCCGATCCCTAGAGAAAGATTCCTGTGTTTAGCCGAATATCTTTGGGACGTAAAATTACGAAAATTAATGTAAGTCCAGCCAACGACAATCGTGGGGAAGACTTATATTAACTACATTTATCCGTCATCCTCTTATCATCAAATTAATGTCTAAAATTTCTACAGCAAGTTCTAGTGCATACGTTAATTGTATAGAAGTTTTCTTTGTCAATTAAATGTCTTTCGGTCCGTTTCATCTAAATTCGCAGTGTAATTTAACATTGTAGTGGTACATGTGGGCAAGAGTGTCATCAAAGAACACAGAATCCCATCCTCAGTTGCGTTCCTGCATCATGCTACAGCAGAAATCGTTTCTTTCGCCATATATTTCAATAATAGTACATTTTCTATGAGTAAAAATTATCATAGCTGTCTATGAAATAAAACAATTGCCAACGTATTTGAACAATGGTGAAAAACAACGCCAATTTTATTTGTGACTTTAGGTCTAGCTATCGTCCAAGCAAGTTGTACGAAGTATTTCCTCCAAGTTAAATAGTTCTGAGTAAATATTTCGGTTTAAGAATTTCTTAATAAGTGTGTTCAGTAGTCTAGTAGTGAAGAAAAGAGGTTCGAGAAAGGACATAAACCTGGTGTTTATGTAATAGAAAGTCACGAGATTTGAGGTTAGTAGTTATTTTCATTTCTACGTCTTAATACGTCTCTTTTCATCTGCCAAAAGAGTGTCTAGGGACATTCCCGCATTCACGACCCTAGATTTTTGAAGAAAATTTAGAATTTCGACAAATTTCCGAAAATTTTCCAAATTTCACATTGGCAAAACATTACAATCTATATGTACATTTATTAAGAGTGTACTTAAGTTACTAGAAACGAATGAGGCAAGTGATGCCACCCTTTGCCTTCGTATCTTTTTATCGTTTGATTTCACTTGGCTCACATCGAATAAAATGTTCGACGAATGTAAAGAAGTGAAACGCACCGCGAACGCGAGTTATCTAATTCTCCATATAAACGATGAACTGCGATGTGATCGAGTAATATTTACAATAACGCAGAACTACACGAAAAACTCTTTTCATTAATATTTTGTGAATACATATACAGAGTCTCCACGGATTTGGTGCACAAGGGAAAAACTTTTTTATTCTACATTCTATGATTAAAGTTATTCTTTATGAAAGTTTTTGTTTGCCTTAGAACCGTTAGAAATAATATTAAGATGCACTGATTACCTCCTCCATGCATATAAATGTTGAAAACGTGTTTGCTTACTTTCAAAAATTCAAATTATTGTTGATAATCGCATTGCCTCGAAATTCTGTTGGCATTTAATTATTTGTCTGTTTCAGGTTTAAGTGACACGGTATTTGCAATCACAAACGTTTACAACATCTGTGAGAAGAATGATTGTGGTCGCTCATGGACGGATTTTTATAAGATTGGCAGATGACAGTCCGGGGCCTACGAGATAGGTTGATTGGAGGATTCGGAGAATTTCGGATTTTTCTAGAAGAATAGTAGAGTTTACAGGACAGAAGCTTGGTATCGTTAAATAAAATCTGGTGACCAGTTTCCAGCTTGTGCTCGGTCAATGCAGTATCGGATATCCACAGCAATCTGCTGCGACGCTCGTGTTCCGCCGCGCATGTGCTGATCAACCGCTTTGTTTCCTCGACGTATATTACGATGTGTATGGGAGAAGTTTTGTCTTTGACTGACGGCAATAAGTCGGAGATTTAAAAATTGTTTTGGTATTATGTCTCTGGAGTAGATTGCCTATTTTATCGTAATACCTTAAATGCAAGATAGGAAAGCGGTGCTGATCGTAGGATCTCGACTGGAAACGATAGGCTGTTTGGGAGTACGATGACGGAGTATCGTTTTTCGGATATCTCGCTTGCTGAAATTGTTTTTACGTCTCAATTTTTGGGCGAGGGCGTCGGGCTGAGAAATGGAAAAGGTCCGCTTAACTAATGTGTTTATGATCGCCTGCTTTTGTGCCAGACGATGGTAAAAAAAGGGCGTTCAAATTACGGCCTGTATGGGCCGACTTTTGCTATACTGTGTGTCCTATCTTGTTGTTGGAATAGCGAGATACGAAGACGTCTAGAAGTGGGAGTCGTCCATTTGATTTAACCTCCTTAGTAAAACGTATATCTGGATGTTCGGTGTCTAAGAAGGTTATAAATTCGGATAGGGATTCCCGTCCATGTTGCTAAATTACGAAGGTGTCATCCACGTGTCTAAACCAACATTTCGGTTTTAAATGTTTCTATTATTGTAGAAAAATCCAACAAATGTCGGTTTCACAGAAGCAGTTTTGAGAACATCTGGAAAAGTACCTTCAGCGAATGACAAATTAATTAAATACGATAAGATATCAGCCAAGTAAATTCCAAACTCACGAATGATAGCCACTGGCAAATTATCTGGACCGCAGGAATATTTGTTTTTCATGTTGGTGATTACAGAATTAACTTCTGGAGGAGTACATGGATAAACGTACATTGAAAACAGGTTGGACTGAAGTTTCTTTGGAAGATTAGTTTGCACAATTTGCGATGTTATTTCAGTAGCAGATAAAATGAAGAAATCATTAAATTTATTTGCAATATCACGCGGATTCTGTACTAGCTTGTCATCTTCCAGTAAAGAAATATTCACGAAAGATTTAGAATTATTAGTACACTGCCTGATTATTTTCCATGCGGCGGCGGTTTTATTATTTGACTTAACAATGAATTCAATGTTGTGCCTAATTCTAGTAGTGTTACATAAATTTCTATGTAGTCTCTTTTTTTCCGTGTAAACATCTTTCAGCTGTGGATATTTTTTTTGTAAAACATATAGGATCTTTTAAATTCGGCGCTTGATATTTGTTGTTAAGTTATTAGTCACCCAAGGATAGATACGAGTATTACATACTTTGATTTTGAGAAGTGGAAAGGCGTTGTAATAATGAAATTGTAAAATGTTTATGAAGAAAGTAAATTCGCAATTTACTGCTTCACTCTCGACTACATCGGATCAGGATTCATTAGATAAGAAGGAGGCAAAAAGTTGTTTATTGTTAATACTATACTTTCTTCTAAATTTACAATGTAATGACAACTATTTGTTTTCTTAATGTAATTCTGCATTATATTTAACAAAATGTATCGGTGATCAGAAATAAACGTATCTTTAACAAGACAACTAGTATGTGTAGTTGGTATATTTGTAAGACGTGTTAGTGATTCTAGTGAATTCTAAGACATGTCCAGCTAAGCCAAATTCGGCAAACATATTCACGAGACGCTGTTAATCTGTTGAAGCAGCAGCGAAGTTAACGTTAAAATCACCACAAACAAGAAGAGACCAATCAGCTTTGAAAATATGTTGCAGCAAGTTAGCCAATATTGCATAAAAAATATCAAAATTAGATGGGTCTATACTGTAATGTTATTAAAAACAACGAGGTTAGCTGTCATCAGCGCCGTAGTCACTTCTTCTGTACTAAGTTCACATTGTACACCTATCGGGTATGAGAGTCCATCTGTTGGTAGGAAGCCCGATCGCTGGGTAAAGAATCCTGTTTTGAGCCGAATATATATGGGGCGTAAAAATAATAAAGTTAATATTAAAATTAATAGAAGTCCACCCAACGACAAACGTGGGGAAGACGTATATTAACTACATATATATATCATTCTCTTTTTCGAAAGTTAACATTTCTACAGCAAGTTCTAGGGCATACGTTAGTGGTACAAAGGTTATAAATGTCAATTAAATATCTTTCGGTTCGTTTCATCTAAATTCTCAGTACAATTTAACGTTGTAGTGTTGCATGTGTTCAAATATGTCTTCCTAGAACACAGAATCCCGGCAACAGTTGCGTCCTTGTGTCACACTACAGCAAAATTGTTCGTTTCGGAATCCAATTCAATAATCGTATATTTTAAATTGTTAAGAATTATCATAGGTGTCTATAAAAATAAAACCGTTGGCAAAGAAACTAACAATAATTAATTATTATTTGTAACTTTATGTCGATATATCATTCAAACATAATATATTGAGAAGTTGCTCCAATTTTTCCTAGGTTCCATCCACTACTTAAAAGTTATTCAGAAGTGCATTTGAAGAATATTGTGTTTATGTAGAAGAAGGCTACAACATTTAAGGTTAGTGGTCATTTCATTTCTCGTTTTCCGTTCTGAAACTATCCCCAAACAAAACTTTCATTTGCCGAAAGAGTGTCTAGGGACATTCCCGGATTCACGACTCCCAATTTTAGTAAATTTCTGACATTTGTAAAAATTTCGAAAATTTTTCTTTTTCTGAATTCAGTAATAGCTATTCAATACTGTACACCGTTATAGATTTCAATAAATTAATTTGCCTAATATAGTAAGAACACAAATTACTGATTGCAGAATGAAAGATGTCATAATTCGTTTTAAAGTTATGATTGTTTTGCATACAATTAATACACGTAAGAACAGTAAATGTGCATTCTGTAAGAGAATGCTCATTTGAACACTTGGGACATGCGACAGTATTTGAGCAGTTTTTAGAAACATGTCCATACCGAGAGGATTTATATCATCTTATAATATGAAAAGACTCACGAACTCTGCATCGTTCCCATCCAATATAAAGATGTTTTCTAGGTATGATGGTTTGAAAAATCCCCGGATCAACTTCAATTACCACGTTGACATGATTTTTTTTACCGCTCACACGGACCACTCGCAAATATGGATGTATCATTTTTGTTAATTTTGTTTTGAACAAGTCACTTTTCACAGAATTTGTTAGTATCGACGATGTCATCCGCATTTACACCGTAGATAATCAACTTAGGATTAACCTTCTTCAGAACACTCGCGTTGAAATTTTCCCCAAGTTTATTCGCAATATTTGATTTAAGAACAGCGACATCGCTAGTGTTATTACTTCCTTAATGAGAACACTACCATCTTTTTTTGGAACAATTTTGTTGATTTCTACCAATAGAGCAGCCGGATCTATCGCACGTTATATCTGCTTACGCGTTATCTCGGAGGACTGCTTTGCGTTAACAGGTTTTATCAAAAGCACGTTTATTGACGAAGAATTTTTTAAAACCTCACTAAAGGAAGGAGGTGACATCTTTCTATCGTTAGAAGCACCTGGCATTGGAATTTGTTGTGGCGATTCTAGTGACAACTCC
>LR736926.1:479219-496029 GCA_902654985.2 Oryctes borbonicus | reverse complement strand
TTGACCGGTTGATGATGAGGACCATTCGTGTCCTCGAAACGGCCGTCCCGGACTAATTATTATATTACTATATAATAAATTAAACTTGTGTGGTGCGGAGGGTGCCGATACTTATGTGTTGTTTACCATTTTAGATGTGCACTATTAATTTTACGCAATACACACTTTATGCACTTTTGATTTTTTTAATCAAATTTTCGCAGTAGTCGCAACTATTCTCTCTTCCTTTAGCACTGCCGGACCCATCATCCGAATCGTCCGCCATGTTGCTTACTATCTAATCTGGCATGTGACATGTGTATAATATGACACTCGGGTCATAAGTGCTTTTGCGATCTCGAATGTATTGCAGACTTCGACTCCCTAAATAACCATTACACACCATTTCTAGTAAATATCTTTGGAAAAACGAAAGTGTATAATTTTCGTCTCAGCACTCTATGTATTTAAGCAAAAGCCTTGTCGTAACATGGTCTCATATTCAATTTATTAAAGGAGAAACTATTTTAGGTACAAAAAAATTGAGGTGAATTAGAGAGAAGATCGAAGGGGAAACGATATCCAGTATGTTATATGTGTTTGTTGGGTTCATATTAGTGTCCCGAGGTGACCTGCAAGCAATAGTGGTAATAGCAACATTAATTTCACACTTAGCCAAAAAGAACAATCTGCCAAATGTTTCCTAGGTGCGATCTATGGGATTTCGGCAAGCTTTTAGTAGGGAGATTTACAGGTATAATCGGGAAAATCCGCGGGTTATAACATTTCAAAAGCAAATTCACACCAATTAAGGACAATCAATAATCCATGACTTCGTTGATATACTCAACCCCGGTAAGGAATCGAACCTAACCATTTAATTGAAGCACATACTAGCTCATTTACATCGCATTAAATATTACATTTTTATCTCGCCAGCATACCAATTAATTAAAACATAAGCAAAAGTTTAACTAAACTATTACAGCTTAACGCTATAGCTACTTGATTTGCGATTAATATCTTTTCATATAGGCATTCATTTAAATTTTATAAATAGGTACCGTATAAATATTGCTTTAGGCGAGTGATTTTATCGATAAAATGCGTAGCAACGAAACAATTTAAACTTCGTATCTCTTATATTGCCTAACGCCAAGAAGCAAAAGTCATAAGCATAATTAACGTGTTTTAATCGTTATGAATTTCCATACGACACAGATGATAATCAGACCTACCCTACATTATAATAATTAACTATATTTGTAACATAAACGTAATGTGAATATGTAAATAATCATAAGCTTTAAATAACTATACGTTATTTTGTTATTTAAAGGTAGCTTCCAGCGAAAAGTATGCAAATGTAGAATGTAATGCACGTGTGCTGTATTTCTTCGGAAGACATTCATTAATAAAAAGAAACAAAATACGTTTAGATAAACTATACATTCGTGGATATATGGAAAACTACGTGAATTAGAAAAACGGAACAAGATCTAAAATACAGCACGATGCCAAATTGATTTAAACCAAAGAAATTATTTTTTTAAGCATATTTCTTTTGTTTCATGGTAATATTTTATACACCCGAAAAGACACGCATTTCTAATGAAAGAAATGTTTCTTTTCGATTATTCTTCGAAAGAATAAATTAAATAATAAATTAAATCGAAAATAACACCTATAATTTCTCGAAGGTTTATATTCTTCATTCTCCATTTGAAGAAACATTTATGCTATTGAAAAATAAGATTTTTGGGGACGAAATCCGATATAAATGAGCATCACACTAATATATGAAGCAAGCAATAGAACTTATGCTGGTGTCTCAAAGAAAATTGATAAGCCTGAATTTTCAGAACGTAAGGTTAATATAATGGCCGATAACGTCATTGGTGACATGGAAATACGTGCCAAAAATAAGGATTTTCAACCTGATAAAAAAACCTAGTGGGGAGAAAGCTAAACGCAAAACAATCATAGGTTCTGCCTCAATCACTAATATTAAAGCTGCTACTAAATACTCACATCTGTATATTACCAGATTAATTAAAGAAACTTCAGCTGAGGATTTGGAGAAATATCTTAATGAAAAACAACTTAATGATATGATCTGCGAAAAGATTACGTCTAAACGTCCAGAAATATACTTGTTCTTTTGTATGTGGGTGCCTTCACCCTTCTCGCGGATCTAAAAAGATCAGAAAACTGGCCAATTGGTACGTATGTAAATAATTTTTTTTTGGAAACCCACAATGCGGACCAATCCAGACTAATTGGGAGTAATCATCACGATTTAATAAATTACCACCAACATGTACAAGGCGGGTCAAATTCGATACTGTTAATAGGGAACTTATATTTCTAAAGGAATTAGACAAAAACTGACCTAAGCTTCTGGAGCTCGATTTTAAAGAGAAATCGATTGGTGAAATCCCTATTTTTATATCTTCCTTAGTATAAGAGATACAGAGCGTTTTCTTAAAATGTGCAATTTAAAAACCCTTGTAACTTTTTTATTTGCGAAAATGCTTGATTTATATATTAGGGCGTTTTCCGACGCAGAATCCTATGCTCTATTTTTTTTCTTTTTTCAAACTCCTATTTTTTGAGATATTATCAAGACTTGTGTTTTTTATATCGAACACCCTATATATTTTTACACTATTGAAAAGCATATAAAATTTCCTTTAGAATGATATAACACACTTGATATTTCATTTAAACAATTTTTAAATTATTTGTTTTTCTTCATTTCACATTATTTTAAGATAGCTATGGATGGTGGTAAATAAGCAAATAAAAGATTTCAACAAGGCAGAAAAAAATTGTTTTAATATTAAATGTTACAAATACCAATTCAAACAAACTAAACTAAGGAAACCATTAATAGCATTACTGATATTATAGCTATAAGGAATTAAGAGGGTTTATTCGGTAAAAATTGTGTAAATGTAATAAATGTATTGAAAATTTGAAATTAATCACGACTAGAACTAAAATAAGTTGGTTTCTAAAATTCTTACCGACGTATTTAAACGAAATATTTACAGAATATACCTTTGTTACTCAAAAATCCGTAAACATGATAAATTATAGCAAGTGTTCGAATTGTCCCCCGTTCTGTTGTAAACATAATCGACGCCGTTTTCTTACACTTTGAGCTGAGTTCACTCGAGGGGAGATAGAGTCGAACATTTTGAATTTTTACCGAATAAACCGTCTTAATTCCTTATAGCTATAATATCAGTAATGCTATTAATGGTTTCCTTAGTTTAGTTTGTTTGAATTGTTATTTGTAACATTTAATATTAAAACAATTTTTTCTACCTTGTTTAAATATTTTATTTGCTTATTACCACCATTCATAGTCATCTTAAAATAATGTGAAGTGAAGAAAAACAAATAATTTAAAAATTGTTTAAATAAAATGTCAAGTGTGTTATATCATTCTAAAGGTAACTTTATATGCTTTTAAATAGTGTAAAATATCTCAAAAAAAATAGGAGTTTAAAAAAAGAAAAAAATAGAGCATAGGATTCTGCGTCGAAAAGCGCCCTAATATAGTTTTTATATAAATCAAGCATTTTCACAAATAAACAAGTTGCAAGGGTTTTTAAAAATTGCACGTTTTCAGAAAACGCTCTGTATCTCTTATATTAAGGAAGATATAAAAATAGGGATTTCACCAATCAACTTCTCTTTAAAATGGAGCTCCAGAACCTTCGGTCAGTTTTTGTTTAATTCCTTTAGAAATATAAGTTCCCTATTAAAAGTATCGAATTTGCCCCAGCCTGTACATTCTATCAAGGTTATTATACGCAATTATTCCTGTTATATAAAAGTATATAAATGCAAAAACGTATTTTTATTTTTTATTTTTGTGGATCCTCAAATCCAAAGGTGTATTTTTATTTTAGTAGGAAATACAATACTTCCACTTCTTAACACTTATTTTACACCTTAATTTCCATCAAAATAAAATGTAGAAACCCTAAATAAATAATATTCTATCTTTACATAAATATTTTATGTTAATTTGCAGTTTTTGGGGTAGATCGCTGTCACACTGAACCACTGCAAAAGTAGGCAGCTATTCACGAGGACGACCTGTGCCCCTCAAAAAATTATACGGGCTAGATGAGCACTAGCATAAAGCCAAGCGTCACCAAGGCTCATATATTTTCCTTACTCATTAGTTTAAGGCACGAATATTAAATGCCTTCGTGAACCTTCTTATAAATATATTACCTTAAGTTACAAACCACTAACTGCCTGCTGCCATCTCTACGAGCGATAGTTTATTCACTGAAACCTAAATAACTGTGAGTATTAACTGTTGTTAATATATTTACATTTACAGCAACGAATATCTGAATCCAATAAATATTATTTAGAAGTAATCTTGATGTAAAGTTTATTAATTTTAGTTAGTTATTTGTCTAGAATGAGTTTCCTCAATTTCCTGTATGTATTATAGAAATCTCTATGTCGACGGTGTTTCCTGTGCAGTGTGGCAAATGTACTACAGATAGCGCCACGCACTGCTTCTCGTGTATTAATGTAAAAATATGTTTTATTTACCTCATAATTATTGTTTTTCCTTATTATAGTCATACTCTTTTTTTTTAAATATTTTGTTGTTTCGTTCAGTTATATAATGATTATTCCTGCGTGGTTTAACAACAACATCAAGCAATTACTTCGCATAAAAGAATTCTATTTTAAGAAATGGAAATCAACTAAATCTGAGTACTATTAAAAAACAATTATTAATCTGATACTGATGAAGCAATAGCAGTGTTAAAAAAGATATTATTTCCCAAAAATGGAAACGTACAACAGCTTTATTTAAAGAAAATAAATACTAAAGAACTGGCGTGCAGAATAATAACAGTATTGCAATAGAAAAATAAATTCTTGTGTAGAAATTAATTAATATAAAGAAATTCTTGTTTAAAAGTGACTATTAATTAATATATTGCAGTGTGGCCTTTGTCTGTTCGACCAGGCAGATATTCAATTAGGCGTTGGCACCTTTCCATTAACCGCGTTCCATAATTATCGGATATTAGGCGGTTTAGCATTTTATACACTTCACTCAAGGTCTATCTAAAGATTTTCGACAAAGTTAAGGTCAGGGCATTGAGCAGGCCACGACATTATGTTAATACTATGCTGTTCTAATTTTTAACCGTTTTGACCGTATGCTTCGGGTCGTTATCATAAGAAATTTCCCGTTTTCAGGCCGGCAACCGCAATGTTTATCTACTTTATTACAAAACAGCTAAATCTTCGTCTCATCAAATCGCAATATATTGCGACAATTAGATGACACCCAAGCGAAAGTCAGCTTATTTTGTAATGTGCTTTCTGTTAGGAAGTTGCATCTTTCTTGGTGTTCTGGCGTGTAAATTAGTTTCTATCAATCTCCATCTAACAGCTGCAACACTAATATTAAGCCCTAATTCCTTTACTACGAGGGTTGTTAGAAAGAGAAAAATAAAGTATTTTGTGTAGATTTTTATTTATTTTTCAACATAATCTCCATTTAACTTTATATTCTAAGTGTTTCTCCAGCTTCTTAAAGCCCTCCAAAAAGTAGGATTTCGGAAGGTCCTCAAAATAAGTATCTGTTTGGGCGATAACTTCCTCGCTTGACGTGAACGTTGTCCGCCGAGACATTTTTTCAAATTTGAAAATAAAAAGAAGTCACTGAGGGGTCAAATCCGGTCAGTAGGATGCATACTAATTCGAACTTTAATTCCATAATTTTGGCCATGCAGCTGTGCATTATCTTGATGAAAGAGTGTTTTTTACTTTTTCAAATAAGCAGGTTTTTTCTCGATTTCTTCGCTCGACCGATCCAATAACGACGCATAATATTTTCCAGTTATTCTCTGTTTTTTCTTACAAGTAATCAGTGTAGATAATCCCACGTGCATCCCGTGCTGACCGATTTCACCGTCTTCACCTTCTTTGGAGGCCATCGCCTTAAAAAACCCCAAACTGTTCCTTTGTCTCCGGAATGTAGTAGTGTATTCATATTTCGTCCATGGTTATGCATCGACGGAGAAACTCGGAGGTTTGCGACGGAAGAGCGTGTAAACAGCCTCAGAGTTGAGCTGAGAGCAATCGCGGCACCCATCTTGCCGAGATTTTTTTCACAACCAATTTTTTGTACAAAATTGAACACACTGTACCTTGCGATATGCCTGTGACCTCAACTATTTCGCGCACTTTGATTCGTCGATCATTCAAAACCATATCACAGAACAGTTGCTAACACAGAAGCGGATCTGCCATGAACTTCATCCAATTCTGATCTCTTTCGGTGTTAAGCCTTTTAAATATAAGTGCAAGTTTAATCACTGTCCAAAACTCACTTCTTCTACATAAACAAAAATTCTTTGCTTAAATCGACAGTAGAAATGAAACCGTGTGATGGATATAACTGAGATATTGATAGCTGTCTAGTGACTAATGATCATTACTAAAAACAAACCAATTTCGATACTGCGAGCGCCATGTTTTGGAAATTCTAAGGACTTCTTGGATTAGTCTCGTATACTTGTAGATAAAGTAAAGGATTGACATTTACTGCTCTAATAATACTCTCGTGATAATCCGTTTGTGCAGGTGTTTTTCTTTTTTTCTTCTAGTTTCCATTTTATTATTCCATTACATGGCATTGGTAACCATTTTGGCGGAACAACCAAGAGTATTTTGAATGGATTTACAAGATTTTTCTTCGCAACGCATTTTTTTAACAGAGACTACGTTGTTCTTCCGTACAATGCGTTTTGTGATCTATACTACTAATGCAGATAAGTAGTGATGTATACCATACCAACTCGAATTGAGAACTTCCTTCTTAATCCAATACCAATTGTGATTGCTTAGGATAGGCTTTACTAGACTTTATCATTAGCTTTCTATTTCTACTGAGATTGCTGATTTACTATAAAAACGCAAATATAAACTATCCGACGGTTTAGGCAGAAACTATGCAAATTTACGTACATTTTCCCAGAAAGGTATTTTTGTGCGTTTCTACTCTTCAGTACAGTACAGTGGCACCATATAAGCATCCTGTGAGGTCTTTAAGTTTCGATCTCAATAAATATGCCATAAAAGAAAGTAATTGCTGCTCATAATTAAAGGATAATTAAACATTAAACATCCGCTGGACATCATTTACGACTCAATAAATTAAGTTAGGAATAATATGATTCTGTCATAACCCTTTAACCTAACGTTGTCCATTTATAGCGAATCTCATCTAAAAGTGAAAACGAAACGACATTTTATAGCGACAAGTTCATTGCCACCAAAAAGGCAATAAAAGGAGACAGCAACACAATTCGTATCCCGGAGGTGAAATAACGTCTCCATATATCCTTTGTTTTGTTAATAGGAACAAAAATATTTTAGTATGTTCACTTTGCATTAAGCAATTAAGTTGTTTACATAATTCAACAGCATTACTGCATATTGTGTATAATATATACAGTATTGCGCACATATGAAAATAATATGTGGAATTCCAAATTTTTTGGACTTTGAACTGTTTGGATATAATATTTGAACAAGTCGACATATTTAAAATTGTTTTTTATTTGAGTTGTAAAGTTGTGTATTTACTTAAGCGGAAACTATCTTTGCACTTGTAAAATATTATTGGTCTATCTGTTTACGTAAGGTACACAATTGGGCCTATTGGAATAAATTTCGCCGGAATATTCCAATTATTACCTAACTATGTTATTCACAGAGTTGGATTTATCGAATAAATTGTAATATTTGAAATTATGCTTGTTTATTTTCTGAATGTGCGAATTTTCGCTTGTTTATACAAATATTATTTGACCATTTGTATTATAGTCCGTCTAGAAAGTATCCGGAAAACAAAAAGCACGGCAATAATTTGACGGTATATATTTTTATTACTTGAATAATAAAATCACAACAAATAATTCATCTCAATTACTAATACAATCTCCATTTAACTGCAAACACTTAACTAAACGTTCAGGTAATCCCGAAACGAGGTAAACGCTATACTTTTTGGCAGTAGTGGTCCAGGCTTGTAAAACTGACCGAATCAAATCTCCTTTATTTCGTGGTGCTGCTCGTTCTACTTCACTTTTCATTAGTCCCCATATGATTTCGATGGGACTAAGATCTGGGGAAGCTGCTGGCCATGGAATTGTTGCCAAGTTTTGTTCTAGCATCCAAGCTTTAGTGTATCCAGAAGTGTGGCATTATCCTCACCCTTCGGGATATAAAGCACAAGCCGTTTCAAGAAAAAAGCCATTAAGAATTTCACAGTACTTTGCACTATTAACGGTGCCATCAATTATACAGAGAGGTGTAGCACCACGCTGAGAACACATAAGTATCGGCACCCTCCGCACCACACAAGTTTAATTTATTATATAGTAATATAATAATTAGTCCGGGACGGCCGTTTCGAAGACGCGAATGGTCCTCATCATCAACCGGTGACCGAATGCTGAGAGATTGCTCCCCAAACAATTATTTTTGTGGGAAGTTTGGAAATTTGAACGGTAACATTTTCTCTTGATAACATTTTTAGATGATTTGCATCAAGCTGAAAACAACTTTCGTCAGATACAAAAACATCACTAAAATTATCGTTTCGAAATCATGGGCAACAATCTATTCTTCGTTGCTTTTGTAAAGGTGTCATTGCAGGTTTTTTTTTTGGTTTACTTGATAAGTAACCTTGTCTTCTCAGTGAAATGCGGACAGTTTCTGGACACACTCTTATTTGACGTTGATTTCCAAATCTGTTAGCCAGTTTTCGAAACCCAAGGCGCGGGTTTTGTCGTCCTAAAGCGTTTAGATTGTTTCCGCTAATCTTACGCGGTCTTCCAGAAACTGGTCCATGGCTCATATCTCTCCTATCTTTTATCCTCTTTATTGTCTCATATACTGCACTTTTTCCGAGTTCGGTCAATTGCATTAATTTTTTAACGTTTTGAACACCTTTTCTATACAAATATTCCACCAACTTTCTTCTTTCTACTTGCGAGATTATTTCACATATATTAAGCCTGTTGATAATCAACAATATTTGACAGCTGGTGTTGTTATATGATTTTTGCCATGGCCTACAGTCGGCACAACCTACTTGTTGCGTTACTTTTGTCTTGGGATGTAACAAAAAAGAAATATATTAAAATTAAGAAAAATAATAAATTCCAGATACTTTCTAGACGGACAATAGTATTATACTTTATTGTTACAATAACGCATTTCCATCTAGAAAGGTTCTTGCAGCTGAAGGCGAAAACATTGGATTAATAGAAATATTAGAATTTATTTATTTTCTTAATCCTCACGTAGAACGGGGTAGAGGAGCATTTTTCGGAAGGTATATGAAAGACCCTTCAATACAGTGAATAAAAATTAACTGAAAGTCTTTTGAAGTCAACTACATTAACAAAAGAAGTTGTGAAAATTGTAACTTTTAAGTAACCGCGAAACCACCAGTGACGTCATAATATTTCCTCACGCATAATTTTATTTAGAGAGGCCACGCATTAGCACTTTATGGAATATAGAAAATAAGACGCGTAAGTTATTCTAAATGTTGTATTG
Source organism: Oryctes borbonicus (assembly GCA_902654985.2). Classification (NCBI taxonomy): domain Eukaryota; kingdom Metazoa; phylum Arthropoda; class Insecta; order Coleoptera; family Scarabaeidae; genus Oryctes; species Oryctes borbonicus. The sequence goes on along the minus strand of LR736926.1, from coordinate 486,420 downwards.
TGCCACTATACATTTCAATTTCTGTTGAAACGCCAGAACAAATGAAGAGTTTGGTGTAAAAACCGAGCAAGTCCAATTATTTGCCTGACAGCGTTCTTTGCTACATTGTATAGGCCAGGGTGAATTCTACGTCGCGTGTCATAATCAGGCAGGGCTGGTGATCCAGGATGGAGGTTTGGCGTACCGAACTTGGTTGCGTATTTGAGTGTATGCAACGAGCAACCCCCGAAGTTACCAAGCTTTTGCAAATAACTGCAGTGGTCGAGGCATGGACTTGCGTTTTGAGGGTTGTTCGGGTGCGCGCGTGTTATACGTAGTGACTGCCGAAGAAGAGCCCTGGTAGTGAGTATGCACCTAGCAAGACAGCAAACCTAGCTGCAGTTACACAAAAATTTCTAAAGAGAAGATGCAGGCAATAAGATGAATATCGCTAAGAAGGGCAAAAAGCGAATTCGATGTGAAAGAAATTGGCGAAGGAATATTATGGAAATTAAGAAAACTAAAAGAGAAAAATATATTACTGCTTCCAAGAAAGTTATACCATCCTCGCACGTGTTACATAAAGGTTAGCCTGGAAAAAGGAGGCAACATTTGTTGGGGATTCAATGAAATGGCTGATAAAGGAAAGCAACACATTTATTTGGGGATTTAATATCTGTGTATGTCTCTCTAAGTCCATGTTTATGTTATTTATGTATATGTATTGGGACAATGTCATTGTTCTTTTTTAAGAATTTACGACAGTAAAAAATATGGAGCAGCAAAACATGCGCAATGAAGACAAGCCAACCTGCAGTTACACAAAAAGGATAAGAGATTATGTAAACTACGTGCTCGTAGAGATGCAAGGAATAAGATGAATATCGCTAAGAAGGGCAAAAAGCGAATTCGATGTGAAAGAAATTGGCGAAAGAATATTATGGAAATTAAGAAAGCTAGAAGAGAAGAACATATTACTGCTTCCAAGAAAGTTATACCGCCCTTGCAAGACTTATTTAGGGGCTAAATTTTCGTGTATATCTGTATAAGACCACATTTATGTTATTTATTTATATGTATTAGGACAATGACAATATTCTTTTTTAAGAATTTACAACAATAACAAGTGTTATTATTAATTATTATTAAGATGTGCAGTAGCAAAACATGCAGCATGGTGAAGACAACAATGACGAAGTGTCAGATTTTTTCTTTTTAGGATTTTTATCAAATCCTGTGTAAGTATTTCCACAGCTTGTATTAATATAATTGGTTTTATTTTAAAATGAAGACAAAAACATTTCAGCAATTGTGAAAGCGAAAATTGGACAACTCTCCCCAGTCGTGGCTAATATCTTCATGGAATCGCTTGAATACGTTGCTCTTGATTCGGCAGAGCTGAAACCCAAGGCATGGTTCCGATATGTCGATGACACATTCATCATCTGGCCTCATGGCCAAGAGTCCTTACCTGATTTCCTAGACCACCTTAATCGTCAACACAGATATCAATTTCACTATGGAGGTAGAACAAAACGGTGCACTCCCATTCCTTGACATGCTGGTCACACGTAACCCTGATGATAGCTTAGGTCACTCTGTTTATCGAAAACCCACACACACTGACAGGTACCTCACATCATCATCCAGCACATAAGTTCTCAGTGACCAACTCCTTGGTTCACCGAGCGGTGACAGTCTCTGAACCCAACAACCTTCCCACCGAACTGAATCACGTACGAAAGACCCTCCGCAACAATGGTTTTCATAACAAGGATATCAATAGAGTCATCAACAAATATCTTCATCCGACCAGTAAACCAACGACTGAAAACACCAAATTTGCTACCGCTTATCTTCCCTATATCCACAAGGTAACGAACAGAATCAGTAAAATTTTGAAAAAACAAAACATCCAAACGATCTTGAAACCCCCCTCAAAGGTTTCAGAAATTCTTCCCAAAGAAAAATTTCCCCCCTTAGTGAGTAAAGGTTTTATAAAATCCCCTGTGCGTGTGTGGTCTGAGATGGTTCACAAGTTGAGTTACCGTGATCAACTGCTTCCCGCTAAGTTAGTTTCGCCTCTGGCGTGGTTCACACGTTGAGTTACTGTGCTAACTGTTGCCATCACTCTCCTGAAGTAGCCCCATACGATTGTGGGCGAAACGTCGAGTTTTATTTTAACCAATGACATAACACGGTTCAAACCTAGAACACGTTTAGTTTCAACATTTTCTACGTTTTACAATGAGACACGTAAGATTAATATTTTTCAATTTTCAACTCTAAAAATCGGCACTTGCCCGGCTTCTGCACCAAATTCTTTAGATATATAAAATATAAGGCTATAAGTTGTTATGAGTGTGATTTATCTAAAAATTCAAAAGGATTTATTTGTGAGTATCGTTTCAATGTGAACATATTTATGCAGCCTTATTACAATATGCATTTTTACTTTGAATACGATGCCCAAGACATACCGTAAAATAAAATCGAACCCTTCGGTGATTATCTAATTGCCATTTACACATTCTCGCAACCTCTGTTGCCTATATCCGAATTTTGCACAACTTCACGGTAGGTGATAGAGGGAGATCTATTATCACACATGTTTATAGTGATCTAGATGTAGTTCAGTAATCTTTGAACTAGTTTGAGGTGTGGTTCCTTTCTCAAAAAATTATCATCATTAGACACGCACGGCAGGAAGTTTGCCATTGCCTAGGATACCGTGCCACACTTTCCAGTCTATAATCAAAGAGGAAACAGGGGGGGGGGGGGGGAAAGTCGCGTAATGTTAACTCTTATCAACAGCCGCAACTACCTACCGTACATCAGTTTAGCTTATGCGTCCTTAGAAGGACGCATAATAACATCGTCTTCTAGAGAAGACGATGTTAAAAAGGGGAATCACTCGTGGCCGCTATGCCCAGTTGGAGATAGTCGTTCAGGTTGACGCGCAAATAAGCTAACTCCCGCGGTAGGAGCCACCTTGACTGAAAGGCGTGTAATCACGTATGTCCGTTTGTAAACCTTGGTCGTGGGAACCGAGGTACGTAACCGGAAAAGACGCACAGGGTAATCGGATCAAGCAATAAGTCAACTTAAGTAAAACAAGTAATACGTCTCAGAAGGAGTTTAATCCCGTAGCTCCGTAGCTTGATCAGGTGGAGTAAAACGCAAAAAAAAAGTTTAGAAATAAAATTTAATCTGTTCCTGCAGTATTTGCCAAACCTTAATTATTCGATCATATGAATACGTTTCAAGATCTTGTAAGTACCCATAAATTTTATAAAATTTGTAGCTCATCACCCGGGCAAAATAGAAGTGATATTCAGCTACGTCTAACTTGAGACGTAGATTACAGGTACTACAGATTAACAAGCTAATATTCATTCTCGAGGACTGAAAATTTTACAAATAAAAAAAGGGTTAAATATCAATCCACATAATTTTGATAAGATCATCTAAAAATGTACGTTAAGATACCGATAAAAACTACCGAGGCTAAATATGACCGCAAAAAAAAGATTTTATTTAAAAAGTGGCAATTTTGTAGTTTTCCTCATATTACTAATATATAATTTAAAATAAAGAATCTATGTACAATAGTACAATTTTATAGAAAAATGCCAATTAAAAGTTGATAACTTTTTGAACTAATTGCTTGGGTTTCTACAATCGGAACGGTACTACCTATTTGAATAGCGGTTTAAGTAGAAGGTCGTTCGGTAGCTGGATTCGCTAGCAGGGCGTAGACTCGGTCTCTGCTGCACCAAAACTCTGCCGCTTGCTAAGAACGGGGCAACAAATAACAGTAAGGCAAAAATTTGTACAGTGAAAACCGAAGTACATACCTAATACTTGATTAGAGTTCCCACGCAAAAAGGAAAGTAGATAACACCTCGTTGAGCAGATCGTCGATGTTCGCCACACCTAATCGTAAAAATTTACGTCGTTTTCAATACACAAAATAAACGAAAATCACGTCCTCATAACTAGATAGAGTTCATTATCTTCTTCTCTGAGCGAGAAAATTTCAGCGATAAACCTTTCTTAAGGCACAAAATAAATTTTCCACCCAAAGATAACTTCGTTTACACCCAACTCATGTCAGATCTTAAATATATCGGAGATGATACGACCTCTATTGTTTCTCTATCGTTCGGAAAATAGACTGTAAAAAATAACGTTCTTAAAATATTTTCAGCAAAGTAATGAATAATTGAGCCAAAGACATTTGTGTAGAATTTTCAAGAAATTATCGATGGCATAAATATAATAAAATAAACCCAATAACATAAGATACGGATTGCCCAACTACGGGTCATTTTGTAAGGGCTTCGGAGAAGTGCAATACAGGATGGTAACCGTAAAAGTACACACAGCGCCTAACAACCGCCAACAAAAGGAACGTGAGAATTCATGAGCGTTTGATGTAATTTATTGATGTATTCATGAAACCAAAGACAAACGCAACATAGTAAAGTATTGGTACATATTACTTCTTCGCATAGTCACTGTAGCTGTTTCATCGGTACACTAACCGACCGAAATCGGTATAGAAGAAATCAGCGTCAAGGTCGTGGAACCACGTGAAGACGTCTTCCTGAAGTTCGAGATCGGTTTTGAAACGTCGAAACGGTCTAAAGAGAGTCTCTTTCCATGGAACAATCCCTTTAATAATAATAATTTATTTCTTACACGTAAAATCCAAGTACTGGAAATGTATAACTAAACATTACACTTTACGAACACACAGATATAAGAAAAATAAAATATGCTAAGTGAAGATCAAATGCGATAAAGGAAAAAAAAATAACGTAAACAGCCTACAAATTAATGATAGCTTCAGCTATTGTTTTAAAAGAATTAAACTGTACATCACAGAATTTTGTTGTAATTGTTGCACATTACAAACACTGGTGACTTAACCAAAACATTTGTTCTAATCCTTGGACATTTAAACATACATTCATAACTTGTTTCTAATCTAGGAACATTAAAGTCTAGTCCTCTTTCTGGGTAAACTCCATCAATTTTGAGTAACAAGTACTTTAAGAAGCGCCTTTGTACGAATTCAATATTATTTACGTGAGTTTGGTAAATTGGAGACCAAACCAACGATGCGTATTCCAATCTAGATCTAATATAAGTATAATAAAGCAGTGTTAGGCATCTGATGTTATTAAAATTATGGCAACTTCCACAGATAGAACCAAATGCCCGGTATGCGCTCTCAATTGTTGTGTTTATATGATTGACAAAATTAAGTTTATTGTCATAGGTTACGCCCAAATCTTTAATAGTTTGGAATCGTTGGAGATCTTCACCGTTTAACTTGTACAGAGTTTTACATTTACTAAGGTTGAGTTTCAAGTGATTATAGCTACACCAATCATTAACTGCTGATATATCCTTTTGTAGTCTAATGCAATCTTCAAAAGATCTCACTTCTCTAAATATTTTCAAATCATCAGCAAAAATTAAGTGCTCACTATTAATAACGTCAGTAATGTCATTTATAAATAGTAAAAACAAAACTTGACCAAAATTGGACCCTTGTTGTAATCCAGAGGACGGATAAAATGTGTCCGATCTCGCTTGGCAGTATTCCACAAATTGTTCTCTCCCAACTAAGGATGATCTAAGTATCACAAGCAATGATGGTGAAAAACCACTTACTTCTAATTTCCAAAGTAGTACATAGTGGTCTACTTGGTCAAATGCTTTTTGGAAATGTATCAACTTGGCTCTGTCTGTCAAGGGCTTCCGATACAAATTGGATAAAACAGCGTAGGTTCGTAACTGTAGAACGTTTGTTCATAAATCCATGTTGATTGGATGAAATCAAGCCTTTAACAGCATTATAAATATGGTCGCATAGTATGCATTCGAAGATTTTAGCAAAATTGCACAGAATAGATATAGGTCTGTAATTGCATATGTTATCTGACCTTTCAGACTTTAAGACAGGACACATTCTAGCGGGTTTCCATATTTTTGGCATCTCTAATGATGTTAATATCAAATTGAATAAATGACACAACGGTTCCGCTAATATTTACTGCACAGTCACGAATAAAAAGCTAGGAATTTCGTCAACACCAGCCAGCAGACTGTCTTTTGATTTTTTCAAGTGCCTCAGTAACAGTTCTTTGGAAATAGGCGGTACGTTAATAATTTATGAAGTCAAAGTGCATTGCATCTAAGACCATTTTCTTCCATCAGGTCAATTACCGTACATGTATACAATCTGAACTCAAAGTCGTCCTCAGAGAGCTTTGTAATGAAACACTCTTCGAAATTTTGTAGCGATACTTTTCGAAGATACGTAGAGATTGATAAACCAAAAGTCGGCCAAGTCAAAGATACGTTTTAAGATTTTTGAAATGTGATGAAAAATGAAATAAAGACAATTGCTTAACGACCAATATTTTTATTTGTCCATCCTAGGGGTAAAATTACCCTTATTATAGGAGGTAGTTGCCTCCTATTTTCCGGATAATTTTCACATACAAGGGTGAAATTCGTGTACGGCTATAGAATTTTTTGGGGACGTTGAATAAGCTTCGTGCACATACTGAATGGATATTTATTATATAAGCAGGTATTTGGCTATACACACGTATACAATTTGCGACAATTTTGAAGACGCGATGACTATTGATCTACCCCAAGTTTTTTACTAACTTCAAGTTACTTAACTATGAACCAAATTAGCTCAATGAAGTATATATCTGAAAACTGTAATTAACGAAATCGCATGGTTGAATTAATTTCAGAATTAACTTTATGTTATGTATATAAACCAGCCCATAATGGATTGATTTTTGATACCTTTAGTTGCCAATTAAGCGATTAGTTTGAGTAATACGTGGAATCTACGGTTGTTGATTCCTCCTGGTAACCGATTGTATATTGTTAAGTTCATGTCGGTTATTGTCTAAACTGTCGGCTAATTGTTACATACTCACAATAGGCATTTGCGATAATTGGAGCTGTATACATGTTCCGATACTTGGAATTGTAACAATAATTACATTATCCTGGATTCTTAGAAGTGAGGTATATTTAGTTGACCCAGCGCTACGCATAAGGACACAACATAACGGCTACATTATGGAGACAAATTAACAGCCGATATCTTAAACGCCTTGATTTATTTATACTAGCTAGATTCTACAAGATCGTGTAGTTACCAATTTTTATATATTCAATA